>VZRQ01001155.1:2242308-2293938 GCA_013397975.1 Machaerirhynchus nigripectus
AAAAAAAAAAAGAAGGAGAGATACAACATTTTGCTTTGGACAGCAAGCTTCCTAATTTCTCTCAAAGCACATATGGGAAAAAGATAGGATAAGGGCCGTAATCCATTTAAAATTCTGTCTTTTTTTAAATGTTGATTTTACCTGAAACAAAATGAGCAGTATCCAAGAGCAAGAATACCATTTACTAGAGTATCAGTGATTAGTTCATTAATGGGTTCAAGCAACTGGCCATGCATCAGCATAATATTAGAGGCTAACTGATTTTCCTCTGTAAGCCACTTACACAACTGAGCATTTGCAAATCACCTCAAGATGCATGTCAGAGAGAGAGATGACAGTGTTAAAGAAATACATTTTTCATTTTATTCTATTAGTAATACACACTACTGAATGTTACAGTGCAGACCATGAGAGATTTTTTTAAGCAGCTTGGCAAGGCAGAACACACATTACCTACAAGGTGTTTTTGCTGTAAGACATGACTCAAACAAGATTTTACTGAGCAATAACAGGATTTGGTGAAATTATAGTTTTGCCAAATTCCCTACAGACATATTTAGATTTTTAGAGGCCTCTGATGTCTTTCTTAACTGTGTTAAAAAAAAAACCAAAACAAAGCAAAACAAACTCATTGATGTGAAACAAAACAGCCATAAGTGAGCATGTGCTTAAATACTTGACCAAGTCAGAGCCTTAAAATAAGGAAATTATGGAGATTATGCAAAACAATCGCTGCTGTGCTTCTCCACACAAAGGCCAGAGCAGTCACTGTGTAATGTACACAGACACCAGGTTGGATTTGTAAGTTCTCCCAGGTAAAACTCACAAGGTGGCAAAACATTCCTGATTTCTACAAAGAGAGAAGTAAATAGGCTACAGACAAGCAGAATTTTCTGTCTCTCCCAATCTTTTTACTTGCATCAGGCACAGGAGAAATACACATGAGATTGCTGCAGCAACTTTTCATTCCCATATGAATGAAAATATTCCTCACCAGCCATCTTTCAGAAAACTGAATTCCAAAGTGACCCCAAAGACAGCACTGACTGGCACTTTATCACTTATTCATAGAAAAAGAACCTGGTGAGAACAGTCTTCACAAGGTGAAGATCGGCGACAGCAAGACCCATCAGGAACGAGTGCCTGAAAACTGCAGGTACTCAACTATTCCTCAGCAAGAGCCAAACTAACAAACCTGGAAGCACATTAACTCTCAGACAAGACCAGAGACTACACCACATCCCCTAGTATTTAATGAGAGTGTTTAAAGGCTCTGAATGTTAAATTTAAAAAAAAAAAAATCAATTTCAGCCCTTCTTAAAGAAAAAATTAAGTGGTCAATTAGTGTATGTGTAAGTCATAACTAATGGGTAGTTCTCACAATTTTTAATGAATATACACAGATGTATAACTTCCTACAGGGTGCCTAAACAATCAGTGAAAGAGAGGGGGTAAAAAGGGCAGACAAGTCCTCTGGAGCAGGAGTTGAGTGTCCTTCACTATTCCTTTTTTCTAGAAATGAAAAATTTCATATTTCATAATGGGGTAATTGGAAAGGGCTTCCACTATTGCAAAGCGTGAGTTCACATTTCCAAGGAAACTTTACAAGGGAAAAACCTAGAAATCTGCATTTTGAAAATCAGAGTCCAAATTTTCTTTTACAGGCACTTCAGATGCCAACTTGATGCTGAGAAAAGAACATATCACATACCCAGGTTATCAATATTGAACTACTTCTCTGCTGGATTTCAACATTTGTCGTCCGGGGTCTTTTGCTTTAGTCCACCTCAAAAACCTCTGTTGCTTTTTTTTGTTTGTTTTACTTGGAAGCCATGGAACTCTGGAGAGGGAGACTGACTGAAAAGTCTTTGATATCTTTGTGTTATCACCTGCAGTATGCATCAGCAGGGAGTGAGAGCACATGGCAGTGTGAGAGCCAGCTTGCAACTCCGAGGATCCACTGCCAAAAATCCGCAGCAAGACAGACGCGGTGATTTGGCTGCGAGCGCAGTTGTTCAAGCATTGCTGTGGCAAAGATGCTGATGCTCCCCAGCCCTCAGGTGGACGAGATCCCAGCTGACAGGCCCCACGCAAGCTCCTCTCATTCATTCTGCTCACTGACTCCTGTCATTTTTCTTGTGTCTGTTTTTATATTTAAATTATTAGGGTTATTCTTTAGCTATATTGCTCTTTCATGAGATAAATCCACACTGAATCATCAAACATTTTCATAGCTTTGTTTTCATTTAAACTTGTTTTCTCTTTTCATTCCAAGACCATTTTGCCTCAGGAATTTTCCCTTCCATATATGCTCTCAAGCAACTAAAGCCTATTTCTGTAAGGCTAAAAAGTAATATTTATCCATTTTTAAATACTGACTTACTGACTATGGATTTAGGCTGGTTTTATTCTTTTTATCCCCTCCACTACCACAACCATAACCTAAGCAGCTGCAGATGAATTAAAAAATAATTAAATTGTTTTAGATAGAAAGAAGAGTGTAGGATAGTAAAAAGAACTTTCTATTTCTCCCTTCAGCCTCACTAGTTGTCAATATACAGCTGCTCCCTCATGTAAAGAAATGAAAAGTTAAACTTAAAAAGTAACTGATGGCAGTTAAAAGTACGCCCTGAAGAAATTTAAAACACAAGGCATATTTAAAGCATTTTTCCATGTATATCCACAATAAAGCCTTGGCTCATGTTTACTAATTTAAGAATAATTGTGCACATTAACAAAAAGAACTATGATTGCTAAATTGCTAAATCCCACATAGTAGAATGTGCAGGCATCCTTGCAGCAGAGGAATACACCATTTTTCCTCATATTACAGCGAGCTCTTCAAGGACTTCACTGGGAATCATGACACACTTCTTGTAGTATATATTCTTAATGAGATTACACTAATCAAGCTTAAATTAACATTTATTCTGCATATACATGCAGGATTAGCGTGCATGTACACATATGCAAGCTGGGGAAAGTCTTACTGATCCAAGGAGTAATGTGCATGTAGTGCAAAGCTCTTACCATTAAGAAAACTGGTATCAAGAACTCTGCAAATATGCCAGGAGATAAAAGTCACCGTATTACTGCGGTCTGGTTGAGGGACAAATAAAGTATGGTATTATCTCATATACTATGGAATACACAGAACTACAAAGAGAAGTGTTTCAACTCAATACAATATGAAAAATTCAAAATAAAATGAAAAGTGTCTGAAAACAAACCAACAAAATTACACAGCAGAGTTGTTAATGATGATTATTTATGATCGTTCAGAACTACCATCATTATTACAGTTTTCCTTCCAAATTTCTCCATGACACATCACTCCATAGCAACTCAAGGATCTGTATGGATGACTTACCAGCAGTTTAGGGCTCTAAAAGGTGTCTGACCCAAGCCTGATGTTGCTACTCCTATAAACAGGAGTGCAATATTTAATCAAAAATTTAAAGCAGGCAATTTATACTGGGCATCTCTTGTGGAGAGCCATCAGGGCAGCAGAGAGCATTCACAGCCCCGGGACACCCCTCCACTGCAAGCAATCCCCAAACTCATGAGTGCAACCCGTTCAGCCCATTGCTACCTGCTACGCTGAATATTTCATCAGCAATGACAAGACTTTTTTTCCTTCTCCCTCCCTCCCAACCCCGCTTTCATATCTGCTCGCTTGACAACTTGTCACTGCCACATCACTGCCACACTGGCTGTCCTTGAAACCTGACCTCTGTAGCTTTTTGCGCCCAGTGGTCGTGCCGTCCCTGTCTCACTCCAACCATTTCTGACAGGAGACATGCTGATCTCAACAGCAAGTCCTGGCACCTGAGACACACTGGGATTACACAGGTAAATCAGGGTACTCCGTGTTGTCTCCCAGCTAACAACAGAGGGAAAAACATGACATCTTGAACAACAGATCTTACATTCGCATATTCAAAAGATTCATCATGCTTTTACAAGCAGATGGGCAAGATTGTTTCCCCTTGCTCTGAGAGGGCAAATCACACAAATAAAATAAAAGAAAATAAAGCAGGAGAACAAATTTTAAAAGGGAAACATTATCTTGGTTTTAATTTAAACAGAATTAAAGGGTAGGTTACTGGGAAAGATGTTAGATAAAACAATGAATTAAAAGTCAAGAAGGTGAACAGATAGTTTTGTTCACCAATCTAAAACAGTTTCAATTACAACTTTTATTAGAAGCATCTCAGTTTATTTATCTTCCATGTGAATCAAATGTGCCTAATAAGGTCTGTGATTTCATTCCACAATGGCACAATCTTCTTAAAAACAGGTATATCTGTAAGGAAAGGTAAGGTTTCCCTTTAAAATAGCATGTTTTTAAATTTTCTTGAAATGTCTGTGTAGAGAAGAACGTGAAGTATTTTGACTGAAATAAATGCTTTCACGGAAAACAGTGAGCCCTGGAGATTATGCCGATTCTTGAAGAACTTCATACTGTTTTAAGCAGGTGACAGTAATGTCATCGCCTGAGCTTTTTGCCTTCCACACTTGCACAACAACAAAACAAAATCCAACCAAAAAAGAAAAACATATATATATATATATGTAAGTTTTACATCAACCAGAAAAGCTCAGAGCCACCCATGCAGATAGCATCTTAGCAGAAGCTACAATTAACTTACACCAAGGTCAGGTCCACTACTGTTACCTTCTGGCCAATACTGCCTTTTACTGAGAAAAAAACCCCAATGAACACCACACCTAAAAAGAGAAACAGTCTACATTTAATATATTTCCCTTGCAAGAACTGTAAACATCGTGCACTACCTACATCACAGCCATGCAGGACCAGGTAATTTGGTTGTTCCTGACACATCAGCATTGTTAATTGCCCCACAGGATATCATACTTTGCATATGATACCATAAGAGCAAATTTAAGAGAAGAAGATGCCCATGAGGATTGTATTTGAACACATTTTCTTCACATTTACAGTTTTCCATCTCTCAGTTATCTTTTGTCATCAGTAAAGAGCTATGGAAAGCCCCTGGATTCCTTCTTAAAACTATTCCTGCCCTAAGTAGTATAACATTATCCTTGGCAATGCTTCAAAGGTCAGGAGTAATTATCTGACCACACTTTCATTTCAAAATTGTTCAAAAAATTAATTCCAAAACATACTAACAAATGCTTTTTCTTCCAGTTCTCTACTATGTGACAAATCAATGTCATAATCCTGCACTTTACATTTGAAAAGGAATTGTAATGAGTACAGGCTAAAGAGCATTTCTCCCCCATGCCTCATACTAACATTAGTATTTAACCATAAATTTGAGAGCCTAGTCAAAGTATCCCACATTATCTCCTTTGGAAGCTGTACACATTCAAGAGACAATACGCCCTTTAGGCACTGATCACTGAAGAAACAAAGGGGGAATGATCACAAGAAGCATCTAATCTGGTTGTTTTACCTGTGAATGCTTCAGGCAAAGGAAAGAGAAATAATTCCCGTTTTCACTTGTCACAGCTCAACTGCCTGGATACATAACATTCCCTGGGTGTCACTTGGTTTAGGTAGGCATTATCTACAGCTCCCACCAAACCAACTCTAAAAACACAGTAAACACTCCTAGTCAGATGGAGAAAATATTTTTGAGTTTGAAAAGTTAATGCACTCCTCAGTCTGAACAGGAAGGCCCATCACATCAAGCACAAGTTTACAGGCTCAGGGGTGAACAAACATCCAGACAGTTCAAGATGGGAACCCTCCTTTAAACATGACCAGAGTGAGTACACACACATCCAGCAGCATAATCCCAAGCATTCATTCAGGAGTGGTACCCAGCAGAAGCCTTGAGCAAGTTCAGCCAGCCTGGGTAACCTTCCACCTGATCTTTCCTGAAGGAAAATTCATCTTAGGACAGCTCCATTGTTTGCTCCCCTCCTATGTTGCAGGAGGCAGCACCTGGTCAGGTGGTTTATGAGCTCAAGAGAAATACAATTGTTAATGTTTGAGGTTGTGAAATGGAAGAAGGTAATGCAAAGAAGGTGTTTCTTTGCTGTTTTTTTTCTTTTGAACAAGGCCTTCTCTAATAAAGGAAGGGATTCCAACGAAGGAAACCCAGAGCAAACACAACTGAGAAGGCAAGATTCTGTTAGCATATTTTACAATGCTCTCTGGGAACACTGTCAGGACAGAAGTGATCAACTTCCTGAGCTAGAAAGAGTTTATAGCAAGTGAGAACAATCTAAAAAAGGGCCTGTTTATACTTGTGCTCAGAAAAACCTTTTGAAAATAGACAACACTCACAGCAATCTGCTCCAATTGAAAACTAAAAAAAACCAAACAGAACAAACAAACCATGACAACCTGTATTCTTTCAGAGTGTAATTATCTGTCCAGTGAGCAGGCCACTTGAACAACCTTGCTTTGACTGTATCAGCTGAGTGAGAATCAGTAGAAAAACTCAGAGTAACAGATTTCTTGTAGAATTTAACCCTTCCTTGAAAGCCCCAAGGTGCAAGTGAATTATCAGTGTGATGTAACTTAGCAACACTTAAGACAGTCATGCTTGAAAACATATGTAAGCAAGTAGCAGAAATGATAGCACTTTTCTTTAAGAGAAATTTATGACATTTGTCACTTCTGTTCTCTAAGCCCATCTGTCTATCAGTGTGCTCTCTGAGCAAATGCAGCTGAATGCTGTCTTCACAGCGTATCATGTTGTGCAGATTTAAGAAAACATACGTGCACTTTTAAAGTTCCTGTGCTTTACCAGGCTTCTACTCAAGCAGCATTTGGAGCCACTCAGTTCACATGCCACACTGTTATGTGAATAAGAGTGCAAATTCTAAGCTTCTTTGTCCAGCAAAAAGAACGTTTATTACCATTTGAATCTGCAAATTACATGAATAGTGTTGTGTAAACAAAAGCTGAGGCTAAAGGCTCTGAAAAAAAAACAACAATCAGTCCTCCAGACCCAAAAACACATTTTGTTTAAAATGCTAAGGTTCCAAAAGTCACAGACAAAAACCCCCAAGTATATCTTATACCTCAAAATATGATAACAAAAAGGATATGGCTAAAAACCAAAGTCCTCAAAATAGCACAGCCACTGCCAAAGCAGCTGTGGTGATTTTACTTGGCCATAACAGGAAGATAATTTAAAAAAAACCCACAACACACACATACATGGGAAAAAAAAAAAAAAAACCAAAAAAACAAAAACAAAAAAACAACAACCAACCAAAAAAAATCCCCAAACAAAAACAGGGGGTGGGGGGAAAAACAACTAGCACCCACACCTTTAAGAAAAAACAAAACAAAACATATCAAGCTAACCTACATCATCAGCCATGAAAGAAGCCTTATTCATTAAAGCTAAAAATCCAAATCATTAGGCTTCATAGTTTCAAATCCTTCTTGACCTCCAGGAATACGTATCAACATTAAATTTAAAGGTAAAGGGAGTCTGGATTCTCCAAACAGAATTCAAAATACAGAAACTAAAAACACTAGAGAACTTATAGCAAACGTATTTTGGAGTGTGATTATAAGATTCTCAAAGCAGGATTCCTGAATATCTCAGAGACTTGGTTTCCAACAGACTCTGTTCTGCGTTTCTCTTTGTTTCCATAACAAACTTACATTTCGTAAACTTTAATTAATGCCTGACATATTGAGTGCTGATCCCACATCATACCTTTTCAAATGTTCATGTCTTTTGCAGCAGATCATAAAGTTCAAGGGCATAAGTAGATGTACTGTAATTCAGCCATATGATTCATATGAATTCTGCTTTGGTTAACATGCTCAGGAGGCCCTCCCTCCCCCAAGAGAAAAAGAGTTCAATTCATAAAATACTAATGGGTTCATTATGCTCAGAGGCTGAGCTACACTGAGGAGTTGAGAATGGCAGAACTGAATCTGGATAAAAACAGTCACATGCTTGAAAGTCCAGCTTCGCAAATACAGGGACATCGGTCAGTACTTCCATTTGAAAACTACAGGATACCTGTGCAGTTCTCTCATTTCTCAATGAATATGTAACATAGGTGCACCGCCATGTTAGCCTGCATGTATGAAGTCTTAAAAAATAATTTTAATAGCTTTGAACTTCATTTGAAGCCTTCTACCCAGAGGTCTCGCAGCAGCATCTGCACAGGCAAGTCTCAATAACCATGTTATGCAGAAGTAATTGCAGAAAGTCTGAGCTCCTGACCTTGGTTTGGTGGTATGAAGTTCAACCACAGAATCTGGATGCCTTTGCAGCAAAGACAAGCTAAACAACTTAGGTAGTGCTGGTTAGCCAGACCTTACAATTCTACAACTACCTTTCTACACCTCTCTGTAGAGATATCGCACACTGGTTTATGTATTACAGTTCCACTTGTCAAAATCTACACATTCATGCATTTGTGTAAAGATTACTCCCCCCGCAAAACAATGACCCTCAGCCTCACAGACCAGGCAATTCCAGTCTGCACTCTGTAATCTTTAATGCAGTGGTAAAAAGGCAGTGCAGGTACCAAACATCCATTGCTCTGCTTGGCAATGACATCTCTTTGGTACCTGCTCCTGGCCTCTGCTTCCCTCCTCAAGTTTCTCCCCTGTTCCCTGGGGAAAAAGGGGAAGTGTCTGGTGCTCAAGCGCCTTTCTTTGATGTTATATCTCATTATTCTCACTGTGGCCATTGGTACAAGATGGCTTAGAGGTGGGAGTTTGAGACCTCAGTACGAGACCCAATCAGACATCCACAGGACACAACCTCAGATGCTTTGCCTGCCCTCCCACAGGGAAATAAAGTTGTGGAAGGTCAGAGGGACCTACCATGGACAACTATTCACACACTGCATCCATGTGTTAGGCGCTGGGTATGAACATCTTGGGAAGAGAAAAAGACTCTCCACAATACTTCTGGCTTAAACTAAAACCAGACTTCTCATTGAAAAAAAATATATTCTTGGGCACAATCCAAAGTACACCTAAGTCAATGGAAAGGCTGTACATAAACAGAAACCACTCATATTTCAGGAAAGTCTATTTGCAAAAAGATAGAAAATATTTCTGCAAAGCAGAATTTGCTCTTACAGACCAACTTCTTTCATCAGTTCCAAGCGTATTGATGAGAGAAGGATATTGTTTGCCACCAGGAATTACAGAAGCACTCCCACTAACATTAAAAAAATGTATTTTAGCTGATTTATACTCTTGTAGTCAAAGTTCATTCCATATGTTTAGAAACTGAGAAGAAATAAACTTAATTTTAGATTATCTCTACATAAAATTTTTACAATACATAAATACAAAGAAACTAACCAAATTGTATGCAGCAATTTATTTCTTTCACTCTTTGCCTATAAGTGAATTATTTTTTTAAATAGATGAAAAATCATACCCGGTTTTTAAGAATACTAAATTTAATTTGTCTATTTTAAATCAACCTAATATTGTAACCTATTAAAAAAACTCATGCCGAAATCTGCAGGTAAATGGCTGCATTAAAAGCATATCTACATGATGCAACCCCAAATATTCAAATTCTGAACTAAAATGCGTACATATGCCTGTATACTCATTTTCACCATTCCACAACAAATGTAAAATTAACTGGAAGGCACATCTGCACTGACTTCAATCTATTTCATGTTGATCAGTAGCTAAGAATATTTCACTGTAGAGATTTATCACATTAATTAGCTCTGAAATTACTCATAGTAATTAAGTATATTGTTCTTAAACTCTTTAGAGATTGTTGAAATACTTTTGCTGCTACTTAAAGAAAATAAGTATCAAGGGAAAGCGTTTTCCAGGAAAAAAACTTGTCTATTAATGATCTTTAATTCATTTAAGCTCTCCCACCCTTCCATTTGCCCTACCTTGGATAGACTTTCTTCTAACTAGACTTTCTTCTGAAGCACAACATGACTAAAACATTTTTTAAAACCCTTCACAGATTTTGAACTGTGACTTACAGCATGTCACGTTATCACCAGGATCTTTGAACAATCCTTGTTCATGCGTGCAGCAATCCCAAATGTAGAGCAAAGCACTTCTGGAACTCACATCCCCATATCACAACCACTCCAAGTCTGTAGGATTTCTGCAAAGGTTTGCCAAGGGTTCTGGAGGAACTCAAGGCTGTGCCACAAGATAAAACATACAAAAGCAGAAACTTGTGTTTGCATGGTTTATTATCAAACACAAGAGGGAAGCCTGACCAAACCAAGAAAACATTTCAGAAAGTGTAAAATCCGACAGTACTGGATATCAGCATGGAGTGTGCCCCCCTTTCTGCTCTGTGGGTTTTTTTCAGCAACAGCATGGCTTAAATTTCTCAGGCTTGACATCCCATTGGGCTGGTGCGTCGTGTCCCTTTTTGTCAGGCTGTCACGTCACACAGTGTAATGTGGCATTTCTGTGTAACGGACTGAGACACGTCATGCCAATGACATGTCAGGCTTGTGAATTTCAAAAAGACACAGTTCAATGAAAAACATGGTTTTCTAACTGCCCTGGAGGTTTTAAACCTTAAGAAAAATAAAAAAAGGCTTTTCTTCTCCAGTGATTTTGCCACTGAAAAGCACATGTTTTTTGGTGTTCCCCATGTGTAGAAGCAGGTAGCAGGTATCTGAATATTTGGACATCTTTATCATTGAATCTTAAATTGCTGATTCAGTTTTCTAATTAGGAGAGATCCAGAGCACAAATGCATTCACTGAGCAGATACTGTTGTTTATTCCCACCAGACTACACAGGCAGTAATAAAACTTCTGCATTCAAGTCTAAACACCCACTTTCCATGATTCACAAGTCCATGATTCGTTCCCAGTACCTTTAATGGATACACGTGCTCCTGGTGACTGTAATGGCACATTTTGGGTCTGCTTAAATACCACACAACAGGTGGGACACGGGGTAGAGTAAGCCTTGCCTATTCTATATGCTGGTTTTAGATTAGCAAGACAAAAGCAGAATCTGTCTGCAACATGAAGCACTTTATGAAATTTTTCAAAGAACATTTTGCCAACATCAATTACGTGTCCTGCAAACTGGAAAATCAATCAGCTAAGAATAACACCTTCCTCCAATCACCAGTGCCAGTCCTTACTCTCTACACTTCCTAAATGCTCAAGGAAAACAGTGACTTCATGCTACACCCTAAAATGCATTTATTTTGTCAAAATCTTTTTTTGAGTTGTAGGAAGGAGCAAATTAATTAAGACCTTAATATAGAAATTATTATGCCAATACCTCACTAGATCAAACAAGTGGGTGGCAGCATTCTTAAACGTTGTTTTTTGCTGATTTCAAAGCAGTGATGCTCTCAGATGGACTGCTCTCAAATCACACTGACATCACATGGGAGCAGCACCAAAAACTGAAGGAGGGACTGGGAAGCCACTAATGCTGCTTGAAGAAAACCAGTGAAACGTGCTCCTTGGCAGGTACCTATCCTCAGCAAATAGGTTTGGTGGGCACTGAAGTCAGATCATGAGGAAGTCAATAGCCTTTTTCAGGAGAAGAGCACAGA
Source organism: Machaerirhynchus nigripectus (assembly GCA_013397975.1). Lineage (NCBI taxonomy): Eukaryota > Metazoa > Chordata > Aves > Passeriformes > Dicruridae > Machaerirhynchus > Machaerirhynchus nigripectus. The sequence continues at coordinate 2,253,813 of VZRQ01001155.1, forward strand.
AGAGAATTGATCAACTTATCCAAAAATTACTTTTGTTGCACTACTTCCATAACTTTGCAAGTTTTTCAGATGTTACCACGACTATCCTATCAGAAAGTTAAGATACAATGATGTCAGCCTTTGGAATGGATCTTTTATTAAATATCTCTTTTAAAATAATGGGGCTAGTTGAAAACACAGTGACAGATACTAAAAAAAATTCTTTATTATAAAACAGTTTTAAACAGCTTTATATAATAAAAATTTTCTTGTCAATAACAAAAAATAATTGGAAGCCTGTAATTTTATTCCATCAAAATTCCATGCCAGTACTGAAAGTTGGCAAGTTATGGTGAATTAAGAGCTGTGTTCCATTTTAACCTTCATAATGCCATCTGAGAAAGGAGATACCATTCTGCACCTTAAATTTAGTTCTGGTAGGTACAAAATGAGATTACAATCCTTGCAGTGTTAATCCCATTCTGGAAAACACAAAATATTTCCAATGGAATTTTTCAGTGCAAGAAATATAATAATTTTAAATATATATTTTTAAAACTACACAGTAAAACTCAGTCTAAATGTATAATACACTGCCTCAGAACACACCTGCTCACAAAGCCATAACCCACACCAGCAGCAAGTGTTCTATTAAATCTCATGGTTTACAAATACTGAAATTTAAGGAAAATAAAGGTAAACCTAAATTTACATTACCATCTATCAGTACACAACTACGTCAGCTGTTAACCACCAGTCCTGAACTGTTCTGCCACATATTACCCCTCTTCTCCAGTCCAAGCATTCCTCAGGTCTGCAGACAGCCCAGCATGGGTAGCCAAGGAGGCAGAGCTATCCATGAATCAGGAATAGAAAACAATGTTTTATTCTTCTCCTCTCTCTAACGCAAGACTCATACACAGGTCCGTATTTATACATGATATAGCACCAAACAGATCTCCTGAAATACCCAGTTTCTACACATCTGCACAGAAATGCGTCCTCTCTGCAGCACAGTGCACTGAAATGGGTGATGATATGCCAGAAGCTGTCAGGAGAAACAAAGAATTTCTCTAATGTCTCTTAGAGATGAGAATGAGATTGAAACACATGCTTTTTTCCTTGTGTATTGATATCTCTGGATCTAGTGGGAGGCTTTTTATTATTAACTATTGAAAAAAAATTTTAGTGTTTATGTGTCTACCTTGAAGATTTTTCATTCTGTCATTATGAGAAAAGAGTAAAAAATTATTGCTACTAAAGATCAAAAGGATCAACTGTCTCCATAGGATAACTGTGGGTATTTAAACAGGTAGGGCTGGTTGAGGAACATTGTTTTAGACAACCCACCACATTGTCTCTCTAAAATACAAAACTGCTCTGAAACTTTACATCCTCAAAATCTATCACCCTTCTTATTCTCTTTGGAGAGAGAGACACCTATCTAACAGCTGCCAATTCTCATATTTACATCTATAATTGAGAACAACATCTCTGACAGCTGACCTGGACTGGAAACAAAAACCAGGACCATTGATCATAAATAATTCCTATACATACAGCATAAGTAATTCTGTTTGAGAAGAATTGAAATCAACTATTCAGTTTTTTAGTTTAGTTCTTTTGTTTCTCACATGACAAGAAAATACGTGTGCATATGTAGTGAGCCTGTACTATAAATTCCATTATACCTCCAGAATCCAATGCAAATCTTGCATAAAAATACAATACCTTCATATTTCCAAGTTCTGGTTCCAACTATTAAATTCTAATGCTTATGAGGCAATATTAAAGACTCCCAGAATGAGATTTGACCATCAGGTAAGCCAAAGTAAACATATGATAACTTTACCATTTATTTGGCATTATTTTAAACTTATTATTAGTTTTAATAGCACAACTCCAGTGAGGCATCACTACCATTTCCAATAAACAGACAGCTTTACAGCTGATCATCCCTGTTCCTTCTCAGCTCAGAACTGTGGTTCTAGAGACAAATCGAAGGAGTTGAGTGGCACTTGGGCTGAGATGCTCTCAATGTGTAGATCCCCCTTTTCCAAAGAGTCCTGAGCAATTCCTGACCCCTCTTTCCCTCTTCTCATCAGTCAAGCCCCACATGCCAAGTCACAGAGGTTTCCTTGCTGGAGCTCCCATTTCCACCAGGACAGTCCTCGTTTTGTTCCAGTTAGGAACCAACTCATTCTCCTTCCCTCCCCCATGAGCTTTTAGCGAGTCACTGCTGTATTTACTTTTCTATTCTCAATTCCAGAGATGTTATTTAGGGCCTGATAAGTACCTTACGCTCCTTTGAAAATTGCCTTTATAATATTAGTACCAGCTTTGTTGCAGCTTCTCGATGGCACAAGGCAAAACAGCACATCTGTGGAGAAGGGGGAGGCCTTGATTCATGGCTACCCCAGTCTCCTAACTACTCTCAAAGAGATTTCGACCTCTGATCAAATGTCACGGGATTTTCAAAGCCACGGACCTGCTTTTACAAGCCTCAGCCCAACTCAGTTCTTACACTGTGCTTAATAGGATCTGCAGCCCTTCTTTGGTCATAAAGTACTTGATAGTGGCCTTTTTTCTCGGCATTGAGATGGATGAAGTGGTTTTTAGTATGATAGAAGCACAAATACAAATCTAAAAGAGAAACCCCTCAATCTTATTCTTATAGTTGAGTAACCATTAACCTTTCCTCCTCTTCTCCCCAAAATGCCAATTTGTATATAAAAACAAGCTCCAGGACTTAGACCTTGGGTGGCAGTTTTAAGTCTAAAATCAATTTTTGAGTTATAAACCCTCTGAAAATAGGGGTTTATAATGGAACCACTGACAGACCCTTAACTACAGCGGCGCTAGCGGGCATCACTATAATATAAGAATAAAACTAAATTACATCACTTGTCATCATTAAGAAAAATTTTCATCTCAGTTCTTCATTTGAAAAGCACTATAGTTAATGAATGATTACTGAGCCATGACACCTAAATGACTAAAATATAGGAATTATACTGAGGTCAACTCAAGTATTTTTTAAACCATGAAATTAAGGGATCTATTCGCTGTGCTATAGGACACCAGTCCTGGCTCTTATGCTCCCTTGCAACACTGACTTTGAGCATAAGGGAACGGTATGTATTTCTATATTGGAGATTAAGGCCCCATGCAAATTTAAGAGGTGAACACATGATTGCCCAAGAGCGACCAAGTATGGGGTTCTTCTCTGTGTCATGCGTTTCCTTCAACACCTGTTTTCTTTATGGTCTTCTGAAGGTAACTAACTTGAAAATGAAGACTGTTTTATGGCAAGAGAAGGCAGAAACTTCTTCTTTGAAAAATGATATTTAATTATTCAACAGAAATTCCAGAATAACTTAAATTTAGTACACATTTAAGTACACCAGATCCTTTTACCAGGACGCTTAAAAAGAAAGCCATTTTAAGGAGAGCTGACAGTATTGCACTATCGTGCAATGCTCTAACAGTGCTTAACCACATCCCTTATATATTCTGTGATCTTGAATTAAAAAAGTCTTACTATCCATGTGCTCAGATGTTTTAAAGGCAAACACAAAGAAGCAAGTGCAAAAAAAAAAATACAGAGAAATGTAAACATTGCTTTTACATGCATGTTTTCCTTGATTTGAAGCCATTTTATGCATCCTTCTAACTAGGAAAATGGAGATGCTCACGAGAGCCAGAATTATTTCAGTTGCTCATACCATACAAAGAAACGAAAGGGAGCAGGTAAAGATATGAAACAATGGGAAAGGAGGCAATTTTCATCACTGCCATCCAAAGATTCTAACTCTGTGATACCTCCCCAGTGCACCTACTTGGCTCATGTTCTCACAGCACCTAGCCTGAGCCCTGCTGGTCATGAAGATTTGTCTAACACTTGAAAAAAAGCCAAAACGATGAAGAAAGTATGCAGTGCCTGTGAGATTATAGCTCTAGGGATATGTTGTCAGTCCTGCTCCTTAATCCCAGAACCCACATTTACCCAGTGTTTCACTGAGCTTCAGGTAAATGAGGATGACTGAGTCATTTCAGGTCCTCAAATGCTTCAAGCACAAGCAGTAGTAGCAGTATTTATTATTTTACCCTCAATTCTTTCACCTTTTGTGGGGGAAAAGGGCAGGGGGACACACAGAGGACTGGAGGATGTGGAGGGAGGGCAGCACAGAAGCAGAAGAAAGCTATGCAGGGAATAGTGACTGAACAACTGCATTTATTTTTTTTTTCCATATCCAATTTTAAATACGCATGTTTCCCAATAGAGGATTTCCAAATGCTACTTTAAGAATATTTTTTTTCCCCAATGAGGAAAACTCTTACTAGGTCTTGGAGCTGATGCAAGTGTAAGTAGAAGTGAAGGTTACCAAATTGAAAACAATGAATGTAGACTGCATGTTAATTGTCACTGAGCTAGTTTGCTCATGTTGGTCACATGGCTAGTGACAGTCAGATGTTGATGGAGTCTGACCTGTTCTAAAAAGCTGGCATTTTCAAAAAAAATGAGATAGAAGCTATCTCTGCAGTCTGTGGAAAAAGAAAAGGGGAGAAAGGGGCTCCTGACAGCTCAAGCAGAGGAGGAAAATTAGAAAGGAAAGCCAGTACCACTACCATATGGGCTCATAGCTCATCAGGACAGCTGGCAAGAAACATTGCTCTTCTCTTCTTTACTTCCAGGGCTGTGATACATTTCTTTATATGGCTATCAATAATGCTGAATGATTAATGCTAATGATTTATGTTAATTTCATTATAAGCTTTATTTGTTGCCCAGTGTTGAATTAAGCCTGTCAAATCATCCTTTTCCACGTTGCTAAAGATTCCTAAAATGCAGAGCTAAATATAACATCTGATCATTAATATGTTAATACACCTGTTTCATATATAGACCAGGAAAACAAGAAACTGGCTATTTTAAGATTTTTCTGAGAGTAGTGGCTCAGGAATCTTACATCTACTTACTGCCAATTATTTACAGGAGAAAGTGACATTTAACATTTCTTTCTGCAACTCTTAAAAAAACCAGGAAAAATATTATCCTCTGATAGCAGATTGCAGAACATCATGCCCCCATTCTTTAAACAGCAAGTAATACATGTGTACTTTCCAGTGAGCAATCCAGCTCCTGCTGAGATACCCATTTTCCACCATTCTATATTAAGTTACCTCTGGTTGCTCAAAAGAAGTTGGAAGAGGGCAATATACACAGGATAGTGTTTAACTGTGTTAAATCTATCCCTATACCTACCCAGAAATACCTCTTCCAGCTCAGACTGTCCTTCCCTTCATGTTCATCTACATTTTATGGGAGAAAACTGTCAGCCCCTTACTCTTCCCTTTATTGTTCTCAGGCCAACTTTCCAGAAATTCTAATCCCACTCCCTCTCTTCCTTGAAGTCCATTTCAGTTAAAACCAGCTTATTTTACTCTCCCAGAAAACAGGCCACACACCAGAGTATCCACAAGGCGCCAAATCACCCCTGGGCGATTTCCTCTTCACTCCCCTATAGGGACCAACCTGATCCTGTTATGGAGAGAGGAGGAAATCTTCCAAATCCCACCAGGGACAGCAGCACTCACAACAGCCTAAGGAACTCCTGGCTCAGGAGAACCTGTCACACACAGCAAGGAGTAGGGGATCAAGGTTTAGACACGCTTTGCCACATGCCCAGCAAGCAATGCCTGCACTGTACCCCCAAGAAACCTCCAGAGATCAGGGACATTTAAGCAAACACCATCATTTTCTTCATGGCATGAAGTCAGAGTCACAAAACGGGGGAAGAGGAGAGAAACATTTTTTCCCCCTGTTCTAAGGCTCTAAAATATTTTTCAAAGTTGAAGCATGTCAGGTATAATTTTTCACTGTATTTTTCCTGCCATGTCTATTACAGTACTACCTTTCACCTGTACAAGGTCTCCCTGTACAAGGACTGCAAATCACTTCTAAAATAATTTTTTCTAGTCTCTATATTTGGCTGGGCTTTTTACTTAAAAGTTTACCTCCATTTTTTAAATCCTTATTTTACTTAGACCTTTATTAATGAATTTCTCTCATAAACAGCTCAAAATTAAGACAGTAACTATAAAAATTTCTTTTAACTCTACAGAACATGCTGCTGTATGATTTTCACAAATATATTCGTTTGGTCCTCTGAGGCTGAACAAAAGAGGAGAGTTGGATGACTACAACTACTTAAATGGAAAATGTCCTTCGTTTAAGTGGATATCAAGTACAGGACTTTGCACTTGAGCAAAGTTGATATGGAATTCCAGAGAAAAGAAAAAGTTTTTCAAAAACTAAGACATAAGTTCAATCTAAGTACTAGGAACTGAAATCTGAGATCTTATAAGGTTCTAGAGGTTTGCCTGAAGTGTCACTGACTTTTGAGCCTGCTCTTGGTGTTCTCGTCTCTACATATCTTTCATTAAATTTCTCAGATTTCTGAAGGAGGGCAATTTTGGGGGGAACGCAGAAGGGATTTCTCTCCGAGGATCCTGCTTGATCCACTCTACAGAGACACTGATATAAAATGTCTAGACTACAGTTTTATGAGATCTGAATCCTTTCAACCCCAAAGCCATAAAGTACAAGTTATGTATATTGTATCCATAGACCATAATTACAAAACTTAAGAAGAATACATGTGAATTTATAACAGCTTGAGCTTTTTCATTTTTTTTCTCTCTAGAAATCTAATATTTACTGCCTTAAAACTACAATATATCAGTTTTGTACAAAAAGGGAAATACTGCATTTGTTGCTCCTCCTTTTTATGATGAAACTACAGTTCTACCAGTTGTTCTGGGCTGTACAGCTAACAAATGTCAAAGCATATGGACCAAACCATTTATCAAATAATCTACTCTGAATAGATAGGCACTATCAGCAATCTGGTATTGATCTTTACAGGCTACTCTATTGTTCATCTGAGCATCCACAATGCCAGGAAGAATTAATGAAAGAAGCAAAACAATGCATACCAAGCACACAACTTCTTTTTTATTTTTTGCTTCAAGTTTGGTAAAATTTATGTAGTTATCAAAAATACATTACTATAAACAAGTATGCAGGCAGAACAGGATATGTGAGGGAAATATCACTTCCCAAGCATTAACTTCTGCAGACTTCCAGTATATTTACTCCTAGATTGGTATAGTTTACTTATAGTTAAGACCTAGCATGATAAATTCCTTGCAGTGTGTTACGCTGGCATTCGCTAGAGCTGAGACTGAGATGGCACTTTCATTAAAAGCTCCATTTCAGGGCATGTTTAATGTCTTGGACATTTCAAATTGCATCTGGCTGAATCTTGGCATACAGCTTGTCAGTCCAGATGCACAGTTTTTGTTTGTTTTTCTTACAGAAAATCATATAAATTGGTTGTGACATTCATGAGTTCCATTGTGACTAAAAATATTAAACATTAGTACGTGGGGAACAGGTTTTTTAAAAGAAAAATGCAAGCCACTTACTCCTTTTTCAAATTTACCTGCACACTTGCTCCCACACTGCCTTCCATAAGCTTTGCAAAAACCCACAGGTCCAGCACATAATTCTCCTTCAAATTCCTCTTTAAAATGCTCTGTTAAGGAGATGCTATTTCATATAACTATGTTTTGATTTAGATTGCTAAAACTTGAGATTATCAACCCACAACACAAAATTTTCGATATTGATGTTACTGCTGTTTTCTGTTCACTGGCTCCTGTACGGGCAGCACAACGGGGGAGATGGGATAGAGAGCAAAGAAGCTGGGACCAGACCTACAGCCAACAGTTACACCCAGCAAATCCCTTTCCAAACCAGTACAGCAGAACACAGCCACCACCTAAACAGCACAAAGCAACCATAACCATAAAAATCCAGTCTTACTTGCAGGGCTCAGAAATTTAGGTCTGTTTCCCAAACCTCTGCCTTGTGTAATCAAAACTTACCCTCCCCACCTCTCTTTTAAAAGGTATTTATTAGTTGGTCATGGCAGTGATTTTACCATGGGGAAATGTGGGGCCGAAATATGAAGAAGAGAAAGTTGCACAGCAAACATGCCTGGAACTCAAAATCACTGTTCTGGACATTGTCAATACAGTTTGAGACTGGGTGGTGTTCTTTCCTGAGGTCCTACCCAAACAAACAAGACTGTAACAGCACTAATCTTGTTGACACTGTTATATTAAGGAATCCATCATGTTATTGCATATGAACGTTCCTCACCATGAGCTTCCAAGTTTGACAAGCTCAATTCCACAAAGCACATATATGTTTGGGAAATAGCCAGGTGCTCTGAAGTACTCTCCTATGAACTGGAAGATAATGGCAAGGCTGAGGAATAAAACAAAATATGATGCTACAATTGACAGGGCCACTGCTAACACAGTGTTTTCTGAGGATCATGCATTTCTGAAATGTTTCCTGTTAATTAACTACAGGATACTTATGAGTTGCAGGTTTTGCCCAAGTTCTGTTTAAGATCTTACTAATTTTCAGTGATTAGCATTAAGTTTAAGTATGTCAGCATTTCCATTATAAACCACATTCTCAGGGGTTTATTAAATTATTGGGAAAAAATTATTCTGAGGTAAAACTCAATACTTAGGGGTAAATTTTCAAAGTGCAGCATGCAGTTTTAGCTCCTGATCTCTGAACAAAGTCAATAAGGAGCTGCAGAGCTGCACCCCTAGTCAATGCTTTGAAATTTTACTTCAAAGTCTCACCCCAGGAACAAATTCTGTCACACACACACACAAAAATCAATTTGACCTCTTTAAATCTGAAGAATGCCTACTATTCATGTACTGTAGCCACTAATCATAAAAATTTTCACTGTTTCCTAAATCTGCCCAGCCAGTCATAAGCAACAGCTTTTGGGAAAGGGAAGAAGGCTTAGTGAGGGTATAAATACTGTAAGGGAAAAAAAATTATTGTTGCTTTAGCCAGAAGCGTAACCAGAGTAATTACAGACTACCATGTTTCCAGCCAGCTCTGCACACAACAAAGAAAAAGAGAAAAAAGTAGCAGTCCATTTGTTTAGACATCAACATGACTATACTCAACTGAGCTTATTAAATGCTACATCAATAACCAAGAAAGATGATCCTTTTCTTCTGCCAAGAAAATGACCAGGAAAATGACTCTAACCTAGTAAAATGGTAGACATCTTACACTGAAAGATTTGAAGGGAGTATGTTGAATATAAAGATGACTAGTGTTGTGGCATTGAAGAAAAAACATAATTTTTCATTGATGTAAGGCAGCAGAGCTGGAAAGAACACAAATACAACAGTAGATCCATTAACCATATGACAAGAAATAGTGTTCACATCAACTTACTAAACTGTTTTTGATCTTTAGTACCAACACACAGAACAATCCTTACATTATGTTGCCAAGGAAAACCTAGAATGCATTTATTTCATAATGCAGCTTTCTTCCATTATCATAATAGAGCTATCATAGTTGTTGCAAACACTGTATGGCCTCAAACACCTAAATACAGCCATTAAATTGGACATTTTTTAAGAGGAGGACATTTTAAGCCTCCCTAGGGAATTGTGTTGCCTGGCAAACCCTCAGCAGGAACCATCTATTACTGCAAAACCTTGCTTACATGTGAGAGAGGAGGAAATGATCTCAGCTAACAAAAGGGACGTATTTGGAGCCATGACCAGAGAAGGAAGGTTACTCCAAGGCCATTAAAGTTAACACCATACATTGACACGGGACCTCCGGTGGGTTTCAAGCTGAGCTGTTGAGTTTAGGAGGCTTGTGTTCGTTCTGGCAAGCGATTTCTCCCTTCTGTGATGGCAAATTACAGCTTAACCTCTATTTTTATCTTGAAGCCCCATCTCACCTGCTCTCAACACTTCAAATTTGTGCACAAAGAGGACAAGGTTGCATTTCAGAAGGAAAACACGAGACAGTAGAGAACCTAAGACACTCAACTCAAAGCTTTGTAAAGTATTGCCCTCTCTAAATACAAAGAGTGCAAAAAGCAGATTTTTTTAATCACTGCTGTGCTTATTGATCACAGTAGCAAGTCAGAGACAGACGCCCTCTGATTAGTTTTAGGCTGAAAATCAGGAATAACTCCTTTGTGTTCTATGTGGTATTGTTCATGCTTAGTAAGTCCTTAGTTTGAGGTTTCATTAATAGTATCAATACAGTGGTTACATGGCTAAAATATCTCATGGTGCTACCCTGCCAGTTACTTGCTAACCTATTAGAAAGAGCTCAGAAGGATGAACCAGGAGTTAAAGCTATTTCACACCCATTTAATTTAAAGTACTATTCATTTCATGATGATTTGTTTACATATGTATTATAATTGAGCAGCACAGAGACACCTTTCTTTCGCCCAGCTCTTTATATCAAAAAGCTTTGAGACAATTAAATGAAATTATTAGTGGTGGATTAAAATATGGCACTTGCATTGATCAGTGTGTTCCAGCTTTTCAGTAACTATTTATTTTGTTCTCATCTTGGCTACATTTTAGGATTCATAATACCTGACAATCAATTCTCCTCTGAATGAGTAATAAAATCTCTTTTAGTTTCACCTAAACAGTATTTGCACTAATATGCTGCTTGCATTTAATCTGCATAATCAATATTACAATATTTCTTACTACAATTTGCACAAATAAATGTGAAAAGTGTGCCTTGGCAAACCACATTATCACATGCAGTTCACAATTAACTCTATTAAGGCTGACCAATCAGAAGTACAGAATCTTGCTGTTTGTTAGAAGTGGTAGATTAGTTACCAGAACCGTTAATTATGGTCTCTTGAAAAAAAAAAAACTATCTAAAAATGAGAAATATGTTTTATTTAGTTAAGAATTCAATAGTATTTTAGAATTTCTTAGAAGTCATTTTCCTTACTGTCAACATTCTCTTCATCCCAAGGGACAGAAGTTTGCTACACAGTTCTGCAACATCAGAGCCTAATTAAATAAAAGCACCTTTTCATTTGGGACTGAATAGGTTTTATGCCACCTCCCACCAGTCACTCTCAGCTAACTCAGCTGAATATTCTGGATCAGCACTTTCCCCACCCAGCTCAGGAGTAAGAGGAACAGAGACACCCTCACAGAGCTCTGAGCTGCAAAGCACTGTACCAGATTAAGAGAGCATTATCTTATTTGCCCTTAACATATATATATGCCCAAAAGCAATGCATAAAAATGGTACACACACATTCCCTCAGTGTCCATACACAGCACCTATATGGTAAAACACCAATATCATTGCTCCAAAAATATTACCAGTACCATTGAACACATATTTAAAACTTAGTATATATATTTTTAGATTAATAAGACTTGTTGTGACAGCACCTCAAGCACAACTCTCATTTGTAAAACTACCTACCACCACTATAAATACATATATATGTAGGCACAACATTAATTTGACAGCTGGGGTAAGGACAGGGATGGTGTGGCTAAGTGTCTACTAAAGTAGGCTTGGCAGTTTGTTGTAGAAAATATTACACGTTCAGTCCTTCGGAATAGAATGCAAACATCAATCCTAAAGTACAGCTGAAAGAGGGAGCAGGTGTTCTCGACAGCCCTTAGCTGGGAGGAGCACACACTCCTAGCTCAGATTACTTATCCGTGTGCTTGTATTGTACCAAAGCACCAACATGGGATCAGGCATAGTGTGGTGGGTAATTTACATTTTAAAAAGTACAGGGTACAGGACTGTGACCAAAAAACTGAAAAAATCCAAACAATGTAAGACAGGATTTTATGGTTTACTGTTCAACAAAAGAGGCAAAGCAAAAACCTCTCACAGAAGCTCTGAATTTAACAAGTACGTTGGATGAAGCTTGTGTGCAAGTCTATCCAGGCCAGTGAGAGCTCCACCAGCAATCGTCTTTTCCAAGATCCTGGAAAATCTCAGAGCTGCTGCACATCTTTCCATTACACTTTGCCATTCTTGGGAAAACTTAGTTTTCCTCATAACTCCCTCCCAGCCACACTAATCCTTACTGTTTTGATACACCAACCAGCTCTGCTTTCTGGAGCCAGTCACTACTTCTGAGGCTTTCTGCTAGAAATCAGATGAGACTGAATAAAGAAAGGCTTTGGAGACATTACACCCTCTACTTACAAAATTTTAAGAAACAAAGTCATACATGTAATACATGAAATGGAAATATTCCTTTACTGGTGTTTTTGGTAGTGTATTGTAGTGTTCTATACAGGACAAAAAGAATGCAGTCACCTCCAAATGGAAATTTCTACTCCGTGACAACTCTTTAATCTGAAGAAATGGAAGAGACAACCCCACACAGGGCAGGGGGGTGGGGGTAAAGAAAGAAAGGGTGCAAAAAAGGGCTACATAAATAATAGGGCCATTGATTCTCACAGGGATATCAGACATATCCTGCTGAAGGCAAAGCAAACTTCACTGAGGTTTTCCAAATAATTGACCAGAAGGTTTTCATTTTCTCATCATCTAACTTCTCAGACTGGGAAGAAAAAATAGCAGAGTTTATACTCAGTCTTTTCCAGTTACGGCCCAAGGACAGGTCAGGAAACAATATCAGACAAAAGCAGTACTACTTTCTCTAACTGGGGTTTCTCAAAATGCAACCTGGCCTCAAATACGTGGAAGGACTTAATAGTGAAAACAACTATGAGGTCTATATGGCTGAAAACACACTTGTATCCAAACCTCTACCATGCAACATTTACAATCCAATCCCATGCTTAGAAACTTCCTGGGCACTTCTTTGTGCTTTCAGCTGTCACTGATCATTGTGTCCCCCCGAAAAGTTAACCTGTTAATGGACAAGACCAGCATTGATTTCATCATCACTTTGGCAACACTTTCAGTCATTATTTTAATTACCTTCAACAATCTGGTAGTGAGCCAATTCTAAAACTAAGTAAACTGACAACAAGCAATATGGGAAATATTTTTTAAGTGTTATAAGGAACTATTTTGGAATGCTTAATGATCAATGTATGAATGTCAGCAAACAATATCCTCCTTAATTTTCTCATGATGAAAGACAAAAAACACACCATCAAGCTGGAAGAACATTTTTGAGTTAAATAACCAAAAGGCTGAGGGGTCAAGCACCAAATTTTCTTTTAAGAAAAATTAACCAAGTATTTTACTTGCAGGCTCTGGGGTTGACCCAGCTGTCAGGAGAGGGCAGTATATTCTGAGTTTTTACACTCAGCATTATTAATCTCCCCTTTACATGGATCTCACACAAAACCAAATGTGCGTGATGGAAATAAAGACAAATAGTTTACAAATGTAGAAAATACATGGACACATTTTGGAAAGGTCTGTGGGGGTTGTTATTCTATACTTCTCAGGACCTGGTACAATAATAAATGGAATCCCTTTCTTTGCATTCTTCATGTCACCAACCACCCTTTATTTTCACTGGGCATCTAATATGATGTCTTGCATATACCATTTAGTTAAACGTAGCCTCGGTTCTGATATAAATATCACACTATTAACAGCTCTTTATGGCTTGATTGAACAAATCCTGTTCCACTGATTAGAAGTTGTCTGTATTACGTAAGTTTGTCTTGGATTTGTTTCACTAAATCCAGGCTATAACAGCTTCTCTCACTCTGTTTCAATTCAGTGCTTGATACTGCCTCATCAGCCTCTTAAAGGTTCTCCTCCTTCTAATCAAACCCCCAGAGGCTTTTCAGCAGCTAACCTGGGTGATTACAGGCATTGCTGTTGTAATTTTCTGAATTGTAAATGCTTTTTCTTAGTCATCAGTTTCAACTGGTATAAAGTTGCCCAACTGTAATGGAAGTTGCATGCAGAAATATTTTTGAAAATTTCATTTGCATGCAAATCTGCCCACTTGCCATCCTTTATTGTGAAGTGTTAATGTAGTCACACGGTGCTGCACTCATAGATTACTAGGAGTTTCAACCAGGCACTGTGACTACAACCACTTGAATGTACCATCCTGCACTGCCCCACAAGCACTCCTGGTTAGGTTCACCACTCACAGGCATGGGCTTGCACACATGTATTTTCAAAAGCACACTGCTGACTATATGCTCCCACATTTAGTCCAGCTCACAGTAGCTACAAAATTACTTTAAACCATTGCAGTTGTATTTGTGCCAAAACTGAAACACATACTTTAAATATTAACATTTTCACTTCTTTAGCCTCTCTTCTCTTTATTTCTCTCAGTCAAAAACAAACAAAAAACCAACCCTACTAAACCTGTCTAAGCTTTCCTGTAAGATTCATCCCGAGCCTTGGTACCTGTCTGTCAGGGGTCTTTCCTCTGCCTCCCCTTACTCCTCCTTCATTCACTCAGTCACTGGCAGAAAGGCAGCTGCACGTGGTGCACCCTTATTACCTCAGGCTCCATCAGCAGGTGCCTGTCATTATCACCTACCAGCTTTCCACTGTGATTTATTGTATTAAGCAGTTGTAGCTGTAGGTAATTAAGGAGTACGACTCTGATGTGACTAATAATCACTACACAACCCATGTTACACTAGAAAAGTGTAAGTCTGCTTCCTCCTCACTTCTTAAGCTTTACTCAGCACAAGCAGCAGACTTGCTGCTTCTTTTTATTCCATAATCTCCACTTGCAGCACTCTCGATCCAAACTAGTTTTGGTCATTTTTAACATAGCACCTGTAGATTGTGCAGCTACATTCTGAGAAAATAATAAAAAGTGTACCAGTACTTATTCACAAGCAAAAATAATGCTCAGCTTGAGACAACTTCATTTTTGTTTTTGAAAGTATTGGTCTTCCACTTTTACTAATACAAATGCCCAGAAGTGCATTCTAAACTTAGGCTTCTTGGGACTGTAGGAAGTACAAACTCATCACCTGTACATGGACATTCACTACAGCAACTTCTCCCAAAACCTTCCAAAAACTGGAAAAAAAGCACAAGTGGGAAAGAATCACATGCATAGCATTTGTCACTGTAGGTTTTCAACCTTATTGAGGGAGTGCTCCAATCTGCTCTAACTTCCCTCTGCAGAATCTGGGCACATGCTCTTTACAGACAACAAATCATCCTGTTTTCTTTATAGGGAAAATATCCCCACACCAGTGAACAAGAGCTGCATGGCAAAATGAAAGATAATCCAGACACACATTTCAGAAAAACACTCAGACCTAAGATCTATTAACTTCAGGGCAAGGAAAACACTTGTTCTAATGAACCAATAACCATATTGTAAACATTTCATACCTGTTTTGAAAGCTGAACCAGAAGGGTCATTGCTAACAAAATACATGCACCAATTCTTCAACTGTACAGTGGAAAAATGTTTATATGGTTCATTAGCTATTGTTACAAAAAGAAGGCATTTCTAGTAATTCAGTAACATAGAAGAAAAAACCTTTTCAGAAAACATTTGTACATTCCAGATTTTCTTGGAATTACAAAGGTGTAACAACACACTCAATTGGGTTTTGGGTTGTTGGGAATTTTTTTTTAATGTTTACCAAGAAAATTTCCAGGCTCATTCATTAAATCACAGGATACAAAACACTGGAAATGGAATAGCTCACTAAGAGTCAAGTATTTCTATACATAACTCAAGATTGTCCCTGGAGTAGGTCTGAAAGATATGTGAAACAGTCCAGTAATGACTGTTATCACTTAATTTGGCATTCGCATTTGAAATTCCCTTCAAAGCCTCTCTGTGTGTTGAAAGAGCCCAAAATGTCTTTGAAACATTCTATTACTACTATAACAAGCAATTTCATAACAGAAGAAAATTTTACTTTTCTTTCTGATAAGTTTGCACTGATTGAGATACCAACATAAATTTTGGAGCACCCAAAAAGAGAAAAATCAGCTTCTGCAGAGAGATGCAAGGCATGACAATTCCATTTTATAACTCAGACCTGCACCTAACAGGGTTTGCAAGTTTAAAGAAACATACTGCAAGTCTGGCTTTTTACAGTACTTATTTAATTGAATACACACACTGATAAAAATCTTAAAAATATATTAAAGATGAAAAATTTCACTGCACTTCTGCTTCTCATTTCATGGCAAAATTCCACTGATAGAAGGAAAACAATATTTACTGTTCTGACATACCTGGCCTTCAGCTATATAAAGAATATATATCTATAGTAAAGATCATCATAGGTCTACAGAAATAGAACTGATCAAAGACTGACACAATGGTTTCTCAGGGTCTTGCAATATTATTCATTTCCTTTTTAAAGTCCTTATTCAAAACAACAACATATATCCCCAGAGCATCATTATGTCATGCATTAACTTCATTTACTCCGAGGAGTTATTCCACCTCTTCCCTACTTTCAGGCAGAGGTCACTCCTATCAAAGAAGGCAAGAGAGTACAGTTTACAAATCTTCAGTGCATTAAAGCACAAAGAAAAGAATATGAACGCGTAGATTTACTTCAACTCCTTTGAACACAGGAAGAAGTATAGCTATGGGCAATTAGTGTAAAGCAATTGATAAATTATTAGGAGAAAGATGAAAAATTGTCTTTCATGGCAGTTTTCCAGTGACCTGAATTTTTAGATTCTTTGCACTTCCGGTCACTGAGTGTCCGGTCTGGCCCCAAGCCCATAGCTATCCCTAACTCCAGCAAAGCAATTCTCAAAAACTGGTTACCAGGAGCCATTCCTACTTCCCATCAAGTGAGCTGGTCAAAAGATCTTAATTATTTACAGGCAAAACTTTCTCAGCCAGTCCGAGTCCAGGTACAGGCTACACTGTGCTCTGTGTGTGGTTTGAACAAGAATTATTTAACACCAACTTAAAAAGATTTTTAAAACTTTTTTTCAGTGAATGACAATTTAAGATTTGTTGTACTTAAACACTTTCCCATATCACACTTGTGACATATCCATATACAGGCCCCCCACACAAAACAGAATAAACATTAAGATACAGTTCCAGCATACATTCCAGGATTTGGTATTAGAAGGAACTCTACATAAAATATAGCTCCTCAGTCCTTTCCCTCCACTAGAATAAAATCCCCATGCTGTTTCTCCAGAGCAGAGTTCTCAAGATGTATCTGCTGTTGTAACACAGCAGTAATTGCCCTGTACCTCCAATTTAGGGTTCAAGCAAAATGATTCTGAGCAGCTCCACATCCCTTCTCAGGGTGTTAGCATTGGCCGGCCCCTTCCATCGCATTTTATCTGTGCCTTTATCTTTTCCTCCTTTTATTTTGCTTTATCTATTTTCAACAATAGTGAGTAGCCCAGTATAACAGCATTATATAAGCTTTTTACAGTGCCATGTTTTGCTTTACAGAGTGAGCATAAATGAGGAAACACTAAGTTAAACTCTGACAGCCAATGCTGGATGTATCAGCTTGGCCTATAAATAAGCACTGATCACCTCCATTTTATTGAACTCATTTTCCAGGCAAGCAAAGACCACGAGATTCCTCTGCAAATTTTCCCTTTACACTCTCCAGCAGTGCTGCTAGTGTCAGCTCCGACAGATTTATAGCCTATTCATTCATGGGAACAAAAACCCTGCCAGGGCTGGTCATGGAACACGCAGTAGCAGTTAGTTCAGAAGATAACAGCTGCAATACCTCACTTCCTTATTCAGCACTCTATAGCATACACTACTTGGGAGATAATAAATGCTTCTTGTTTGTATTTCTTGAGTAATATCAGAGGAAAGGGTCCGCATTACAACAGTATGAAGTGGCACTGCAACACAGGAGGATTAATCAGTGCTTTCAGTGTATTTATTCCTTCTCTGCCTTTACGGTTTTGTAACTGACATTAAAAAAAGTTGCTCTGCACTGTTTTTATATACTGTAACTTCCAGAGATAGTCAAATATTTAAATTTTTTAATTAGTGCTCACTTAATTTAAAAGATTGCTTTGAGTTATTTTGAATTCTGAGGTCTTGCAACATGTAGTTCTTCAACAGCAAGAGCCAGTCACTGTCAGAATTGACCAATTATTTTCCCCTACACTCAAAGCCAAAAAAGTGCTTAAACTAGAGAGTATTAAATCTGCCAGATTCCTTGCACTATTTTGAAAAAGCAAACTTAAATGTGTAATAGCTTTTCAAACACTCTCTAATTGCAGTAAGACGTGGTATCAGAGAGATGTCAGACTAAGATCAACACTGCTCGTTTTGGAGGGGCTGCTCACAGCCATCAGTGTTGGGAGAGGTGCTCTCACATTTGGGTTAAAAGCTGAATGTTTAGGGAATGCAAAGTTGCCTCGTTGCAATCAAAATCGTCAACCTTTTGCCAAACATGCCTGCTGCAACTACGCTTCCCCTTCCTCTGCAGCAACCTCTCTGTCCCTATAAAGAATGCTCGATGGGATTACACCAGCTCTAACCAAAGAAACACGGACTGAGATCAAGACCCACTTAGGTGCAACTAATGCATATTTTCATGGTCCCTTTGAAGGGGATACTTCAGTGACACGAAAACAAAATGAACTACTATCAATTTTTGATTTTCTTTTTACCACTCTCTATTGCAAAATAAGGCCCCAAAAAAAGCCCTGAAATGAACCCTTAATTACATTAAAATCAGGTTTCACTAAGTATTTTTTAGCCTTGAGCATAACACTCAGCTCTTACAGCTCAGGAGATCAGAACTTCTAATCTCAGAGAGAATTCTCAACTTCGGTCTGCTTTCAGAACCACAGCGCCCAAAACTAAGTGTATGGGGGTGGGTTTGTGCTTCACCTGAAAAAAATGCATAGCAAGCTCTAAAATAGTGGTGCAGACCAAAAGCATTTACCATCCTGAATTTCTTACAAACTCTTACCGAAGTCATGATCCACTGTCCCAGTTTTTAGTTTGATCAAATGTACCCACGTACCATGGCAAGAAAAGGAGCAGAGTTACTGTAAATGTGGGCAATACAGAAATGATCAAAAAGCATACTATAAAATAAACCATTAGTTGGTCTAATTAGAAAATTCATCCCTCTACC
The DNA here is from genome assembly GCA_013397975.1 of Machaerirhynchus nigripectus. Classification (NCBI taxonomy): domain Eukaryota; kingdom Metazoa; phylum Chordata; class Aves; order Passeriformes; family Dicruridae; genus Machaerirhynchus; species Machaerirhynchus nigripectus. The sequence continues at coordinate 2,272,746 of VZRQ01001155.1, forward strand.
AAATCTCATCTGCCTCAGCAAAGCAAGATATACAGTGATTTTAATACATCAGACCAAAGCCCTGGGCTGGAACCAGCAGCTCCTGAGACTCCGACTGCAGATACAGATGCTCAGGAACAAAAAGATGCTTCAACCACGACAGCAACACAGCCCATGAAAAACATAAACATCTCTGTGCATCTCCTCAAAGGCAAGCACGTGAGCCAACGGGCTCGGCTTTCCAGATTCTGCTCTGAATCTCCTTGTTTCAGACACTCAGTTCATGGAATGCACAAAAAATATGCATCTCTTACTGTAACTACAGTCCTTGCTAATCAATCACATTTTGTGGTGTGGCCTCTGGCTCAGCTCATAACACTGGAGAGAAGCAAGAGCTGCAGTTTAAAATTTTGCAATTTGAATACTCCTTCCTAATTTTAAGTGGCACAGGGTGGGAGGAGAAAAAAAGGAAAAACTCCAACAACAAACCCAAACTCCACCTGCACTGAGGTTTACAGCCTCTGTGCTGTTCCCACTGGGTGTGGAAGAAAGGGAGGGAGAAAATTGTTTCTGCATTAGAAGTGGGGAAAGAATGTAAGAAACTAACCACTCACACGATTCATCCTCACATTGTCCTACCCTGGCAATATAAATCTAAATATATGTACATATTTAATTGTACAATATTTATAAAGACATTTTTATGAAGCAGGCTTATTTTACCTGCTGAAAATTAGCCACCCCCTGCTGTAAAAACTGGATTTTTTTCCCCCGCTAAACATAGAAATACATCCATTCTTATAATTGTTCTTTTCTTTCAAATCACCTAATATAACATGCTAGAAGACATTATAGTGCATCTGCTAAGCACTCCCTTTATGAGTTGAGGCTTCAATGCTTTAATGGGGAAATTGCCTGATTTAAGTAAATCATGTCACCTCCACCCAAGTAATCATATTTGTTGCAGACTTCTGCTGACCTCATCTCTCCAGCAAAAACAAAAACACATTTACATTTTCAGCTTGAGATATTTGGTTCAAATTATTTACAAATAGGTTGTAATGAAAACTAATTTTAGCTTACTCCAAAGATACTATTTAAGTTCTCTGTTGATAGTGCTTACAGATATTCAATTATTGGTTGCTGTCATTTAAACAGAAACAGCATGTTTCTTTATCATTTCTTTATAGGTTACCACATTTTGAAAACATTTGTTGCTGGGGAAGTAATTGAACATCTCAAAAGCTAAACAAAAGCTAAATAGATGTATTTTCTACAATAAGAGGGTTGGGGGGGGGNTTCCCCTCTGCTTCCTGCAGGAAATCCTTCTGGAAGCGGCTTCCCACAGCATTATCTGCATCATAACTTTTCCACATGAAATGTTCCAAAAAAAGCTAGTTAACTTGTACTGAAAAATTTCAGGCAAGTTTTAAACAACAAAAAAAGAAAACCAATTATTTTTACCGTAGTTACTTTTCTCATATAGTGTCAAAAGCCATTCTCCTGCCATCACAAGGGCTGAGGTTAGAATTTTCCAGGCACACAGTACAGAGACAACATATCAATGCGCAGTGCCAAGACTATCATTCTCACAAGTTGCCTTTTCAGCTTAAAGAAATTTATTCATCATTCTTACTTTTCACTTGGTCATGGATTTTCCAGCATACAAACACAACTTGTAACCTATAGCTAACCTATATTCTTCTATCTCAGATTCTGCTGCAAAATAGAGAAATAAGGCAGGGGGCTGGAGGTGGAGACAGAAATCTATGAAACTTAAAAGAAATTTCAACTTTCTTGTATGGTTGTAATTTGTGTGCAGTTCTACAGACATGAGACCATAGGAACTATTCAATAATCTAACCTGATGGGATGTAACACAGATTCAAAAGCCTTAATCAGCTACTTTCATAATAAGAGTACACCCTCAGTACTGCGAAGAGCTACAGAGACTTATTGAAACTTGTGTAAGTCTGGAGAACTTGACAGTTCTTTACACATCTTAATAATTTTCATTTTTAAAAAAGAATCTCAAATCCATTTCCTTGTAATAAACAGAATATAGTTTTAAGTACTGTTAGGCTGAAATTGTTTGCCTTGGATTTGTACTCCCCACATTTAATTTCAAATTTGAGGAACAAATTGAGTGAGATTTGAGGAAATCAGATGTTTCTCTCAACATACAGGCTAAATGATACCCAGAAACCCAGGGGCTTTTTTTCCTATATATTGGGAAAAATATGTTTGGATCATAATCCAATCTTTTCTTCCTTTTGAAACCTATTTTCTAAGTTACAAAAGAAACACTCTTTTTCTGTTGTTATTTCACAGAGACATTAGCATACACAGTTTTTTATAAGAGGAAAAAACCTAAATCTCTGCTATAAGAACTCATAAGGCAAAATTTACACATTGCAGCCTGTAAATTTAAAGTGAAAGAATGATGTATAACCTCCCATTTACTCATATTGACGTTTAAAATGACCTAAATAAGTAGCAGAGGGTCTTTCAGAAAGGCTTCCTTTATTTAATTCCTTCTTCATCTAAAAGGATGAAGTCTCATGAGTAGTTCTAGGGGATACTATTTCTTCTCACTAAGAATATTCATTAGAAGAAAAAAGAAACTAAAAAAGAGCAACTAAGCAAAACTCAACATTTTGCTTTAGCTTCATATCCTTTGTGCAGGGCTCTCTCCATTACAATTCCCTTTCAAGCACTTACAAAAAGACTGGCTTGTCCTGAGTCGTTACAGAAAAATCAAAAGAAGGGAGAGTGTGAAAAAGCTTCTACAGGCAGTAAACATAAAGGTGATAATAGAAGCAATATAAAGGTGATAAGTGACCTCAGTAGTCAATTTAGCCTGATATTCTTTGTCTGGTACTTGTCTTTACAAATCATTTCATGTTTATAAAAGTTCTTAATATGTTATAATGTAATATAATAGAAAAAACCTTTTCCTAAGTATTTCATTATGCTCCAGTAAGGAATGATATCACATTTCTTGGAAATTTACAGTAACAGCTCTAGGCCTTCTTGTTACCCACCTGCATGTCTAAAACATCTACTAAAACAGTAGTCCCACATGACTTCCAGCAAAGGGTTCCTGTATTTCTAAACATCAGAAAAGTTTTTATCCCATATTTCTCTCTTGTTTTATACACTTCCCTAAATTCATTGCATATCCTTTGTTTCAGAACTTGCATGACCACCATCTCATTTCACCAGGTACCTTGAACACACATAAGCTAAGTGCTTTTTCAATATGTTGTTTTGTTGTGTTTTTTCCCAAACTCATGCAACTTCGTATGAAATCCCTTCCCAGGGCTCTGAGCACCTAAAAATACAAGGACAACATGGTTTTTAAAGAAGCCTTCCAAGTTTTGAACACAACGTATAACTTCTAAAATACACTATCCAATTGACTAAATTTGCCTGCTATCATTCTCTTCCCCTTAAATATCCTTTATCCTATGGATGATAGATTTTGCCACATTTTCACAGGTACTGCAAAGCCCTGTCTTTCAAAAGACATTTTAGTTACTTCACCTTTAGCAAAGAGCCTGGGCTAAGAGCTTCATTAAAAAGCAACTCCTGTAAGTAACTCAGCATGTCTACACAGGAAGGTTGTTTTAATACTTTTCAGTGAAAAACAGCTTCAAGAGTCAAGCATGGGATTGAAGAATGGTTCTACCACTACTAATAATAAGGCTTGGGTTGGAAGGGACCTTAAAGATCATCATACTCCATCCCTCTGCCATGGGGAAAATCTGGTTTTAAATTTTGCACTGTCAAAGGAAACAGATATATTGGTTTTGATATTATTTCAGAGCCTTCTGACTAGAAGGCTCTTATTATTATTACTATTATTTCAGTTATGTGAAGCCATCTGAAGTTCTTTTGCCATCTATTTCAGCAGTTTTTCCTGCCTCCCTCCTTCCCGTCTCCTTTGTGGAGTTGTCTATAGCTCCCCTTTCACAATACATTCATGTAAAGATGACTCTGAGACTCTCCTGCTCACACAGGACGTTGTTACTGACAATTACAATTAGTGTGTTATCAGGAGCACTGAAGGAAAAAACATGCTACAGTCCCACCATGGGTTGTTGCCTCTTCAATTGCTTATACTGTTGTTCTTGAGATCTTGTTAAAATTATACTCAATGACTGCTGTTTAGATTCGTTTATCATGAAACCTTATACACAGGTTATTCACCCATTTAGTTTGCCAACTCGCTCCTATTATCCTTCTTTTACATTAACTGCCTGTTAACAGGAGTTTTGCCTGCACAAATAATTCATTCCTTACACTGGCATATCTTTATTACAGAAATATATATTTATCACATCTGGCTTTTTTGCTAATTTATGCCAGAAGGGTACAGTTTGCATTTTCCCCATTGTTTTTCTTCCCAATGTTTTCAGGATATTGGCTGATCAATTGTCTTCTGATCAATACAGAGATTAAATGGAAACACACATTTCACCAATATATGTTTATTCGTGCTGAATTAGACAACTATTCCCTTTGAAATATTTTCAGTTTTGCTGGTTAGAATTAAAGGGAATGCTCACAGCTTATTTTATATTCATTTTTCTAACTATTATGCACATAAGTTAAAGAGAAATGTGACTATTGCTTACAAGTCAGCCTATCCATAGTGATTCTGATACCCAAGAAGTGATTTCTCACACACAAGCTCCATTCAAGCTGGTTTAACTGAGTTACTGAGTAAAGCAGAGAGGAGTGCAGAATTCAGGAATAAAACTCACCCATTTACATGGAATTTCACTGATGCTCGCTGTATCCATGGCCAGGTCAAAGGTCTCTGGAGAACTGAGGTTTCACAGTGCTAAACCTCAAAGAAACAATCCACTAAATGAAGAATACTTTCGCTTAGCATCTTCCAAAGCGTCAAATTTTGTTTGCTATCCCTTCCCTTCACCTTTTGTGCATGCAAAAAGCAAACAAAATGAAAGTCTCCCCAGCCAAACACCAGACTGTTCCCTTGTAATATTTTTCATCTGATTCAGTAAATCCTCCAAAGCTTTTTGCAACTACAAGCGTACAATGTTATTATTGATAAACTATTGATACATTATGTCTCATTTTCAAGTTTATTGCTAAATTATATCTTATATCAAAGACACTGAACACTCCCTCAGCTATAGCCTGGAAAAAATTTCTGGGCATAACAACTTCCAGGCACGCACCTCTTTTCACCCATACATACCCTAGACCAGCACACACTGAACTGCTGTTTTGAACAGATGGTACCATATTCACTGAAGGAGCTTTGCCATTGTCAGGCTGCATGCTGATATCATTGTAGGCTTTCTTACAGCAGGCACTCACTCGAGAACTTGAATTTAGTGAATGTAATATTATCATAAAAGGACTGCATGCATCCAGGCAAAGAGCGTGTATGCAGCTCAGTGTTAATCATAAACCTCTCTCTAGATGTATGTACGTAAATAGACACAGAGGCTAGAATTTTCTGTCTCTGAGCAGACAATAGTACACAGGGCTCACCCTCACAGGCTGTGGGCAGAGAGACCCTGCTTGGTGCATTCTGTCATGTGGCACACGCTGCCTCTGGCCTTCGCAGGTACAGTGTCATTTTGCCTTTACTACCCCCATGTCCAAACAAACCATCTTTCAGAATGTAACCCACAGTAAATGCTGCTTCCGAATAAAATTATATCACAATGCAGAGGGAAATTGCCTAAAAACCTTCTCCTCTTCCTGATGCTGCTACAGTGAACTCCCTAAAAGCTGCAGCCTTCACAGGATTTGTTTCCGACGCCACCAAAAGCTCGTGGGACAGGCAGGGCAAGGGACAGACTTTGACTCCTCGCATGCCAAGATGAGGAAAATCGATTTCAATGCCCAAGGGAAGAAATTACTGCTAGAGAAGGTCACCCACCACTAAAAATGGTTCCCTTATCATTTAGTCTTAGAAGAAATCTTACAAAAATTAGGTAGGTGTGGAATACAAGCTGGTAAGCTATAAATGACCTAGGGTAATGTAAAAGGCACAGAAAGAAGCTAAACTTTAAATCAGGTGAGAGTGCCTTATGTTTATTTGTTCTGATGAAGAGTTTAAGTAAGATACTGTTTGATACTAAAGGACAACTTGTACACTGCACAAACAGCAAAACTGACACAGTGCAATGATTCAAGTCCAGTTGGGATTGCTGCCAATGGAGGGTGGAGCAACTCACTGAGAAAAGTGGTCCAATAACCATTCATAATTCCAAGAACATGCCTGTTTCCAGAAATCAGCATGTTCATTTGAAGGCAGCCCAGTTTCCTACATAGTTCTTCAGGGGCCAACACTGAACCTCAGCTGAAAAAAGGCACAGACTACCCCAGACTCCATCATGTGCCGATGGCCCTGAAAGCAGAAGAGAAACTGGAACACAAGAACAGCAATTCACATCACAGAACACCGATGGTTGCATTCAGGCTGTATTTAACAGGCACACGCTCAGGAAGGAGCTAAGGAAAGAACACTGCAGGGTGGACATTGTCCCTCCTCTCAAAGAGAAGATAAATATTCAAAACAAAGACCAACAGAAAAGTGCTAGGAGCCATCTGACTATCCTTAACAGAGATTTAGAGAAGCTAATTCCTTTTAAAACACAGAATCAAATGGGGAAAGCAAAACAGCAAAGCAAGACTATAATTAGCTGGTAAAGTGTTAGCCCCACCATATACAATGAAACACCCAGTGCTGACAAATGTTACAAATATAATACTAATTTTCCAGTATTTCAAGCTTTTTTTTTTCCTTTAAAGCCCCACTTTCTGAATGATACAATTCCAGGGGAAAAGTAAACACAGTAACTGTGAGTCATAACTTGCTCATTTTCATAGTCCCAATTTAAAATCAGCTGCAGAGAAATCAAGATTCCAAATGCACCCTAACATATACCAAAACAGGCAAGAAATTAGTTTTGAGGTCTATTCATGGCATATGAATGCTTGGTGAAACTGAATATGCTAAATTAAGATTATAATTCCTGTACAACAGGAAGAGGAAATAAGGCTAATGAAAACACAAAGAAGAAAAACCCTTTGATGCAAATGTTAAAATCAAACAAATGAATACCCAAGACAGTGTCCACTTTTAGCAACATTATAGCTGCTGAACTACTGGCACTGTAATTCTTGCACAGATCCCAGTGCTTTGAAGGTGGTTTCTTATTAGTATTTTCTCCATTTTCCTGACACCCCAGGCTAAAGCACACAGAAACTGAATCATGTCATGCTCAAAGATGATGAGAAAGCAGAAGTAAAAGGACATCAGGTGCTCTCTCGATCCTTAGGAGCAGGGAACAAATTGACAGGGAATATTGGATAAGGTCTTAGAAGCAGCTGGAGAAACACAGGGAAGCCACTTGGAGATAAGGCTGTATTAGGAGATTGAACAGTCTTATTAGTAGGCAAAATGCACCTTTGATTAAAACTTTGACTTTGTGTTTGGCTGCTTTGTGTAATTTAATTGTAGCAGCGCTCTCTGCATGATAAATGCTTTGTGAACTGTAATGAAGGACCAGCTCTGCTGCACCAAACCTGCAGACTGACAAGTTGACAGAGTAACCCCAGAGCTTGTATGTTATAGTTGGCAAGAATCACAGGTTAGAGACAAATCAAGTGCAAACAAACCCCACCCTCTCTCCCTTACAACACCTGATAGCATTTAATCATTTTTTAAAAGAGATGCTGAAACAAAGTCCCTTTTGTAAGAGAGAAAGGCAAACCACAGATGTCAGCAATACCTTAAACCACAAACAAGAAAGTAACCTATAAAATTAGCCCAACAGCCACTAAACTCAGTTTCAGAGCACCTTACCATCACACCTATGAGTCTGGAACTTAAAAGAACTATAGAAAAGTATTTTGGTCCAGATTTCCAGGAGTCTCACTATGACTTTTAAGATGGTATCAACACCATTGAGCATGTGATGTTTTCACATACATATATAGCTCTATCCTCATGCAAACACAAATACAGCTTTTGCTTCCATACATGGTATGAGATGCTAAATTTTGAATCTTACCATAATTGATATTTGAACAGATCTGAGAACAAATGAGGCTATCCCAAGGGTAGGGCAAATCACAGTATCTATATAAACTATTTGATAGGCAGCATTAAAAATCATACATTTATTTGAACTACCTATGTTATATTTTCCTCTAAAAGATATTTAAGTTATGAGGTGAGAAGGATTTCTAATTACATTCCTCTGGTTATTGCATTATACAAAACAAAGCCAAGTTGAGTCAAGACTGTGACAAAATGGGTAGCACAGTAGCCTGTGGATTCCACGTTATTCTACTTTCCTATTAAATATTTTAGTCACTGACCATGTATAGTTTGCCTTCTCTTGGGAAATTAACTATTTTTTTCATAGTTGCTACCTCCAAATGGGGTGCACAAGACACATCAGAGAAGAATTTATGCAACCAACATCTCTGCAGCTCTACAATTTTTTTGCACTATGCATCACATTAAACCAGTGTCCCTGTAGTTCAGTGACAACAGAAAAACACAGTCCCTGACACTAATAGAATTTTTTGCCAATGGCTGTTCATAAGCAGTTATGATTTTTGTATTCCACTCCAGATTAAAATGAAGCAAGCGTAAGAGTTTTCCTTGCTTCTGCATTGTACTCTTGAAAGAGTACAGTAACATTATCTCCTTCTCATGTTAAGAAAAAAAAAGTTCAAGAGCCTGCTCAAACAAATATGACATTTTTGAATATTCAGATTTTTTTTTTTTATGGTCAACTGAACTGAACCCAGGATTGAAGCCAATGCAAAAATATCCACTCAAGAATGACACACTAACAAAGTTATTAATCTGTTTTGAAGGTATATTATTTTTAGCATGCTCAATTAAAATATGAACTCATGCTTATTTCAAGTCTTCCTATTTTAAATGCTAAATAATATATATGTCATTTATTTTGAAGGAATAACCATTTGATATCTACAGAAGTTCCAAAATAGTGCACTTTTTCGGATTTTCATAAAATACAAATTGAACTGCTTTTTAAATTATGTTAGTTACTACATTACTATATTAGCCATGTAGATATTAAAATTTCAAATGAAAGAATCAGAATAAGAAGTAACAAATTTCTTTTTTGAACATCACTGAGGCTTTAGGGCATAAAAATATGAAAGAAGATGACAGAAAATCCAGAAGTTGTTCCAAATGTTTTTCAGACACTAACAGGTTAAAACCAGTCATCTATACTATTCCCTCACAGGTTAGCTCATGCATAGAGGACAGAATAATCTACTCATTTGCTCTCATGCAGCAAATTAATAGACCAAGCAGCAAGAGGCATTTGCATCTTTCCAGAACTAGCAGGCTATTTGGCCAAAAGTATATATTCCTCTTGAGAAATCACCCAGATCAAAGGCACCCGATGAGAAATCCTGTGTGGTCTTACACTGTTTCCTGGTATCTCCCTGCTTCCAGGTCAGCAAGTCCCTAACAGGACACCTCTTTTCTGCTTTTGCTTCCAGTTAAGCTCCTGTAACCTCAGAGCCCTCCCCAGGAGCAAGGGAAGCTCAGGTTTTGTACCACTGGCTTTGAACTCCCTGACCATTTCACATCCCTCCTCTACAATGTGACCACCCAACCCCACAGAACACCTGAGCCCAGGGCAGAGAGGGCTCGTAAACATTTAAAACCATCTAAAGCAAATCTAGCAACATCAATCCACATGTCTTGTGCACTACAAAGAATGTGTAACTTGGGCACTGAGCGTCTCTCTCCATGCCCAGGCAGGGAACAGGGCTTTACAATCCTTACAAAGCACTGCAAGCATCCTCCCAGTGCTCAGTCCTCCCAGCTGAACCACCTCATACACTCAAAATAATCACAGAATTCCTTGCTGCTCAAGTAATAGCCAATCCCTGTGTGATATCCCAACTGGAGTTTTGTAGCTTCTCACAAACAAGGCCAGGCCCAGCTCCTGTCTCCTCAGTCTGGCACAATGTCATTATTTCACCACTCACCTAGGAACCCCTCTACTTCACATCAGAACTGATTTTTATGCACACCACTGATCCAAGGTATCTCAAGAGTACCATCTACTCGGCCTTCTGAAGATCAGCCCACTCTAAGAACACAGGGCTCAAGAGATAACATTTTCCTAACTACTTTATAATTTTTCCATGTGCTTCAGGTTTCCCCACCACTACCATATCAGACGCACACAAGGCTACAGAACCATCAATAGAAAATTTACATTCAGAAGCCATGAAACTAAATCAAGAACAAATTACTGAATATTTGTCCTCATTTACAGACATTCAATCCTGGCTTTCAATTAGAGCCTTAAAGACTTTGTTGAACTCTGTGTGTTTACTTCAAATGAAGTGAGCTAATTACGTCCTGGTGCCACCAGTTATTATTTAGGACACTAAATACAGCATTTACAGGGGAAATTTTAAAAGTTACTTTTCAAATTTGGGGGTGATTATGCACGCTTAAATGCACACCTTGTCTGGCAGTCATCCTAAGGCTAGAGAGGTTTGACTAATTTACGCTTAATGCAATCCAAATTGTGTCCTCAACTTTTATAACCTTTTTGTTTGTGCTTCTTGTACATTGGTCACCTGCACTAATGCAGTTTCTTATCCTCTGCTCACCCCTCAGAGAAGCTGTGGCTGCCCCATCCCTGGAAGTGTCCAAGGCCAGGTTGGATGGGGCTCTTAGAAACCTGGTCTAGAGGAGGAGGTCTCCCTGTTCATGGTGTAGGTGATCTCTAAGGCCCGTTTCAGCCTTTAACACTCTGATTCTATAATTCTGCTTTTTTTCCCTCCTCTTTAATCCTATGCTTATTTCAGTGCACACATCAGCTGACACAGTGTGACCCCTTGTAGTCTGCAAGTAACAAACAGCAACTTGACTGTTGTATCACTGCAAGCAGATAAACCTTCCACCTAAAGCTCTTGTCTTTTAATGCCCCTTTAATGTAGTCAAGCACAATTCAAGTAATTTCAGATCCATAAAAGCCTCTGGAGGCTGATGACATTCCTCAGGAAGATCTCCTGGCTGACAGAGGCAGAGCCTAAGTCTATACTTACCTCTGGTAGAAATAAACAGTTTATATTTGCTTCTCTGGGCACTGAAGCTTTTCAGCCTCTGACAAACACAAACCCAAAGCTATTATCTGAAAAACATCACTGCTGCTCTCATGTATGAAAAGCAGTGCTTAAATACTATTTTTGATACAAAATATAAAGCATCAATGCTTCCTCCCAACCTTGAGATATCACCATGGTTACTTCCTTGTAAACAAATACTTGAAATACAATAATTGGGTGAAGTTGAGATTTGTTTTCCTTTTTTTATCTTTAGCATCATGGCAGTTACAAATATCAGTGATACCTTTATCAGAATAGTAGTGAGTATGAACTTTCAATTAAAAAAAAAGATGGAATTTGAAAAGCTGTCTACAAAACAATTACTAGAACAGCCTAGCTTTCAATTCACTTTTATGCTGAAATAGGAAATAGAAGATGGAAAAGTTGTGAGTGGGGAGATGGAGCGTTGATGCATTTGCTAAAGTACAAACAAAGCACACATCAAAGTGAATGCAGAGAACCAGCTCTGGAGAAATTTCAGCTTAGTTCTGGTCAGGTACACTCTAGGAAGCACAGCCCACCCTGTGTAAGCAGTTACTACTCAGAACAAGGAACTTATACTACACCTATACTTTTTATCTACTTAAGCCTTTCTGTGCTGTCAGACTGCTCAGTTTTTACGCAAAGATTAATCATAGCTTAGATATATTTATACAGCTATATTGTCAGTCCAGCTCTATACACAGAACTGTGCTTAACACTAGTGATATTAAAGAGAGAATTTTAATTTTAATTATCAGAGATTGTGTCTTAATGTCACTGTGTGCTGCCTCAAACCAGCGGCACAGCCAGGGGAAGAAGCAGAAGTCCTGACTTACAACAGCCACTGAAGAGTATTCCCAAGCAGGGCTTACAGGACAGCTCACCCTACCGTGGGTATGTAGTTTTGGGCACTGGAAAATTAAATCTTTATGCAAACACTGAAACCCAGCAGTAGAACAATACCCAACCATGCCTCTAAAAACAGACCACATGTTCCCCTTCTCTTTTCAAAGTTAAAACAGTGCTGATTTTTTCCCCCCAATGTATTCATGTGAACAAGATATTTCATCTCACAGATTTTATTTCAGTTCAGTCTATGCACATTTTAAATAAATTAAGATGAAATAAATCCATTTTATTGTATTACTTTGTGCCACCTCCATGAAATAACGCTCATCTTCGTATTTTGTAAGGGATGTTGACATGCCTGAAAATGGTGCATGAAGTATAATCTTTGAGGATTGCACTGCTAGAAAAATAAATCTAAGCCTATGTTTCAAGCTCAGAATGGCACTGCTTTTGATTGAAATGCCTCTGAAACATTCACTCCAATGCAGCTATGCTGTAAAATTCATACAATTGATTACTAGGGTAGCTGTAACAAAACTAGTGACTAGTAGCTTTGTTTTCTAAACATCTGTTCATCTCTTGCAAGCATAAAACATCGCCATGAAATAAATCACATTGAATCCTTCAGTTTTGGAATGGAGAACTGCAAACTTACAGTAGGAAAAATCAGGTTACAAAAAAGGGCTGCTCACACAGGCCATGAATAAAACCAAAATTAGGTTCAATACTTAATAATAGTGAAAAACTCTTCTTTTCCAGAGGAATTTTATCCATCACATGTCTCAGTCAAATAAGTTTGAGGTATGTCATGCTTGATAAAACTGGTATTTCTTCTCTTGTTTCTCACCTGCATTCCTAGATCCAAGGAAACTCCCAGGCTGATAAAGCCTTAACAGGACAATGAATAACAAATGAGGTATCCTACAGGAATAAAACTGCTTCTTGCAATATCAAAGCCAAATTTTTAATGAAAAAAGTAAATGTGATCATTCAACAAAGAAAATCAACTTTAAAGTCTTATTATCTAAACCCAGAGTTAAAAAGATAAATAAAGAGGATATTGGTTAAGATCAAAGCAACAAAGCTTTGCACAAATCCTTAACATATGTGCTAGATCAAGTAAGAAATATCTGTTCTGATTAATAAACTAAATCATATTTTGGAATAAGAATTTATAATAGTTCTCAGCTTCAACCCCAGCAGCACATTGGTAACTCCAGAAATCATCAGAGCACAGAAAGGTAATAATAACACTTAGTGAAAAGGACAAGAGTATATTTAACTGTCAGCTTCCCAATAGCTGAACCAAGAAACTCCCTTGGCATTTTCTGGCACTAGTTCCATTTTCACTTTGAGTTCTTCTTATCTCTAACAAAGAAAAATAGTTTTATGAATCAAGAATCAGCAGCTTTCCCCACAGACAGCATTCTACAACTGCCATTCAGAGAGACACCACAAGGAGCCACGTTTTCAGCCGTGATCAATGCCATTTATATTTCCTTTTATAATGACAGCACACGCATTCAAGTGGGGGGACAAGTGGGCATGACCACCATATTAATCAAATTCCAGCTACAGGAGAGTTATTTGCTAGACCCACGTGATGAGCAGGCATAGAGAAAACCTTGTATTAAAAGGAAAAAGTTACATTTAACCCAACATCTGCTTCTATTATGTCACCAGAACAAAACGAGAACACAATTAGAGCACCCAAATCAAACTCTTTGTCATAATTTACAGGCTTAAAATAGGACAATAAGAACAAGTTTTGTAGAGCATTCTCATTCAAGATGAAGCAAAGAAGATGAATATATCACAATTCTGATGAGAGCAACAAGCAACATGCCATCAAAAACCTAAACAGGAAGCTACTTAATCCTCCTTTTTATCTATACAACTTATGAGAGACAGTTTATAAATCCAAACTTCCAATATTAGTCTCAATTTTAGCTCATTTTTTATGTTAAAATTATGGTTAATCTTCATTTCTGATCTGTTCTGCATGAGGTCACACAACGTGTGCAGTTCTTAGAAATAAAAAAAAAATTGTGTGTGTTCAAAAGATACCTGGACATGAGTTTTTTTCAAGTCCATTCCACATCAAGGCTCCTGATGAATGCATTAAAATTGCAAGAAAAATATTCCTGTCTGACTACTGCTCTCAGTAAAATCAGCTACCCAAAGCTCCCACCCCACTTCACTCCAGGTCTACCACATTTTGGACTTCAGGAAGAAAGGGACATTTATGTGTATCCAATCTTATGAACCATTTGTTCAGAACGCAGGTAACACCTGCTCACAAGGGCAGTGGCAGAGTCACCAAGAGCACATTACTCTCAGTTATGAGGATTCTACCTCTTCAAACACAGCAGCCTGTGGTGTTTTTCTCTGCCCAACACACATAAAAGTCAGGTAAATTTAGTCGGTGCTTCTCCGGTTTTCAGAGAACACGTGGCTGATTAAGTGAGAGGTACAAGCACCCAGCACTCAATTACTCAGAGAACCCCAAAGGCCACACCACCTTTAAATGTCTGGTTCTTTGTCAAGAACTTGTGTTTACTCAGCAGCTCAATCATTCTAAAGGACTCTGACGTTTTTACTACTCATGAAAAAAAGGTGGACATCTTCCCCTCATCACAGAACAGCTCTCCTCTGCTTTTACTGAATATGGTCCAAAATTTGATGAAAGAGTATCCTTTGCCATACAAGCATTTCCCTGCAGTGGGTCCAAGAATTACATCCAGACACAGCAAGAAAGATTTAGTTAGGAGTAAACATCCACTTTTATGTCTTTCATCTACACTCACAGGTCTATAGAACTGACATGTATTACAACTGAACCATCTCTGGAATTTGAGTTAGTGGCAGGCTACTCAGTGCCATGCAGAAAAAGAAAAGAAACCTACTTTGCGAATACTGAAATAGGAGGGGGAAAAATAAAAAAAAACCATACATAGGCAAATGGGTCTGTCTGAAGTCAGCATAATCAAAGTACTTAAAGCATTTTTTCCTCTAATAAATTTCCTCGAGCTAACACTCAAAGGCTGAAAGCACTTTGAATCCAAAAACCTTTCTTTCTCTTCAGGATCCAGTACTCAGCCTGCACTTCCTCGGAGTTAGCAAACAACTGCCTGTATGTCCTACATGGTTTTGGTGCCACAGAGTATCAAGGACCATAAGTCATTCCAAGCACTAATTTCCACTCAGTTCTTTGCTGCAGACACTGTGGCCAACCCCTGACAGCTTACACCTGCTAGTTTGGGGGTTGTTTTCTTTTCCAAGTGCATTTAATTATTGATTTTGACACCAACAGTTCCAATTTAAATTGCAGTTCAAGTTGGCCCTATATTACATCCTGACCCAAGTCAGGAAGATGCCATTAACTTCCACAAGGCCATAATTTCAACCTTTTGCCCTCTGGATTTACCACACAGAGCTATCAGATAGCCACAATAGTAAAAAGGAGGGCTTTTCTTTTCAGTAGCAGCTGGTTAGCCAGCAATTTTGCTGGTTAAATGTTGACAGTCCGTAGCACATATACCTATATCAGTCTAAATTTAAGTCCCATCACAAGTCTCCTGAGAACAGTTTTAAAAGCCAGTAAAACTTCAAAAGTCAGTTAGACACTTTTCAAAACTTTCATCATGAACGCTTTGCTTATTGTCTATAATGTGTACTGGGAACAAAATGTGCATCATCTGCAGTGATTTTATTTACTCCCTTACATTTATATAGCAAATTTGAACTCTTTTATTATACTGCAGCCTTGCAAAGCATATTATCATATTTCATTATCTAACACATAGGCAAATGTGTCTTATGAACAATGCTCTATTACTTTAATGAATTCTGAATATCTAGCATAAAATTGTCAGCATTATACAATAATGTAAAAGTAACTGCAAATGTCTACTACAAAGGAATGGAGTTTAACACTCACATTTTCATTCTAAAGTTTGTCAATGAGAACTTAATATGTTTCAAGACAAGTGTACATCCATTATGTCATTAGACTGTATTACCCAAATAGCCAAAAAAATTGAGGTGTAGCAATCCAGTGATGTAGCTCCAGTCCAATTAACTTTTATCTTTGAATAATGGATCCCAATATTTCTGATTTCAAAAGCTGTGGAATGACTGCATTTCAGATATTTCATTTCTCAGAAGTAAGCACCAAAATGTTTGTGTTCTTTCAAGTTCTTTTCAGATTTTAAAAGTTACACACAAGAGAATAGCAAAAAAATTCTATAGTTATATTGACCTAATGTTGCAGTTTTGCAATTTATTTTAAAATCTTCAGCTGCAATGTAGAAATGTACAGAAATGTAGATTAACACAACCTGCCATTATAAAAACTATTCAAAAGGTTATGGAAGTCAGATATGAAACAAAAAGTTACCAGAGAAAAAGACTTTCCTACACAGGTTTTAGGTGTAACATTGCAATGTAGTTTAGAGGTTACCATCCCTACCTTTGGGAGATCAAATCAAATTGATTGATTCTGATCTGACTCACAGAACTCTTGAACATCCTAATCCAAGTAGTTGTGAATTGTCTGCCCTCAATAGCTTTTCCTCATTTACTTCAGCAAGAGCCAGACTAGAGCTTTTCATTTTGTGTCCCCCCACCAGCCAGAGCTCTCACCATTTACAACACTAACAGCATTTTTCATAATGTCTCTACTTATAGAACTCAAAAGCAGTATTCAATTATTATGGTCTTCATATTTGTGAAAAATAAAAGAAATAAATCTGTAGAAAACAGACTGATATCACATACTCCTGAAATCAAGAGTGCTCAGCCTCTATGAGCTTGAGTGACATTTTGTATGTAGGCCACACATTCACAGTTAGAGAGGCATGTGTAAAATAAGAAAAGGATAAGTACCATGTGAACAGAACTAATGGGAGAGAGATAAAATTATTGAAGGGAGATGGACGAAAATATCCACAGGAAATATCTGCACCGAATGAATTGTGAAATAATATTTAAAATCTACATTTTAGCAAAAAAAATTAAAGTATTTATTCTAGGATAATGAATTTCTTGAGAGAGACTATTTTATTAATAATAGATGTTCAGATGGAATCAGATACAGTAGGTGGAAATAACACAGAATCATGTCTTGTCAAATGTGTGATTAATTTTGCACTACAAGTATTGATTTGACAGAACACCTCTTTTTTTTTTTACCTGTTCGTAGCCATTTAAGCGTAATGGACTTCTTTATTATCCAAATGTTATTCCTTTGTTTAAGCTTTTCATTTGAAAGCACTTTGATGCATTTATAACTAGTTACCAATTCTCTGGATCTTTATATGTGCATTATGTTCTAAGTTTACTCCTCCTCTTTTCAAGTCTATTAGCATCAATTAGGCTTGCAAAGACATGCAAGCCTGACAGGCAAACTTGGATAAAATGCTTGGGCTGATCAACCAAACAAAGACAGCACTACAGCATTTGTTTCCAATAAATGATTGCATTTAATAAACATTTCCTTGAATTTTACTCTTTTTATTTTACCATATTGGTGCATATAATTACTTTTATTAATATCATAAAACTACCGTCCATTGTGATGTACACATCACTTAAGTATCATTAATAGTTTGCATACACTGGTGAGTTAAAGAAATGGTTGGATTCAGGAATAAACTACCTTTTAGAGCACAGACAATTGAGCCACATTTCAAGACACAGCAGAACAGCAAAGAGTTGTTCCTGCATTAGCACCTGTACTAGCAGAAGAAAAGGGTTTGGCAGTGTTTTGTGCTCACACTATACCCTGCAGTCGTTTCAGAGAAACAGAATTTTTACCTCAGCTTCCACCTTTCTTCCCAAATTAAAATTTTAAAATTCTCCTACTTTTACTAAGGCTACAGTAGTATCTTAATTCACAAATAAACCCATTAAATTCCTCAGTAAGAGCATGCTGGAACATATCTAATACTTCATTTGGTTCTACCTACTTACAGTTATCATCCCTCAGGTGAACAATTTCCTTCCACCTTTCAGAAGAGGCAAACAAAGCAAAGAAGAAATATTTGTGAGAGTGTCAGAACCAGATCCTGAATTTATAGAGCTCTGCGGGTAATTGGTAACCAGGTAAATACCAACCAGTAACTGCAGCTGCCATGCATGTGAAAATACAGCCAAGTAAATGGGAATTCCACCTGTAAAACAGCCTTTGAAAGATAAATACAAACACTCCAAAGTAACATTTATTTCTTAGTAGAAAATTAAATAATCCTTTGTGCGAAAAATTGCTAAATTATTTGTTTTAAAATAACAAAAAAGTAACTGGCTCTGAAATATATTTTAATACCTGATTTCTACAGTTCACACTTTTTCATTCCACCTCTATAATGACAGAAAGAGACACAAAATTCAGGTGCACCACTGTAAATACCTGGCATTCCTACAGCTCCAAATTTGAAACACCCAAACAGCATTACATATAGTGACTTGTTGCCTTAGTATGTTCAACAGCTCTTTCAAAAATAATTTTGTATTGGAACATTAATTCCTGATGTAACTGAACAACAGCACTCCTCCCTCAATCACACTTTGAAAACCTAAGAGATAAATTTTAAATATTCATTGGGCAGTTTTTAGCAGTGTGCCAGTCACAGAGTGACATTTCTTTACAAATTTACAATATTCTACAGCATTTTGATTTTCTAAACTGGAATATATCTCCTGCTAAATTGTTAATAAATACAATTGAGAGATATAAGCAGAGGAAGGTAACTGGCAAGACTTAAACAGCAAATGCAACAACAAAACGTTTTTGCAGTTCCACAACATAGATATTTTTGGTAACAATCAGGTGAGAGGACCCACTGCAGTAAACTGGAAATTTAGGTGAATACAGATATGGGATTATAAATACCATATATAGCACATCCAGCTGTTCTTTACTGGTATTAACAAAGAAGGATGCCAAAGACTCGTTTGAGGTGACAAACAATTGACCAGATTAGATTTGATCCCTACCACAATTTAGACTATAGCTTTTCTTTTCACTTCCTTTCAAATTTTAGTCCTACTTAAGCGTTAAATAAAAATGTCAGTAGCAGCATGTTCACATTAATAGGCTACCATATTATTTTTCAGTGACTGGAATTTTTTCTGAAATTCTAGAATTAATTGTAGAACAGTTAAATACAGAGTGAGATTACACAGAGAGAGCAGAGTTTACCACTTTATTAAAATTGTGATTGTTCACATAAAGACTCAACCAGGTCACATATTAATAATTATCACTGACAATCTTTAACATCAGACTAAACCCACAAGTGAAGCAATATTACATCTCTCTCTCTCATTTATCTTTACTGCTTATGGCCCCTCTGTGGTCAGCATGCTGTGAGCTTCGTGGACATTTAATTATGAACACATCATAAATGTGGCTGACAAGGCAGAAGCTGGGTTCAGATGCTCCTGGGATGAAGGAAACATCGTTGAAACCACTTAGACTTGCAGTACTTTCATTCTGTTACGATAAACAGCGTTCTGACTTACCATATACACACTGAATATAAAGGTCCCTCCCTTTCTCATTCCACATTTTCATTTCATCAAATGGTACAGTGAAAATATGAGAAGGCATGGTTCATGACCCTTTAAAAATACACTATTTACCTTTCACTTGTCAATTTACACTGGTGCAATACCTGTGTAACAGGGGCCAAACGCTGAATTTTGCTACCAGTGTCACACAGATTCCTAAGAAACAGGACAGAAATGCAACACCTGGGTAATACCTCTGTGAAGCATTTTGTCTGTGCCAGGAAACAGGACAGATGTCTCAGAGAGATCAGGCAAAAGAAAGGAAGAGCCCAGCAGCAGAAATAATTTTTCTATGTGTACCAATAATTATTACTTCTCCCTACGAATTCCTGGGTATCAGCAGGCACAGAGTAGTCTGGCTTAATGTTTTACATTGCTGACAAAATTCTGATACATCATTTACCCTAGTAAAGAAGAAACAAACAAAATTAACGCACACCAAATCCAGGAATTTTCCAAGAATCAAGCACAGCAGCTCTCAGATGCTATACATTTGAAATCAAATTCTGGCAACAGAATTATGTGAACATTTTGTCTTGAAAACACACACAGTAAGCAAGACCAAGGCATGCAGATTTGGTATAAATAAAATAGGAAGTTCTGGATAAATTAGTTGATCTACTGTACTGCCAACTGGCATAAAATAAACTCAAGATCAGAATTAGGACAATGTTCTTTCAGAAAGAAAGTTACATTCTGAACTCAAATTAACATCACATCCCCACCAAAACTGCTTTCTACTACCCTGTCCACACCAGCCTTGGTTTTGGATTTGGTCCTTCATGGCAATAAAAACACACACAGCAAACAGAGAGAACACCTCAGTAGTACTGAGATTCCTGAAACCCCATTGTTATAAAAGGCTCTGAATCCTCATCAGTTATAAGCTTCACTAACAAGAACACTATTTTAATAAAGCAGCCAATACTGACCACAAAGCTGTTAAAAAACAGCACAAAGATATTACCTTTAAGGTGATTTTTTTTTTCTTTTTGTGGAATAACGTTCATAATGCTAAGAATTAACACGTGAACAAAGAGTAAATCTTGCAAGCTACCCTGATGCTTAAACACCTAAGCAAGAAAAAAAAGTGCATGCAAAAAACTAACCAGTGCCATGTTTCAAAGCAACTGTCCTCTGTAGTGCTGAGGTACATATTTCTATACCTCCCCAACAGACTAGAAATAGAAAAGACAAAGCATATAATAAAGCCAAGCACAATGAAAGAGCTCTGAAGAGAGAGCTGAAAAGTAGCTATCATGTTGGCAGATAAATTCTACACACAATTATTCATTCCTAGCCTCTTGACATGTAGATTAATGAGTTTGATAACCCAGGCTTCTAAGAAGTAGATTCAACTCTGTTTCACTAGCTTTCTTCTCTTCTAACTACAAACAACATTTTGGTCTATTGAGGGGGGGGAGAAAAAAACACAAATCGATACATTTGCACTGGTCATCAACATTTTTGCAATTGAAGTCTTATGTCAAAAATATGATCTCTGCTGTGGGACAAGGCTCATTACTGGCCCTGTCAGGAATTCACAGGGGCTCATGTGATCACTGGAGGGAGGAGTTCTTGCTTCAGCAGCCTGTGCTTCCATGCCAAGTTCAAAGTCACATAGTAGCCAATGCAAAAA
>VZRQ01001155.1:2293973-2329289 GCA_013397975.1 Machaerirhynchus nigripectus
AAAAAAGGGAAAAACCACAACAGCTATTCTCATAGTTATAATGACCCTGCACTCACTGCAATGTGTTCTGTACATAAAATTTTCCATTTCCTCCCTGAGGCCAAATGACCTTTTGTCAACACTTTGGTTAATGTTCACTGATCAAAGTGGATTTTAAAGCAAGTGCTGTATCAGATTCCAGCCACAACGAGTGTACAAGGGGTTGTGTTTGCCTTAAACCACCGCACAGTGATGCACACTTGGGGGGGGACACAACGTGGTTAAAGATTTACAGATTTATTCTCTGTTGAGGCAACTCTTGCAGAGTGGAAATGTTTCATTCTTGATTGGTGAGCAGCATTGAGTCCTTTTTTTCATCTCAAATGTTATGAGTTCAAATTCTCTTGAGTAATAACAATCATATACAGCTACTTAGGATTTAGCAAGAGGCTTAAGGGATGAGGACAGGAGGTGCCTTTGCTTGAGGTTACCCCCTTTTCCTGGTTAATCACAAGGTGAAAAGTAGTCTTCGGCTCTTAAAAAAAAAAAGAAATCCTGTGCCACAAGATTATTACTTAGATAATCACAATTTCAGAAACCTGTCTAGTGTAATTATAACATTTTTCTTATTATCAGCAACTAGAAAGGAAATCAAGATTACAGTGAGCAGTCAATGCCTGCTAATGGGCTCATTGAGAGGGAGGGAGGAAGTTGCAGCAATCCCAGAAGCGGACACTGGCTACACCAGAGTAGTGACACCGTAACAACAACGACATTCCATAGCATTCAAGTTCACCTGTTCAGGCATGGAAAGATATCTTTCACAGCCTGCAACATACTTCTGCTGAAAACACCATAACAGTTACTAAATTTTTTTTCTCTTTGTGTGGTTCTCTAATGATCTGAGCAAGTAATCGATGTGTTTGAGCAATTTTGTGCTAATGGCAATAGCAACATTTTTTCACCTACAACAGTAGGTTGGATTATTGGATTTTGTTATTATCTTTACCTTATTCAGAAAGAACTAAGCTGCAGTTGCAAAATTTTAAAAACTTTTTCTTTAAATATTGGTTCAACCTGATTGTTTAAATTTAAATGTATTTGCTCCAGATTTTTTGGCTGACTGATGGTTGTGATTTTAGTGGGGGTTCTTTTTACTTATTAAAAAACCAAAGCAAACCAAAACATATTAAAAAAAAATTAAAAGTGCTTTACTGTAGGATGAGATACCTGGCACTCACAGGGGTGAAAGGCATGCTCCACTTATATCTTGCATTTTATCTACAAGCTTTATAATCCTGCAGCATGAGGCACATCCCCTCACACATCCCAACCGTAAATCTACTGCATGAGAGGTTATTTAGAGATACAAATTACTGTTATGCACAATCTCCTTTGTAATCAAATATATCTTCAGTTTAGCATTCACTTTAGAGAGGTCTCATTCCTTTGATGCTCTTAAAGCCAACCTAGTGAAACAAGTTCTGGAAGGAGAGTGTTATTCTTCAAAGTAAATCATAAGCAGGAAAGGCTTTTTCCGAAAGATCTTACAAATAGCTCATGCTGATGTTTCCAAATATTAATTCTCAGAAATATTGACACTAAGTGAACCCTATATGTATCTAATATATTGAGCAATTGTCATGCAGACCTATCCTTCCCTCTACAGCAGCTCAGGATCTGCATGCAGCCAGAGTATCTAATCTCCAAGCATCTAATCTTCAAGGACAGACATTTCTGTAGATTGAGGGGAGAGGAACCAACAGGGATAAAATATGAGGCTATTTATTAAGATGATTGTACACAGAAATCTGTTTTTTCTGCACCTCCCAAACCCCTGAATCTGAGCATTTAGATTCAGCCCAATAATTTCAGTTATGGATTTGTGAGAAGGGCAGGGGCTTTAAGTAGAAGTTAGGTTTTCAAGATCAGCCCAGTGCCTTCATTTGCCACTCCTGTTGAGCTACACATTTCTCTCAAGCCACGATGTGCATTGTGAGTCCATATTCCACAGTCATGTTGGCACATTCTCCTCAGACACTGCTCCAAATAACTCCAGCAGTTTACTGCCAGTGCTGATACCCAGCAGCACAGCCACCATTCTGTAGGCCTGTTATTCAGCAGCAACAGGTAAATAGCTCAAACTACTACAGCCACAGGCATTCCAGACAAAGACAGATATGTAAAACACCAACTTCACTCTCACGTGAATGTCAGTGGTACTGAAATTCCCAAAACCAGCACAAACTGCCTGTGCACAATGGTGGCTCACCATTATGTTTCTATCTAGAGTCTTCAGACAGAGCATCAACAAGTATGCACAGCCTACAAGATAAATCTTGCTTTAGATCTAGAAGTCTTTAGAAATCATTAAAACATTTCAGTGGAGATTACAGAGGAAACAACGGCATTAGTGAAGATATACACGAGATGGTTAACTGGGAATTTAATTGTATTGTAGAACAGCTTTGTGGTTTTGTTGAGATTAACAGCCACCAAGACAGATTTCTGCTCAAATATGTCAGGCATCTTCTTTCCTAATGCTGTGAAAATAAGTGGAAGTGCTCAGTGCCAACAAAAGGGACTCAGGGAATTCTCATTTTACCAGAACAGTGTTGGGCATGACTGGTGCCATATTGATGGAGATAAAAAAATGCTCAGTGACTGCAGAAGCAAAAGAGATCTTCTAACTTATGCTGACTTTAGCACAAGCCAGCTCAAGAATCATTTTTAATTTGCAAGTCAGTTTATTATATGCAGTTTATTATACGCATATCTTTTAATCCAGTCAGACGAAATGTATCAGTCTCACCTTAAGAGCTTCATTCTTTGTGTATAGAGATTTCTACTTTTATTTGAACAACATCTGGGGCTTGAGACCTGGTAAGTCCTCTTTGTGCAGTGGCTGTTACATTGACGGACACTGAGAACTGAACCACAGAAATTATTTTTGCAGCCAAACTGATACGCAGGTGCACATCTGAGCACATTTACCTCTAATTATCTGTTCTCAGGCACAAAACAAGCAGTTAGAGCAGAAAATACGCAGGTATTTATTTCATGTTGCTCTTGCTTGGAAATTTGTATGCAAAAACGAAGATCAAGTTGTCAGGAAGAAAACCAAGTCTCAAGCCCACTAAAAATATGCCCCAAAGTGACTTGCCCATGTGAATTTTAAAACTTGCATTTTAGGAAACACAGAAAAGGAGAAGTGCCTGCTTACAGGACTACCAGCAGCACTGAGACTGGCTGCCAAAGAGCATAAATGTAACCTCAGACTCCTTCACCACAGCCACTCAACTTTTTTGGCAGACACGCATTTTCTACACCCCTTCTGAGGATAAAATGCAGTATCTTGGATATGTGCATGTGGTAACAGATGGTATATGCCAATTGGTTTAGTGGCAAATATTGCCTACACTTCAAAATACCTCAGGACTTTGAAGCTGTAAGTTACAACTGCCAGACAGAGAAATTTAAAGTCAACACTTTGAGGAGGATAATGTAAGCTGCACGCAGCTCAGGATGTGCATCTCAGATGAGATGATTCTGCATTGTTATTACACAGGATTTTTTTCTAATAAAGTTTTTGTTTTAAGCTTTTACTAAAAACATTTCACCTTTGGCTACCTCACAGTACATTGAGCACCAGGGACTCCCAGTATAGGGATCTTTCTACTGTATTAATTTCAATGTAGTGGATGTTACATCTAAATCACTTATTGCCATACAGCAGAGATACTCAGGTTAGCTTTAACAAAGGGCACAGAGTCTATCAGCTCCTACAGAGCTCTGCAGTACCTCAGCTAGAGCTCCTTTGGAATCTCAAAAGAAATCTCTCTCCTGCCCTGCCAAATGCAGCATAGACACATACGAGTATAGAGGGCCGGTAGCAGAAGCAAACTCCCGGTTCCATTACCCCTTCCAGCAACTCACCCCTGACACACTGCTGGAAAGACATCAGGCCAGTGCAAAACTTCTTTCTTCCCTTATTTAAAAATAAGAACTCATACCTAGACACAAATAAGTGCTGCTCCTTCCACAAAGCACACGGGGCACATTGTGAGAGTGCCCAACTACTGCTGAGCAACAGATTGAACGAATGCCTGAGTACTTTTAACCTGAGATGGGTTGGTGCAATGGATTTATGTACCATAGCAGAGATCCAAGGAATCTGCTCATGCAGCAGCCACACAACAGACAAGGAAACAATAAATTAATGCAAATCGAGCCTAACAAATTTGAAATTAAAAAACACTCCCAAATTTGACCAGTCTTCACTGCTGCAGTCCACCCAATCTCAAAGAAATGTTCCGAGTATAGGTTTGAAAAACTGCACCAGTACAGAAGAAATAACATATTTTACTTAAAGTACCAAGCCTGATGATTAAGGAGTGTTCCCTCTTCCCCCTCTCCCCAGCCCTCCACTCACACTGCCCCCCCACCACCAGATTCACAGGATTAATATGAGACTGGCTTGAGGGTTTTAGCAGTAACTGCTGCAAAACAAGTTCTGATTGGTTGATTCAGAAATTGGGATTCTGGGCAGTGTTTTATAAAAGGATAATGTATCTTTAAGCCTAGGTGCCCTTCAGGGAAATGTATTGGATAAATGTCTTCTGAAAAGCCTGTAAATATTCCATCGCCTCACTGTCATTACTACCATGAAATGATAATGAAGCATGAAAGAAATATAATTCCATATTCAGATGACAGCATTAGCCTTCATAAGCAAACTGAAATATTTATTAGTAAAATGTTCGGTATCTACGCCTGTAATCTAAAAAAAAGGACAAAAATGTTTTATAATAAAAAAGAGATTGAATGCAGAGGTAAAATCTGGTTGGCTGATTTTATTGCTTATTATTAAATCCAGGCAAAACAATTATTTTTTTCTTTTCATTAGTAAGGCACCCAAATTAAAACTATGCCCTCAGGCTGTGAGGTTTACAGTAGTGATTAAAAACAAGAAATTGTGATGCATGGGGTTTTTGACAATGGCATAATCAAATTCATTCATATTGTTCAATCTTTCACTGACAAATATTTTTACAGTGAAATATACCAAACAAAGAAGCACATACAAGTACTATCAATACAGAGGAATTAGGAAGACTTGTTGTTATTGCAGCAGAGAACAGATACAATGTTTCTATAATCTTGACTACAAACATTATAGTGTAGTTAATTAGGGTAATTATTGCCTAAATTGTGCTTAATTGTTTTATACTGAAAAGGATTTCTGAAAGAAGCCTTTTGGATTTCTAGAAGGCACAGAAGTGAGCACACTGCAGCCTAAGTATTTAGATGTAATTTCCTAAGTTTGATTGCATTTCCTATAAGTCAGAAAATACATCCTGAAGCAGGCTGGGACAGAGATAAACATGAGCCACATGCCTTGACCTCTGTTTCACCTTATTGAAAAAGAGGCATAAAATAGTCATTTAGTACACTAGCATCAGATAGCATTCACACACTCTAAGCACATTCTTTTTAAAAAAAGGTCTTTGAAGTGAATGAAAAATTAGAAATTCAAGTGACCATGATCAATTCTGAAACACTGCACAAAATTAATTACAGTTTTGCATCAGAAGCAAGAATGTAGATTTCAGACAGTCTGTGTCATTTATCTCACGCTGTACAATATACAAGGCGATTAAAAAGCCAAATCTGTTCCCACCCCCCAAGTCTAAGGCCTATCAGAGGCTGTGAAGTACAAATGATTAACTCCAAATTATTCAAGGGATTGTACAGACGCTTCAACTTGAATGAAATTTGCAGCAAGTCACAAGAGCTACAGAGGGACAGATTTGCTGCTCTTTATCAAAATCTAGTCTGACTATCGCTGACAGAATCCAGATAAATTGCATAGTAATCTGGCAGTGGCTGTGGAAAGCTTGCTCTGCAAAATCCAAATCTCTAATTTCTATCTGTTTTTAATTGCTTGACTTAAATTTGCATTTTTATACAATTGGCTTAAAGGATTTATTCTGTTCTTTAGGCTACTCTAATAAAATTGGGTCCCATTTTGCACGGTATCTCAGAAACCTACTTAGATTAAATAAGCATGCTGTACTACAAAAACATTTACTGTAGCAGAAAAGGATTCCTTTTTATGTCATGTTCAGAATTAGGTAAAGAATACATGTGTCAGGAAGCTCATTTTAAGCTCCCCTATGGAAACACCTGAGAATGAGCAGGAGGGCACAACAAAGAGAAGGGGGGAGAAAAGCATTGATTCCACACAGGACAAACTGAGGGACAAAACAAACAAACAAAAAGCCCCATGTGGATCTGAGTGTGTACACATCTAAACACCAGTCAGAAGACACTGATAACACCACGTGCTGTGGCCAAGCATCCAGGAGACAGCCATCCCTGCAGCTCCTGAGTGATGGGCATCACAGCAAGAACTCCCTTTCCTGCAATTCCCAAGCTCCAGTGTCATTGATGGAGGTGCTGGCAGCCAGCTCATATCCTTATTGACAATTTAATGTCACCCTCCTAGAGCAGAGAGCACCTTACCCCAAACAAACATTACAGAACACCAACACCTGAGCAGCACTGGGCTGGGTGACACCCCTCAGTCAGCCTTCAACCAAGCACCCAAAATCAAATTCCAGTGTGACAGCATCTGAAGACCGGCATTCCAGCAGGATAACCAAGGCAAAACTACCAGGGTCTCTAAAATTTTACACTTCTAATCACTTGTCATCTGCATTGAGTCAGTCTAGAACTGCCTAATGCAATAGATGGAGACTATTTCAAATACACATTTTAACTTTCTATGCAAGCTTTGCCAAAACATTTGTATTATTTTATATGTCTATTTTTTCATGTGTATATATGGCCTATATTTTTTTATGTGTATAGATGGCCAAGGGCCATATTTTTCCTTCGACTTAATTTGAATATCAATAGTCAAAAAATATATACATTTCAGTATAGTTTAACATAATTGAATAGAAATAAGACCTTACATCCTTCCAGATTAATTTCAAATACATAAAAGAAAAATACACAACCAACCAAAACACAAAGCTACTTGCTTTACCTACCAGTTCCAACAAGGATGTATAGATTCCCTTTCCTTCCAAGTGAGTGTGAATAAAACAGCACCGAACAGCTCCTGTACCACAACAGCAAATGTAATCTGACCCAAGCCATAAACAGGATTTGGCCCTCCATGTATTCCCCACGAACACCAGCACTGCTGGAATTTAGTTACATTCCAGCCTGGAGGGTAGCTGCTCCATTACTTTTACAGTTGATAACATGTCCAGTACCCACACTTAGAAAATCCATGAATGATCCCAATGAACTGGGAAGAAAAGCCAGCTATTGAAGAGGACATGCCCATATCAGAGTCCAAAGGTAACCAGCACCCACAGGTGGCAATTCTAAACCCTGGCTCTTGTGTAGATAATTCTGAAGATACTAGGAAATGTTATTCAAACACTGATATTCCCCTCTTCAAATCAGTGATGCTCCTCTGGGATGAACAGGCAAAAGAAGGCCCTTCAGGAGCAAGAGACCAAACCCTCTTCGCTAAAGAACTATTCTACCCAGATCACCAGAAAAAGGGACAGAAAGGTGGAATGATGGCATTTCTGAGGCTTGGCATCCTCAGGAAGCCTCAAGTGAGAAACCAGGCAGGGAAATCTGTCTGTAACTGCTTAATGAAACACCACAAGCAATAGAAGGGCAATCAATTGCAAGATTCAGAGGAACTTTATTTTGGTGCTCTTGCTAATGTCCTCTGCCAAGCTGCACAGGGGGAGCATTGTTATTCCTTATTAGAAAACCAAACTAAATGCTGGAAACCAGTGCTGAAACAGCAGATTTAAGAGAGGGCGACGAAACTGTGTCAGCCTGATGTGAAATCCAAAGTCAGCATAGCACAGAACAGAAAGCAAATGTCCACAACCTGCTGCAACCCAACTATGTCACACCTGTATTTTATCAGAAACCTTCCCACTCTTTCTCACAAATTACTGTTAGGAAGATCCCTTTTTCTGAATTAATCAGTTATGAGAACAAATAGCTCAAGTTATAAAAGAAAAACAAAGGCTGAAAAACTTTCAGGAACTCTAAACTGCTTTTATTTCACTTGCATCAAATACAGACCAGTGGATTCCTTCCTCCTTGAGAATCCCCACTAGCACCAGAAATTGCACAATACATGCAGCCATGAGTGCTTGAATTTTTTTAAAACACATGTAGAATAATCAAAACTCAGAATGCATCTGACATACTATTCAAGCTCCCTCATGTCTTCTGACAATTCTGCTATTACTTTTTGGTACTCTTTCCCTCTATTACCATGTTTTTATAAGGTAATTTATATAAATCTTCTGTAAGATTACAGATTAAAAAATCCATTTAACTGTTGAGTGCATCTTATATGATTTCCACAATGAAACAATTTTCTAGCAACAAATTTCATATTCACCTTTAGATGTTAGAAAGAAGGAAGCCCTCCAAGGTTTTAGCTCGAGTCTTCATAAAAAAATACATTTGTATTTTTTCCTTCTTTCAGATATTTTGAATTTTATTTTTCTCTAAGAATTAATATCTGATTTAATTTCATATTCTGAAGTATCCCTCCCTTTTCATATTTTTCATCTTTGATTCCTCTCAATGGCTATACTGTCAAGCATTAGGAGTGAAGAGATCTGTTTGGTGAAGCAGAATTCCCTAAAGCTGATTCCTGCCAATGTGAGTCAGCATCCACTGTACTCAATACATTTTTGTCAGCTAAACAATGTTTTTATAAACTGTGTCTTTTCCATAGGACTTAATTCCAGTGCCATGTCAAACTAACCTTCATACCTCACAGTGAGTTCATTTTAAATAAACAAATAAATAATATTTCCCTTCGGCCATTCCTCACTGCTTCTCTCCAGTGAATACATTCCATGTGCCCACAATCTTCCAAGGCTGCTCTAAAGGATGATCCAAGGGTGCTTCGCATTCTTAGGTGCAGCAAAAATTGCTCTAGCAAGTATTACACCACTGTAGGTCCAAATTTGCAACATCACAACCTCCAGCCCCCAGGGCTCCACCTCTGCAGCAGTTCTGTGCTTTGCCCCTCCGGAGTCATTAAAACACCCAAAGCAGGAGACAGCCCATACCTGGATCACCTCACACTGTACCCACACAGATTTCACTGGCATAATTAAAAACATATACATTTCTTATTTTAAAAGTTTGAATTGATTCGGTGTACTAATTAGAAAACCTTAATTAGAAGTCTGTAAGACCTTACATATTTTAAACGTAAGGCAATTGTCTACTTAGAGCTGTGGAAATTTAGTCACTGAACAAACAAAATAAAAGCATGATTGAGGCAGAACCTTCCAGTAACAGAAGATATAAACATTCTAGGGTGCTGTTATAAAAACTTATTTTATAGCAAAAAAATACAAATGTTGAAAGTAGAGGGAACTCAGAGCTTTAAGCAACTCATCATCAAAAGTACTTAATCTCGTCTGCCCCATTCTATCATTGCAAAAGCAGTTAATCCAGGTAGTAGTTCAACCAAAGGCAGTCCTAAAGTCAACTGTAGCCTCCTATTTGTTCCTTCTGGGGACTTTTTCTACTACTCCTGAAAACCAAGCTTCTAATCAGAAAAGGTTTGGTGTATTCACCAGCATTTTTTAGCAACCTTGTCCCAGATATGCCAAACCAGATATTCCAAATTTCTAACATAAACTGACAGATAGTCAATTTGACCAAATTTGTTTGTTGCACTCAACAGCTTATTCAAACTCATCAGTACAGCAACACTGAGGAACGGGAGGCATCTCAGACTGCAGAAACCCCTCAGATACAACCATATTTCGGTGTACACAAATGTATCAAAAACAGTATCTGCACCCACTGCTATAAAAATCAAACTGTTACCATAATAAATGCCAAAAGACTAAATGCCACAAGTATCATCCACCGCAGGAGGAGTAGGGCAAGTGTTTGACAAAAACTGACCTCTTGAAGCCCCAAAGGACATGTAAATACTTAGCACTGCCATCATGCTCTCCTGAGGACTAAATGCTTTGTGGGACCCAACACTACATGGCACTCCCTGAACACAGGGAGTATATACTTCTTCTCTGAGTGTGATTTATTTTTTTCCTTCCTGGAGTGCTTAGCTAAAGTTCCAGCAGGCTCATTTCTTTTAGAAGCACACTCTGGTGACAGAGTTACTCTGCTGCAGTTCTGTTTATCTACAAGGAAGACAGAAGTCTTTATTGTTAGTTCCCATCTCCTGTCTAACTGTTGCAGAGCTCAGAATTGCTTTTTCAGCATCTCTCAGAGTCAAATTCTACTCCATCCATTGGCTTTCATGTCTCTGTAGTTGTGGTGCTTCCCTGGATGTCAGCCACTCTCCCACATCCACAGAGAGCAGCTACACCCAGTGCCCCCCCTCAAATCCCCGAGGTCACAGTGCAGACAAGTCCCTCTGCTTGGGATGAGCATTGCTCTTATCTCAGCCACGTGGTTTACAAAGAAACGTGCAGGTTTTTTACAATAAATTAAAGTATCTGTCTAGCCCTGAAACCCAGTAACGTTCTACAAATCAGGAAGACTACAAAACATGGCAACTTTAAGCATTCTTTCTATGCCAAACTTCTGGGGAAGTAACAGAAATCTGTCTGAAACCTTCAACAAGGGGTCCTTATCATAAGGGGTCCCAAAAATTTTGCATAAACTTTAACCAGTATGCAAGGGTATGCAGAACACTGGGAGTTAAAGAGTGCAAATTTCCAGTTACAACAAGATAACTGGTCCTGTGCTGTAATTAAAAGTTTGAAGTAAGCCTTTTTTTAAAGTGGTGGAGACAATAAAAGGTGCATTAAATACACATCATGATAAAGAATAGACAGCCTCATTTAATATTTTAGAACCCTTTCTCATAAAACTACTATTTCATTATTTATAACATGGATGTATTTTCAAGACATGTTTCATAACCCTGTACTTGGAGTTCCACTTTATAACCCAACCTATAAATAACCAGTTTAATCCCAAGAAATTACATAAATAGTTTGGAATAGGAAAAACTACATGGGAATTATGCTGAGATTACCTGAATGAATTTATCCTTGACAATATACCAGACACAGTAGGGAGACACTAAATTAGTAAATGTAAACAAGCAAATATAAGAAAAATAAACAAGAGGGGGAAAAAAGAAAGAAAATAATGAAAAGCAGAGTTTTTGGGAGGAAAGACAGCAGAAAAAAACCCAAACACATAATCCTGAAAACAGGTAATACAGAACAGAGTTTGCCTCAAAAACACTTTTTCTTAGCTTGGTTTTCTGAGGTTTTTTTTTGTTAGTTTGATCTAGCAGCTCACTTTTCTCAGACAAAACACTTCAAGAAGTTTTAGACACATTTTTGTCCACTCTGAATGCAGCCCCTCCCAGCTCTTGTGTCTGTGACTGAGATTTGTGAGCAGGTCACTGTTTAGCACAAAAGGTTCAAATAAGTTGCTCCAAACAGACACTGACCTAAAATCCCATCTTTGGCCTGAACATTTAAGCTTCAGTAAGGGAGGAAAAGGGGTGGTGCCTTCCCATAGGATAAGGGGGTAGAAGTGCTGCATAGCCAGCAAAATTCAAAAGCTTTTCTCTTAACTATGTGAAATACTGTACTTGTTGAACCTGACTTAGCCATGCCCACAAGATGTTTCACATTCTGTATTCTGAACTGCCTCCCCAGTGACCTCCAAAAGAGGAGATTTCACAGCAGCAATCCAATTCACCAGTGATGAAAGCCTGAATAGGATGGCAAAGGCAGTGAGCAGAAGTTATAGCTCTATCTCTGAGAAGACAAACACTGCTTGTCAATGCCACCTAAGAGCTCAATATCACACATGGAACCCGCAGAAGTCCTGGATTGCAAACTGATTTGTGTCACCAAGTGCACGTCTGCAGAGCACAGGGCAGCTTGGGAGGGCTCCTAAGCCAGGAGACCCAATATAGCCACAGAAACACTGCAGCTGTCTTTTATAAAACTCCACCTAGACCAACTGAGATGTAAAGTAAACCTCAGGAACATGAGTTGGTGAGGAACCTAAAATAGCTCCTGATACCCAGGGTGTCGTCTTCAACAGCAGCATGGGCATCTCCATAGGGCACTGCACTGATATAAAATTATCAGTTAATAAAGAAAGGTACAGCCTTTGCCATAGTTTCTACTCCAATTTTAGTAGGCCGAGTTTCTAACTAACTTTGTGGTCTCTCCTGCTAGTTTTTTCCCAAGTCATCTTAATATTACAATGCATTACACAAAAGCTCCAATGGAGATTGATTTTAAAAGCCAGTAACTCTTGCCCTTGCCCTTCTCTTCCTCCTTTCTTCCCTCCTTGCTCACTCTGCTTTACAGAAAAAGCTTTTCATCAAATCATCATTTTAATGAGAAATGTGAAAATATACTAAGAGGCCCTGGGACTGTTCATATGGAACAACCCTTTTCGGACTGTAATGGACTATTTAGAAGTGTTGTGCTTTACTGATGCACTTAGCACACAGTTAAGTTTCATTTGCTTATTAGATCCCGTTGAAAATAATGGCTCCCTGAGCTGCTTAATTTAGAGCTTGGCCTACCAGGGTCTTCTTTTTTTTTCTTTCAGAAGAAATTAATCAAAAGTTCTAGGGAATCATTCCTCATTGCCCTAACTTGAAAAATAATTTGAAATCCCTTTTTCAATAACTTGAAACTTCCTACAAGTTAAAGATATATCATTCTAAAGCATATAAGGCAAACACTGTCCCAATCAGCAAGAAGGTCAAATCTTCCTAGGAATTTGAGATCAAAAGCATATGTTGCACAGAGTATCTGACACTTTCAGAAATTACCTATGCAGTGCACACCTCTGCTTTCCATTTTTGTGTATCTCTGTGGTATAATACCGAGTACAGGGAAATGTTTTATAAAAATGAAAATGCAATTGTCTGACCAATAAAAGGTATTCCTGTATGTAATCCCAGTAATAGATTTTTAAACCCTGAGCACTGCTGCAGTATTATGTATTCATAGTTATTATCTTGTCCACTTCCAAATCCTGAAAGGTTAGATTGTTTAAAGATTTGTTAGCTGTGAAATACTTAAAAAACCAAAGTATTAAGCTCAAAGCTAATTGAAAAATAGCATTTTATCAGATTCTACTTTGATATTATCTTGTAATGATTGTACTTAAGGTACCCACAATACTTCAATAAATAGAGAAATTAAAAATATAACATCTTTAGGGCTTTTCAGAGAATGTGGCTGTTAACAATTTATACTGCTTTTTTTTTAACCATTATTTTCTTGTATTTCCCACAATGCTTCACATCAGAAGCAAACAGAAACTGAATGATTACCCCAAAGTGTGCTAGATGAACTGGAAAAAGTCTATTCAAACAAAGCTCATTAGTTTTGATACCTCCAGGGCTATGACAAATTAAGCGGCTGGTGAATATGCTTGCAGACAAAAGGATGATGCAAAATCTGGGGCTTGTGCTAGGCATTGTGTCAATAAATTCTACTGGAAAAGGTAAAAATTACAATTGAAGCTAAAATGGAATCCCTTTAAGGAACAGGTAGAGAATAGATCATCCCTTTTCTTAAACACATTCATGAATGATTGTGCTATAAATAATAAAGGGATGGCTTATTGGCTACTTTGAATGTACATTCTGATGGGTCAGTCCTGACCTCTGAAAATTTTTTTCTCTAGAGCTGGTAAAAAGCGTACAGAGAGTTTAGGCAGACTCTGAATTTACTTTGCCACACTGAAAACGTAACTGCACCACAACCACCACAGTTGGTGCCACATATTCCAACATCCACTCCTGAACTGAGGGCAGCCACCACCAAACTTGTGACTGTACCTTTGGAACTCAGCAGTGAAAACACCGCCAGTGGTTACAAAGTGGACTGGTGGGTTCAGCCCTGCTCCTACAGAACAGCTCCCTGAACCACACACCAGCACAAGCAGAGGACCAGGGGATCAGCCCAGAAAGCACAGGGAGAACAAATTCATTCCTGGATCATGAGATTACTTCCCTGTGCCACCCCTGAGCCGTTCTGGTGCTGTGACTAGGCTCTGCTCTTTGTGGGGCTTACACTGGACATCTTCTGAGGCCAAGTGGGGAGTTTGAACTGCAGCACTAAATCCAAAATCCTTCCCAAGGCATTGTGAGGTTAAACATTGCTGCCTGTCAGCTACCACTGGTTTTAATGAGAACAGGCCTGGAACTTTTCTAAGTTATAATTAATTCCCAGTATTTGCTCTTTAATCACTAAAACACGTTCTGATGCCAGCCTTGTTCCTCTCACATCCTTGTTTTTTTACTTCCAGCCGTGAAAACTGAACCATTATGTGGGTGCAGTGCCATGAAATTGGCACCCACTCCCATCCTGATTCTGCTGATCTCGTGCCATACCTGCCCCTTTACAGCCAGACAGTATTTGATCTACGTATCAAAGTCTCACGTGTTTAAAATGATCAGGATCTGACCCACGACAGAAGCCATATTTCTACAGGTTGCAGTCAGAGAGTCATTCCTGCAAAATAGTCTGTGTGTTAAAATTGCTACAGAATTTGAGCTAGAAGCCAGATTCACCTCCTGTTATGCCACCAGCAATTTAAAGTCAGTTCACAGCCTAACTAATCCAGATTGCCACTGAAAGCAGATTATTGCTTTTGAAATTCACTTTGCCATTTGATAAAGCCTAATTTTGCAAGTTTTGAAGAACATCACAGAACTCCCTTCCATATCTGATGGATTATCAAAAAGTGTATTTGACCAAACAGGACAATTTCACCTTCCATAAACTCAGTGAGATCCTGTTACCTCTAGGGAAAGAAAACAATTCCTCTATGCTTCTGTTCTCTGTTTTGGAGACAACATAATTCTAAAAATGTCTTTGAATTTTTTTTAAATACATTATCAAATACTTTAACTAAAAATTTGATTGAAAAATATCACTGATCTAAATTCTAACCAGAAAGATTTCTTAAAATTAGCAAAATACACATCAGTATTTTTTCTGTACTCATAAGTCTTGTAAAAAATGTATCTATATTTCCACATTTAAGGTTAAGACCGTTTTTCAAAATAAGTTTAAAAAGATGGGGTATTTCCCCAGGTAGCATAGCTTCCAAAGGAAGAATTAATCCATTAACAAGCATTATACACAATTTGTTCTTCCAGAAACGAAACAGGAACTTACAGTGACAGCATTTTCATGTATGAACACATTTCAGGTACCAAGACAACTACCTGAGGATGTGGATTTCTGGGAAGGGGGGGAAAATAATCAGTGTCTGATTGTCAATAAATGAGGATCCGGCTCTGTGTATCTTAATTATTCATTTCAAAATTGTACTTTAAAAAAGTTTTCCAGCTGGTAGTAGTAGTGATAGTAAAGGATGAAATGAGCTGCAGGGAGCCTTTTGATTTTGTGGGGTTCAGTAAAGAGGAGCTACAGCAGAGCCATACAGAAGTGTGCTCTGACAGAACCAGGCTCGTAGGCAAGACAGGGCTGGCCTTTGAGACAACAGCTGCATGCAGGAGAGTTGCCCACATTCCTGCAATTGACTCAAAAAGCCTTGGGGAGAAATAGGTATGTCATGACAAATTCATCAACAGCCTCCAGAACCCAGACTTTACATTCCAGCTTTCAATTTCCCCAGAGAAGCACCTTGTGAGCAGGGTTCCATTTGCAAATAAACTCCTGGTACTCTCTTCCCAGTGTCACTCTCACTCCCCTAATTTGTGTGCAGTGTAACAAAGTACCTGTCTTCTGGATTCAGCAGAAGTCATGCATTTTATGGGCAATAACAGGAATCCTTGTTAGTAAAAGACCAGGTTAAAGGGAGCACAAAGCTCTCAATCACAGAACAAGCAGGTTCCTTGATCAGTTATTCTCAATTTGTGCAGGTTTAGCTGGGGCTACATCATGTGATCAGCAACAGGACTTTAATCCAAATCCCTGATTGGGGAAGAATCAAGGGGTGATTTCTGGAGCCAGCATTTTTGCTGTGCAGTTCTGAGACATGACTATTTTCCAGCTGTGCACCAGCCTAGAAGTTCTCTCACAACCCCACTGTCCCATCACAAATTGTCACCCTCTCTTGCTTCTATCCCTGAGAGCTTTTCACTTACAAGTTATGCGATAGCTGTCCTGTGGAACTTTGCAAAGTGGAGAATTTTAATAGGCAGCTCACTGGATAAAAATTTGACCACCGATATATGAAACAACATTAAGTTACTGCAAAAACCCCCAAATATCAAGGTATTCTGCAATTAATTTAGTTAGAATTATTTGCTACTTCACTGTATCAGGATTATGATAATTTACACGTGTACCTAATGAAGGGGGAAGAAGAGAGAAACCATGCCATGATTTTTAGTCCTACTTTAGAATTAGAAACCAAGAACTTCGGATATAAAGATTAAATGGCCAAACACAAGCTACTTGATTTCCATATATGCCAAATACAACTTTGGTTCCTCTAAAATCAAAGCCAGAATGAAGGCCTCTGAACGGTATCAAACTGAACAAAATCCCTATACTTGAACCAGAAATAAATAAATTCTAGTGCCCCAAAGCTCAAAGCACACAAAAAAGTACAATACCGGGGTGGTGGGGAGATATCAAAAAACTACATTCTATTCTCAAAAGACTAGATCGAAAAAATCAGCCTACTGAGGTCTGGATTTCTGATATCCTGTCCTAAAACACACTCAGTAGTATGAACATAAAATAACAGGTTTTGTTCCTCGCACATTTTGCAAGGAGCCTGGAACCAGAAAGTGAGGCTGGGTTCCTTTTCCTGTGCTCACTGTCACCAACCGTAGGGGTTTTCCAGTCCAACTTCAGCCTCCACAGGACCTACACAACGTCAGAATCTTCAAAATATGCCCTGGCCTGTCTGCAGTCGCTGAAGTGCCACTGAACTTGCCCAACCCTGATTTGCTGGAGCTGCAATC
This sequence comes from Machaerirhynchus nigripectus, assembly GCA_013397975.1. Taxonomy (NCBI): domain Eukaryota; kingdom Metazoa; phylum Chordata; class Aves; order Passeriformes; family Dicruridae; genus Machaerirhynchus; species Machaerirhynchus nigripectus. Next base: position 2,310,943 of record VZRQ01001155.1, read on the forward strand.
AAGGTCCTGTACACTTCACCTGCCTGGGCACTGGGGGCTTTTCCAGAACAAAAGTAGAGCAAAAGGAGACAAGCATTTTTTTGTTTGAAACATATACAGCTTCCTTGAATAGAAGAAAAAAAATCTGCTTCATTCACTCTTAAAAGTAAAAACATGGTTTACCATCTTCTCTACCCACATTTTTAGGGTTTTTTCCCCTCTCAAAAAAATAATTGTTAGTTCTAGCAGATACTTATCAAGGGCTGATCTATTGAGATATTTGCTCAATTAATTATATTAAAATAATTCTCACAGTCCAATAAAACCCCAACAAACCTCAGGATGTGTCTGTTGCTCACCTTGTCTCAGCCAGCTCCTACCCCCAGTAAATAAATGACACTTCCTCCTCCATAAACAATGTAAATAAACCCAGCTGTTAACCTTGACAGCTTCCAGATCACAGAAGTCAGGAAGTTCAATGATTGTAGCTCTTAATTCTGCACTGTCTCACCCAGGAAGCTGCATTACAGTAGTTTCTCTCTATTCTGAAAGGCTAAAAGGTGCTGACCTGCTGAGATTGAAACCTAGAGTTTTACTTTTAGTTCAAATGTACAGAACAGAGTTCTGTCACAGAAATGTTAAGAAAGATATCTGAGGACTTTGGAATTCTGAGACATCATCCATCTCTCCAAATCATTCCTTTGGTTATCCCCATGCCTCTGAGTGGAGCTACCATTTTTATATCTATTGTGCAGTTCCTTTCTTATTGTATTTCATTCTTCAAAACTCTATTGTCAACCACTTCATTATCTTCATTATAATCACTGTCAAGAGTGAAAAGCATGAAAGGCTTCAACTAACATCTTCCTAAACCAACCCCTTTTGTGCTTTGTAAGCCGTTGTGATCTCACATACCAGATCTAGGCTCAAGCAGCGAAATATCAAGAGCATAATTCTTGCAAATTTCTGAGTATCATAAAGTCTTACTGTGCATATCATCCAGACTGTTATGATGTTACTTCTGCCTTTTGATATGGCAATCAACAAACATTTATATCCACATGTATAAGAGACATGAATAAAAGATGAAAGACAAATACAACAACACAGATAAAAAAGTAGATCTGATACATATAAGCATTTAGGGCATAAAGTATGGTTTTTTTCTCTATCATTCTGCCTAGTCCATCCAATCAAAGACAAAATCCAGTTGAAGGAGTGACTTCATCAATTTTCCCCAAGACATATTTATCATCAGAACTGAATTAAAATAGGTCCCTTTTTTAATCTCAAAGTGATTTATGGCAATATTTCATGCTCCTAATCAGAAAGCACTCTCAAACTTTTGGGGAGACAAGACCTTCCCACTGGAAAGGTAACAAGGCTGCCACAAGCAAAGTTGTACAAGGACACCACAGTCACAATAAAGTTCTCCTGAGCCTCCAGCCCCACCCTTCCCTCCAGCTCTGGGAAATACAAACCAGGGAAGCAACAAAGGTGCTGGAGAGCAAGACCTCCACACACACACAGACGCTGCTCTGCAAACCTTCCCAACAGACAGAGCACAGCCCACTGGAAAGGCATGCCAGTGTTTCCTGAACTAGGAAAAAAGCCAACAAGACCACACCATCCCACAGTTCTTATCAAAAAAAGTTAAATATTTAAATTAAATAACTTTTTAAGCTGTTTGCATAACTGTGAAATAAAGGCTCCTTTTAGCAGGAGCATGTTATATATGTAAAAACTCCCAAAAAATTACTTTAAGAATAAATTTTACATGCCTTATACCAACAGGAAAGAAAAAAAACCACAGAAGTGAGGCTTATTCCTACAGCTACAAAGACTCTTACTGAAACTAGTAAAATTTATGTATCTCAGCAGGGAAAAAAAAGTATATTTTCAATACAGAAGGAAGCCACACTGTTTGGCTGGGAAAAAAACCAAAAAAACAAAAACCAGAATTATGAAATATCCATTTGTTAGACTCTCATGCCAGGCAGATCTGTCTTCAGACAGTTCTTGCACAATCTAAGTTGCTGAACAAAGATAAAATGGCATGAAAACTCCTTCTACAGGCACCACAACCAAAGTTCACCTTCACACTGATGACACTTTTTGGTTTTTTTGGTTTTTTTCAGAACCATATAAAGATAATGTCATCTCTTCTGATACTGCCAATTCAAAACAGGACTTGCTGGAGAGTTGCAGAGTAGAGACCTGCCAGATAACACTGATACGGCTGATTTTTCTCACAGAAATTCTTCTCATAAATAAAGATTTTCTTTTTTAAATTGAGACTAGGTATAAATACTGGAAGGCTTCTGAGAGGGGGGAAAAAAAACCAAAAAACAAACACAGAATAAACTCTTATATTTCCCCACAAAAAGAAAAATTTTGTCAAGATCTTCCTGTTCACTCTTTGTCCATCATGAAAAACAAACAGAAATCCTAAACAGTCCAGTAGATGTTGGTCTCTGATAGCCATAAATCTTAGGTCTAAGCTGTGACTCCCAGCTTGAAAAAATATTTTAAATTACTTTTGACTATTCACATGCAAAATGTTGATTCTAAATAAACAGCAATATTCTTTAGGTACATACTTTTAGACACTGCGTGTTGCATGACAAATATAAGACAAGTAACTCCAAACTTCCATGAGATCCTTCATTTCCCTTTCACCTCCCCCTGGTTGGCACCAATTTCCACACCTTGGGTGGGAACAACAACAGGGGGACAGACATCACTGCTCAGAGAAGCTGCTGACCATTTCATGTGCCCTTTATAAGAATAAAATGATGAAAATAACACAGCGGATATGAGAGATACACTGGTCCAAATCCATTTGCTCCACTCTGACAACTAGAAAAAAACAAAACTAATTTTTTCCAAGTTCCTTAAGCAAGGATTTCTTTGTACTTGGATATCCACCTAATACACTGGGTCCTGCCCTCAGGCAGTGGCACAAAATAATTATGTGAACAGACCCTTAAATAACACAGATGATAGAAATATGCAATAGAATTACTTTGGTATACTTGGTTAAAAAAATTAATATTAATCAACAGCTTTAAAATGCAACTGCCATTCCCAGAAGCAAGAGGTCTTCAATAATCTGCAGACCAGCAGTGAAAAACACGAAAGCTTCTGTTTCAAGAACAAGGTAAGTAACACAATTAAAATGAGTTCTTGCTTCACTGTGACTGCTGGGACAACCTTAGAGGTGATGAACATATGTGGCACTTTAAAACCCACATGTGAAATAGCAAATTCATGTGAAAGTCCACTTGAAAGAGAAATAAACTTTTTGATATAATCGTGCCCTGTATTATTTAGCCCGATGGAAAAAATATCTTTAAAATGCCAGGTTTGCAAATCCTCCTGGACTGGTGGTGGCAGGAGTAAGTTTTTAGTTTGCATCTGAACTAAGATGCGATGGCAGAATTTGTCCTTGTGTGACTGTATTCTTCAGGTTTCTCAAACTGAGAATCCTTAGAGCATCTAAATTAATTTCTGACAGAAGCATTCCCTTCCTTCCTAACTCTCGTCTGAGCAGCGCAGATCAGCTTGGCACCAACACCCCCTACCTTCGTTCAGTTTTGCATCACCTGAGCCAGTAACAAAGTTATGTGAAGTCCCGGTGCTTGGGCTAGGGCCCTGTTATTCTGGGGAAAGGGAAGATACTTTACACAGTCTCCAAGTGTCACAAAAACACCAACCAAACCAACACACAAAAGAGCATTTCCTTACTTTAAAATAGTGACTCAGATTTTGAAAAGTTTATTCTACTTGGGAAAGCATGAATATTATTTTTTAAGGTTTTTTCCCCATATTTAGGCATCTCTTCCCTAATTTATTTCCCACACTGAATTTTGTCAAAGACAGAATAAAATCTTGTTTTGAGGCAAAACATATTGCTGGTTAATTCCAATTAATGGTTTCATCTGGAGTAAAATGAACCTTCAGGGCTCAAATGTGACAATTACTTGAGAAAAACACTCTTTCCTTGAGCCCTGGGTAACTTTTTTCTCAGTAAAATGTATACTAAAAGCTGTACAAGGACAGAGTGAAAAGGGGGTGAGCCAATGCATGCTCAGGCTCAGATACAGGGTTTAGGTCTGACTTGAAGAGAGGTGCAAAAAAAAGAAACCAGGAGGGAAAAGACTGGCCTAAGTCAGTGACATTTACCACTCCACGTTTCATCCACTAACTCAGGCATTTTTTCACTGTCATCTTTAGGAAATAGGGCAATTGGTGTTATTATTTCCAGCCCTTTTTACTACAATTTTGTTAAAGAAATCTGGTTTTCAGCAACTTTTTCGAATTTTCTCTACCACTACAATGATTATGACCACAGATAATCTCAGACAACAAATTGGAAGAAATTTTAAACAACCTCTTTGTTCCCAAGAGACCTTTTCCCACCTTTAAGGCATCTTCTAATTTGCAATAAGTGTCTTTTAATTTCAGCTGACCTCTTAGACCTGTACCTGTGTAAACCCCTGTTTAGTGTTACACTGGTATGGCAACCTGAAGGAAGGGCATTACAAAAGAGTGTCACATCTGTAGTCACAAAGTCTTACAGCTGATGTTTATGGCATGTTTGAACATATTAACTTCCTTAAGACCCTGCTTAAAGGGAAAAGGGGAAAGAGGTGTAACCACAGGATTACGTCAGTAAGTGCTATTGAAGCCGACCATATGGTAGAGAAGATTAATTAATGGATTAATATCCCAATGATATTAATATATTAAAAGATTTTGAAGACTCATAAATGCCTATTTTAAGTCCAGCCATTGACGTACATGCAAGTGATTTCTATTTGTCTGCTGGTCTAATGCTGTCATCATTGCTACTATATGCAAATTCTGGCTCAAATGATACAGATTTGACCAGAACAGTAGAAATTTTCTAACTCTGGTGTATTTGGAAACTTACCTTGATAAAAACAACACAACTTTAGGAGAAAAAAAAAATTTAAAAAAAACCTCACACCAACTTGAGTGGAAATACTTCCACAAATCTGACTTTTGTCAAGTTAATAGCATTTATCTTAAAAGCTGTGGTCCCCATATTCCCTGCTCTGATGTGAACGTTTTCCCCAAGGATAGGACTCCTAACATTACAAATTCTAGTCTAAAAGGGAAATAAGCCAAAATCATATGCCCTTAGAACCATCTAAAGCTCTTTTTGTACTCCACATAACTCACAATTTAAACTGCACACATTCACGGAGTCATAAACCATCTTTCATTTAAATTGTCAATACTTGAAGCTTCTCACTTCTGAAATATAAAACCTCTCAGTAATTTCACTGGGAAAAAGGGTTTGGTAGTTGCAGAGACCAGGAATTTTAGTGCAGGTTTTGTTTGGATTGTTTGGTTGTGGGGTTTTTCATGTCTGTGCTGCCAGGAATTAGAGTCAGAAAAGATACATCAGACAACCTTATTTGCACTCTGTTAAATGTTTTTCCCATTGAGTTTATATAAAGTTATTCTGAATGGGTTTCTTTTCCCTCCACCGAGGCCAAGCTACATTTAAATGCTTCACGATGGAACTTCTGTCCCAAGTTACACATCTTTCTCTCCAAGCTCTTTTTTAGCCTCTCAGCAATGCTGTGTACACTATTTAGCAGCCTCAAGCAGCTTTGACCTGAGAAACACAACCCAGGGAGCAAATTGTGTCACAGGCAGTGACAACGACAGCACAACAAGGCTTTTCTGCGTCACGTATATGCACAAAGTTTTCAAAATCTGTCTTCTCTGGCTACAAGCTCACCTCCTTTGCTCAGCAATACAGCTGGAAATGCTGTATTTGAAATTAGAGAGGCCTTTTCTCTACTAAAGAAAAAACCAAACAGAAGCAGTAACACAGCATTTTGTGCAGTATTTGCACATTCAGAATACAAGGGAGACGTCCTGGCCTTGCTGCTGTGCTTGAAATTTATCACCAAGCCCAGGACCCAACTGTGTTGATCCTATTTGCTTTCGGAGAGAAAGAGAAGGAATAATAATAGAAAAAGCAGTAATAATAATTAAGATTCAAGCAATCAAATGAGGGATGCTACATTTAATGAAATTTCACCTCATCCAAATGGATTAACTCATTGCACAAAAGAAGTTCTCTTTCAGGTCAGCATACACTTATTTACACAATCTATTAATGTATACACTTAAACCTGAAACCATTTTCAGTGCAAATATTATAGAAAATACAATTCTTTGGTTCAATGATTCTGATGTTTATTCTCTTGCTTAAATAACCATGACTTACAGGCCACTTTTTTTAGAGATGAATATATATTATAAATACAGAAGAATAAATGTGGTACAGCAATCCAAAATTGTACCTACTGGCAAATATAAAAAAAAGTTTAGCTGTGTTCGGTTTAGTTTCCACCAAAAAAAGTCAAAAATATCTATTTCAAGACTATAAAAAACAATTTAATTAAATTTCTACTGATGAGTCAAGTTAGATATTTCTGTATTTTTAGGCAGAAAGATTTAAAAATTTTGGTGTTTATCTGGGGCTTTTTTAAATCTTTTGGCATTAGCCCCTTACCAGCCAGGCACTGGAACACCTGACTGGTGTCAAAGGACCTTTACTAGTATAAATTACTTCCCTTTGGCAACCAGAACTTATATTAGCAAAGAGTATCATCACATACCTCTGTGCAGGCATCCATTCTAAAAAATTTAGTCTCTATTCCAGCTATAATTCCTAATATAAACTGCTCACATTCACTCAGACTCCTTAAACTGATGAAAAAACAAAATTACATTTCACCCAAAAGCATCAGAAATTTCAAAATTTACTAATATTTTTGCATATAGGTCCCTAGCACCTAACCATAATCTTTTAATGAACATATAACACAGATATATTTCTTTCACAATAATTCAAACTACCACTAATAATACCTTCTTTTCAATTAGATGAAGGCTGTCACATTTTAAATATAAGGTAGATTTTCGTCTGGTATTTTCATTCATTTTTTCCAAACAGCTTTAGGTCTTGTAAATTTTGTAACACTGTAACCTTTGTCAAATAAGAATGAGCTGATCCTCATCTCTGATCTAAATCAGCGTAAATCATTGTCTGGTAATAACAAAATTCAGCTCTTACACGTAAAATGCATAAAAGCAGCTCTATTTAGCATCAGCTGCTGTGATTTCAGCTGCAGCTCCCGTATTTTCTTCATAAATGTCACCAGAAGAAACAGAATGCAAAAGTTTCAGAGCTCAAACTCTGGTTCAAAGTGTTCGAGGAGATGATCACACACACAGATAATCCCCCACTATTCATTACCTTTAAGAATTCACGTCTTCCCAAAAGCACATTTAGGTAATTTACTCAATCATGGCCTGTGAGTTTATTTGTAAGAAGTGTGTCAGCAGAGTTTGGGAAATGTTACTGGAATTACTACAGCATGCATATTTAGACTCACGTGGCTAAAACTAGTCTCTAAGTCCATAATTAGACATCAAAATAGAGCTGTAAAACCTTCAAATGTTTAGGATACACCCAGACTATACATTACAAGCTCAGAGGAACTTAAGCTTGCATTTAAATTACTGCAGTGTCCAGCTGGGGCCCTTGCTGGCTGCCCTCTCTTTTTAAGCCCATTATGCCAGGAAAGCTTAAGGCAGCAGCTCACCACAGCAGCTCCCTGGGAATGGCTGGTGCAAGGATCTCACCACCCACTCCACTCGGAGATTTCCAGCTTCTGAATTTCGTGCCACATGCATTTGTGCCTGAGCAACAGAATCTGTTTCTTAATCTCACCAATACTCTTCACAACTTGTCAAATGGAAAAAAGCGCAAAGCACTCAAGCAATAAAAAACCCCACAAATTCTCTGAAGTTTTTTGCTAAGTGCAAACAGCAGCTAAAATTCAGCAGTAATGCAACTACCTATGGCCATTCAAACAACAGAGAACCTGAACTCCACTGATGGCAGCGACAGGTCAGTAGTAGCAACAAGGGAGTTTTCAGTAATCATTAAAAAGCCATGTAATGCAATGGTAAAATTACCCTCCTCCTCCCCTACTACTGGCCATGTAAACAGGGCCCTTTTGCATGCAGAGCAATTAGCTGAAGCTGCCAGAGCAGCAGGTATAGCAAACAAGCAGGTCCTTTGGAATCCTACATGGATGGCATTAAACACGGGCAGTAACCACCCTGGTTTGCTCTGACTTCCCTGATCTAGAGACTAGACCCAAAAATAATACTTGATATATGAAGGACAGAATTATTCTAATTTAAATTTCAGTTATTTTAGCAGGCAACACCCAAGTCTCAGCTAACAAGGCTTCCATACTGGCCCACAGAGAGCAACGGGTGTCAGGGAAAGAGTCACCTACTCAGACATTTGCTACAGGCAAGGCTCCTGTCTTCCTATTTCTCCTACAAATGTTTCCTGGAAGCCAAGACACCCAGTACAAAAGGCAATATTCTAAGTATCTATATTCTACTCTGGGTTTGAGTTAGAAACCAAGCTACATATTGATGTTAAAATATTATACTTTTATTTATATTATTTTATTAATGCTCACCAAAATAGGTTCTGAATTCAACTCCAGGGGGATAAATTCTCATTATTCCATGTTTACATAATTATAGGGCCCACTGTGCCTACAGAATGGAGTAATGCAGAACCCTTCCAGACACCACTCCTAAAATACCTCATTTTTGTATAGTTCAGGTGGAATATCTGCTTAGTTTGCATTATATGCTATGTATTTTACCCAAAGACATATCATACACAGTCATTAAGTGAAATGCCAAAAATGCTAATATCTCGACTACAATATATAGGGAGAAGAAAACATGCTAAACTAAAGGAAAAAATATTCCAGGCTGTGAAGTGTAACAAAAAAGGCCCACGATGACAGTTTCATCTGAAAATAGCAGACTGAGACATATTAAAATTGGTTTATTGTCTCCCTAATGAGGCAATGTATGTAAAGCCCCAAATACTCTCTAATCAAAGTTACCAGCTAGTGTAAGCTTTGAAAAACGAGAAGCAAATCTATAGCTGATAATTAACAACTTCCTTCACTGTTGACTACACAGGAAGGAGAAGGGCGTTTTTACTGCTGCTCTCCTCTGCTTTAGTACACAATGCTGCTGCTAGAGCATGGTCTGAACATAACACAGGAACTGCTTCATTTTTTCCCCAAAACTCTTGAGAGCTGCAGTCAGGAAGGAAGGCCTACTTTTTGTAACCTAAAATGCTAATATCATTTCTTTAGTTAGACAGATTTAGAATAATCTGCGTAATTATAACAAATCATAAGATTTCAAGGTTATCTGTAGTGTCATGAAGACATCAAGTTTTTTCTTATCAGTCTATTTTCCCAGACTATGTATAACTCATCCTTGTGCAAACACAACTCCTTAAATACTGCCTATCACACCTTAAATAATAACAGAAATAAAAAAAACCACAAGCAAAAAGCCCCACACCACCAAATATTTGTACCTTACCAATAGAATCTATTCAATAATGGAAGTGTGAATTTAAGCTAAACATCTCCACTACCTTATTCTAAATTCTTCCAAATTCCAAACAGAGGTTTATAGCCACCTTTTTCTGACCACACAGGAAAAATTAAGAGTAAAGATGACTTGTCCAACAAAGCCTGTAGAAGCTACAACACCCAGGTATACAGTAAGACCACACAGAGGACAAACAATTTGCAAAGATATTTTATCTGAATCCATCTTCTTCCCGCTGAAGGGCAACACAACACAACCACTTGGACTCCAGCCTCCTCCCTGGCTGCTACATCCAGAGCATCCCATCATTCAAATCAGCTACTAACATTTGAGTTTTATCAATGTTGTCTTTGAGTGTTTTCATAGCCTCAAAACCATACATGAGCCTAACAGTTTCACCAAAACATGGGGAACAGGATGTGAGCCACTGATTAAATTAACTACAGGTGACTTTTTTCCCCCTCTAAGATCCAAGGGTTTTCACAAAATCCAGAATCATCTCTGGCTGTATATTCCTAGCTAGCTGTATTCACTGCTGTCAGGGGTTTTATACTTTGCCTTAAAACACCTCACATTTAAACTAGGTTTTCGAAAGCACCCACATGCAAATCAAAATACTACTTACTCATTTGCCCAGGGCAATAATTATATTTTATAAACTTGTCAAATATCCTTTGTTTCTTAATCAATCTTCAGGGAAGACAAGCAGGTTTTGTGACTTCTAAAAGTAAAATTTCACTATTTTTAAACATTGATATTAAAGAATGTGCACTGTCGTATCCACTGTTTATTTCAATGCTCTAATGAAAACTCCAGAACACTAATAGATAGCACAGAAAACTTAAATGCAAGTCCATCAAACCCAAACTTGAAAATCATTTGGTAAACCACAGAACACTTGAATATCTACTGATAACATCCCCTTTTATTACTGATGAGAAATAATAAATTCCAATACAAAAGCTTATCCTTGAGACCTAGCAATGTTCAATGAAAAAATAAGAGCATTCCCATGCTTCTGGCACTGAAACCTGTACAATTCTGAGCTTTGGAAAGCACAAACTATAAAAGAGAAATAAGCCACATATTCAAAAAGAACTTGTACATCTCAGTTAAATATAGTAATATATAAATGTAAATTAAAATGTATACATATTCATTCAGTGCTGGATCTGGCCATTATTTACATTAGAGCAAGTAATGCCCCTCATGCTGTAAAAGTGCATAAGATCAGTGGCTATTAATCCAGAGCTACGACCAAATGATAGCACACCTAAAACTCTGTCATCATGGATCCTTAGATACTTTCACATTCTGGATGTGAAAGCACCACCATCTAAATGGAAAGACTGCTTCATGGATCTTATCATCTGCACTTTCACAGACCAAGCTCCCTCATGTTCATAATCCTGACTCATATCCATCACCATTTGGGAGCAAGTGTGTATCTTCCCAGAGCTTCATAATTCCATCTGTCCTGCCTGAGACTTCCTGAAGTACAGATAAATTCCACTGAATAACACTGCAATATGGGGAATGTATACATTTAGAGCAGCATATGGAAAAGCAATATTTAAAAGTACTTCTCATGCATTAAAAATATACATGTGATTTAGAAATGAAAAAAAATAAACTAAGGAGGAGGAAAACATCATCATTCGACTACAAAAATCTATGGCAAAAGTTTAGGATTCAGATATAAGCTCAGTTGGGTAGAATATTCTGCAACAGTTTATTCCTTCAAGAGTATGTCCAAAGTACAAGAGACCATCTGTACAAGAAAATATGCATGGAATACACTCAGAAAACAAACAAAACACCCCATCCCCTCTACCCCCTCCAGCTGGCCACTCTGGGACTTTTCCACACAAGGAATAAAGTGCTGGCTGGCAGCACAGAGTCCCCAGGGTGGTATCAGGCAGCTGATGCACAAAGAATGAGCAGAACCTTCCCTTTATTGTTTCCTGTGCGCTCCTCCTGCCTGTACTACACCTAAACCCAGCATTTAAATCCTGGTGTGGACAAACAGCTTCACTGCACAGTCCACTGGTGCCTGTTCTGTGATGTTTGCAGAGCCATCCTTACAACCTTCAGTTCAAGCCATCCTCAGTTAATATTTGTCCTCAGTAAACAAATTTAGTTTTGCACACCCATTCTTTTAATAGAATCACAGAGTCACTGAGGTTGGAAAAGACCTCAAAGATCAGAGTCCAGCCTGTGCCTGATACCCACCTTTTCCCCAACCCAGAGCTCCGAGTGCCACCTCCAGCCCTTCCTGGGACAGCTCCAGGATTGGGGATTCCAAACCTCCCTGAGCAGCTCCTGCCACGGCCTGAGCACCCTTTCCATGGGGAAATTCCTGCTGCTGTCCAACCTGAGCCTCCCCTGGCCCAGCCCGAGGCCGTTCCCTCTCCTCCTGTCCCTGTTCCCTGGGAGCAGACCGCGACCCCCCCAGCTGCCCCCTCCTGTCAGGGACTTGTGCAGAGCCACAAGGGCCCCCCTGAGCCTCCTTTTCTCCAGGCTGAGCCCCTTTCCCAGCTCCCTCAGCCGCTCCTGGGGCTCCAGCCCCTTCCCAGCTCCGTTCCCTGCCCTGGACACGCTCCAGCCCCTCCAGGGCTCTCTGGCAATGAGGGACCCAGAACTAGACAAAATCCTCAAGGTGTCTCACCAGTGCCAAGTATTTTTTGACAGAAGATATAGATACATCCTTTACACTGTTCAAATACAGTATCTTTTCTAAAATTCTTTCCATCGACATCCAATTTCCCAGTTACCACATCTGTGGAATACTAAAGAGGACTCTCTCCCAAACAGTTCTAAATAAAGTACAACTTATTTGAGGATTACTTTTAAAACAATTTCTGCTTTTAAAGAAACCAAACACTTCTCAGCCATATTTTTTGCCTCAATTTTCTAAACAGTACAGTGAGAAAGCCTGATCAATAAACATTCTCTCACGAGAACTTGTAAAACATTCTCCAAATTCATCCCCTTGTCTTGGACTCAACTCTCAAAGAACATAGTACTTAATGGACAATAGGGGAAAGAAAGGCTGAGAAAAAAATAAAGAAAATCAAAAACACACAAACTAATTAAAACCACAAACAAATCAAAACCACACCCATTTCTATATCAATCCCTAGGGACTCGTGCAATAAACTTTCAAATATCTGAAAATACAACATGGCTAGGTCCCAAGAAAACACCCAAAATTCTATTTTATTTGTTGTGATGTCACAAAAAATTCAAACTTCATATGAACTGCAAGTTTCATTCATTCAGCTTCATATTATTTTAAGCAGCCAATTCTTTTCTGCTGTTGTGTTTTTTGGGGTGATCCAGTCACAGTTAACATTGCAGGTAGCACTGTCTCCAAAGCTATATAAACCTTTACTAGCACAAAGAAATTGCAAAGCAGGAAAAAGTTTAAATTATTGCAGAAATAAACCTAGAATATAAATGGTGCTATAAAACCATACTTGTTTCAGCACTTTTTTTTTGCACTGCACTGTCACTATCATGTGGCAATCACAGGAAATCTATTCTTCAAGAACGAGCTCTTAGCCACTCTTGAAGAGCTAAAAATGCCTTTTTTCCAGATGGCCTAATGATAATGGCTTTTCACAGATCAGCTGCAAAAGTTGGTTGTTTTGTTCTCACTTCAGTTAAGTAAAATTCCAGAAATGCCACAGTCAAGTTAATCTCAAAGAAAACAGATATAATGAACACAGAATCAGGGGACTTGTTGAAACTGTGACTTTGGTAGAAATGCTTTATTCAGCTCTGCAACCACCAAAGCTCATGCTGTGAGGTCTTGCAGAACTACTTCAGCCAAAGGCAGGACCTCTTAGGACTAGGGCCAAGCCTAGACACACACACACAGAGACCCCCACCAGGAGCATCTTTTTAGTCAACTCACCATGAGGTCAGCACCTCCACTGAACACCAGTTCTGCCCTGAAAAGGAGAACATGAGGAAAAGGAGCATCCATGGGTTTAATTACAGCTCAGTAATTGTGCAACCAGTCTCTGAGCAGTGAGGGTTTTTCCCTACAAAACCCCAGTCAGATAGCAGCTGTGGGAATTCACACCAGGAAAGGCCTGAGCTCTGTTGTGCTCTCGAGCCATTTTGCCCTCCCTCGGCAGAGATTGCAATGCCAGCGTCTTTAGACCCAACTGCATTTCTCCAGAGAGGATAACAGAACTAAAAAGGGCACTGGAGGCAAGAAACCAGGATCATGAGAAGCATAAAAGTACAGGTCATAAATTGCGAGCTTCCAGAAACAGGGAGCACAAATTCAGGAAAATATAACCCTACTTGTGCTCTGCAACTTCCACTTCTTCCCTGTAAATCCCTCAGTGGCCAATGTCACAAAAAAGGACAGTGTCCTAGAAGGCTTTCGGTCTGCTGTGCAAGAGTTGTTCTAATGATCATAAATCTGAAGGCGTGAGGGAACACTGCAGAACTGATTCCCACTTCAGGAAAGTTCAGCTGGCCCCACACCGAAATTAGCAAACTGAGGCCACTGGGTTTGATCTGAAGCACCACACTAAGCACATAAGCCTTTAAAATACCCTGAGTTTGTCACATGTCTTGATAGGCATTTTTAGACTCACATCTCTGTCTATTACAAACAAGGAGCTAAAAAATATCAACTCAAGGAGCCTTTGACTTCAACAGAAACAGGATCAATTCATCCTAGTAGCACTTGGTTGAAAAATCTTATTGAATGACTCTATAATAATAAATTGCATCTAGATAAAAACTGAATTTTTTTAAGCAGGAGTAACACCTACAGCAATGAGGAGAACTCAGTACATCGGTGGTTCAATGCACTTAAAACACAAAACTCAAAATCTACTTTGTAAGCAAGTAAGATTTTTCTCATGTTCCAGAAAGCTTAACAAACCCCATACACACACACACACCTTACTTTCTGTACAAAGTTTCCACTACTTTTAACAAAATAATTCTACTTGATCCTCCTTCCATCAAATCACTACAGTTATCATAAAGAAACTTAACTATATTTTTACCTGACTTAAAACACACAGCTCAGTATTTCAAGTCAGACATAGTAAAGTTGTATGAACCCAGTATAGAATGCTAAAAGTAATAGTCAGAATAACTGCTCAGAATATCTAAAGAACAAAAATTTTAAAAACACAGCTTGCTATTTCTATTAATTCCTTCTCTTTATACTGTGATGCTTTTTGAAAGCTTTAAAACAAAAATAATCTAATAGAAATCCCGATCAGTGAAATACAAATTGCATTTAATATATTTTAATATTTTGTATAGTCTTTAATGAGACTCAATCCTATTCACGCAAAATTTTAAGAACACGTAATGTGTTTTTTCCAATCCACCCTGTTCATGTACATATTTGCTTGTTTAAGTATAAAATCCTGATAAAAATCACATCACTTGTTCCTTACAATTTTATCATTAAGCACAATTTAAGTGCCCAATACTAAGCATAGTCACACACAGGAAAATGCAGAACTAGAAATACATCTCAACTGGAAGACTCCTTCCCTGAAAAACAATTTCTTCTCCCAAAAAATACCCAGTATATAAATTAAATTCATATCTAAATCTACTTGTAATACATCAGTATTTTCCACAACAAAATGCAAAGGCAACATATTATACCAGACCCTAACCTAGGGCAGGCTGAAGCAGTAAAGAATTCCGGGCAAAATGAAGAAAGCATAAAAGATGCTGAAAAATACCAAAGTTCTGCAAAAGCAAAAATCAGTTTAGAAGGACTTGGACCAAAGCAGCCTCTTCAGAAAGAGAGAGCTGGAACATCTCAGTCTACCTGTGCAGCCTGAGAGCAGCAGCAGCAGCTCCTCTCCAAAGACAAAGCAGAAGCCTCATTTTTGAATTCAGTTTTTTCCTTTCACACATCACAAGTTGTCTGCTTTTGCTCGCCCTCTCTCCTCTCAGAAATGTTATTTTAACTTCCCATCATAAAAAGATATGATTCCAATGTTTATACTATGAGCTACATTTATCTTTAAGAGCAAGATGTTGAGTTTAGCTCTAAGGATGAAAAAAGCCTTTAAAAAGGAAAACTCATCACAACTCATTATGGACTATAAAGGCCGCAATTTAAGGATTCTGTAACTCCAGTGATGATCATTTTAAAGTAGATTTATAGCACAAAATAGTTAGATACTTTTACTTCAGTTATAATTTTCCATTTTGTAATTTAACACTCCTTTAGTTTATATTTGCACATTAAAAATATAGCTTGAGAAGTCCATCATTAAATACTTTTAATAAGTGCAATAAATAAATTTTACAGTGTGCATAAATCTAAGAACAAAACACAGCTTAAATTGTTAATCTTACACTTTTTCTCATTAATTGCAATACATAAACATATGTTTTATACAAAGATATTTGCTACAAAATAAGTATAATAAATACAGTTTACCACATGTATTAATCTTAATAGTTACAAGCTGTTAATCTTATATATTAGGTAATAATTTGCAATAAATAATTGTTTATTATCTTGATGTCTGCTTGTCTTGGGTTTTAGCAATATGCAATAAAGAAATGCAATTTTGAATAATTTGATTGTAAGACTGCTGGGAAAATACTGTAAGTTATAATTAGCTGAGGGAGGATGTTGTTCACTAGATGAACTATAGAGATATAGTTCAATAACAGAAACATGCATTATTGCTAACATAAATAATTTAAAAAGTTAACTTCAGTTTCAAGCAATAAGAGATTTTTAAAACTTAAATGCAAATAAAATTAGTAAAATATTTCACATTCTTTACTTCTTTTATCATTTTGCGTTCACTGAAAACAGCAACAAATACCAGAGAAGCATTTCAGCCTCTTACGATTTTTGGAACAACCCACAAATATCTGTCTCCCACCATCAATATTCACCTGCTGAAAACCAAATCATATTTCAGTATCAAACCATCTTCTGCCCAGTTCCAGTATAACACATTCCCTCATATTTACTAACCTTAATAGAAATTATTTCCCTTATAGAGAACTGGTAATAATTTGTCACAAATATTTGTTCATTATCTAGGTACTTTCTGACTTGGAAATTCGGCAACTTGCAATAAAGAAATGCAATTTTGAATAACTCAGTCTCGAGACTGCTGGGGAAAAGGGTAAATTCTAATTAGCTGAGCAAGGACCCAATTGCCTCAGAAGGAGACTGGTGCTTCTTTTCAGTAACTTTAAAAGTTTGCTTTTCATCAAGTAAATGTTCTCTCAAATTAGGCAAAGAGATACAGTAAAGGCATTTCAAATGCATCACTTGTGCAAAAACAAAAGGACAGACACAAATAATAAATTAAATATGGGTCCTGAAAACCCAAGGTGCTTGTGCTGGGCATTAAAAACAGGATATAGTATACACTTTTATGCAACAGGATTTTGTAAATTTTTTTGGCTTACCTATCCTAATACAGATAAATAGAGAAATCTAGTCTGCCTGTAAAGTGTATACCAAAAAACAATGTAAATCTTCTTGTGCACCCTAATCTGGCTGTTTCCAATCTGTAAAGCACTGCAAATGCAAGCAGCACAGTAGAAAAAAATCCATCAGAGATCCCAGTACTTCATAATGTTTATTACCAAAGTTAATATACACACACCTATAGTATCTCTGAAAATTATCTACTGATAAACATTGCTACGTACATCAGTATTTGTAAAGCAATGCCATTTACTATTAAGAGGAGTCGTGCATTTCTGAGTTTTATGACATGCAAATTTCAAACACTCTAATACTGTAATATTTGTCCCACCTATTCACCTGGTACAGGTACATAAACAAATTAACTTGCATTTTGTTTAAACCCCATCTAAAAATTATCACTAAACCACCAGAATTTAATGACAAAGGAGATAAGGAGAGAAACTTCTCATTTAATGATCAGAATCTGGTGTGTGCCTATATACTCACTTTAATCTGCAGAGCTGAAACAAATAATTTACCCTTCTAGAAATTTTAACTGAAATAAACACTAAGGCATGGAACATTACAAAGCAGTTTGATAAAACTGCCATTGTTAAGATCCTGTAAAACAGTGGTAAAAGAAGAATTTATTTGTAGGAGGATTTACACAAGTGTACTGATGTGTAAGGATTTTAAGCTAACAAAATTCAGAAAAGTGGAGTTAAAAATCAGAAAACATTATAGGCTTAATCATTACAGAAGTTGAAACATGATGAAAACAACTAAGTCACAGTGAGGAAAAAAAAAATCATCGAATTAAAACCTTATTCCCACTTGCCTTACTTACATGAATAATCCCATTGATTTTAATGGGACTACGTGAATAAATAAAGTACGGCAGAGAAGAGGATGAACAGTGTCAGACCTATGACAGAATAAATTCAGAGACCCTTTGCATAATATCCCGGAAACATTTCCATCTAGAACTCAAGTGGATAGGACTACTTCAGGTACTTAAATGAATTTGTGCCCAGCACATAACAGGAGAAACAAGAAATCGGAATCCTCCGTTCACTAAGGATAAAAGGAAAATGTCCTTAAAACAAAAGTGGGGTTTTTACATCAGATGAAAGGCATTTGTTAAACAAAGAGCTGAAAAAGTCTGCTATTCAAATGAAACGCTGTACTACAAAAACACAGCGAGACAGGCATTATTAGAGACTTCACAGCAGATGGAAAAGCTACTTTGTTGTAGCCTAAAGATGTAAAATGCAATACCAGTCCCTAAGTGGCACTGGTACAACTGTGGAAATCATACAGCCAGATGAAGCACATAAATTTCCCACATGAACAATTGTTTTCATTTCCCTCCCATGCCACTGGATATTACGGGCGGGGAGCGCGGCGCGGCGGCTCCGCGCGCTCC
>VZRQ01001155.1:2329363-2369090 GCA_013397975.1 Machaerirhynchus nigripectus
GGCCGGGCGGGGCTGCGCGGGGCTCTGCTGCCACCGCCCGGCCGCGGGCAGCACCGCGGCCCCCGCTCCGAAACCCCTGGCTGGGGAAAAAGCACGTCATGAACGACGGGAATCGCAGCTAAAAATAGATCCGCGCGTACCTGAGCGCCCTAAAGGTTCCCTTCCCCCAGGTATTGGCACCGCCGCCTGCTCGCCTCAAGTTGTGTCTCCAGCAACAGCCCCAAGTGCGGCTCTCCGCAAAGCCAAACGTACAGCAGCTCTCCAAAGTAAAATTCTTACAACTAAAAAATGTATTGACTAGCTCTATACAATCCTCATCCAATATTACCATATAAATAGAAAATGGTTTGTTGAGGTTTATCTTAGCAAGGTTTTAGACACGTGCCAAAAATTTCTATTCCTATAACTAATTGCTCAATAGTATTGATAACTATAGTAGCAAAAGTGGCATTTGGAAAAAAAAAAAAAAACAAACACGTTTTTACATCAGATAAAGGGCATTTGGTAAACAAAGAGCTAAATTCTGCTATTCAGATGAAGATCATTGTCATCTTTTGGACAATTATTAATGCTATAAATCTAATATTATTCATTTTACAGTAATGTATTTATTATTGTGAAACTCCATGAACAGGATTTTTTTAAATAAAAAAGTTAGCCATTGCTATAGTGTTTGTTAAGGGGGAAATGCTGTAAATCAATTAAAAACTGTGTTGGGTGAAATCCAACATAAGCAGAAGTTCAGAAGTCTGAACATGCCTCCTAGAACGGTTAGATGTTTCATCCTTCCATTTGCTTGCATGATAAAATAACCTATAATTCTCATTCACATCCAAACAAAATGTACACCCTAGAAGTGGTCAAAGTCAGAAATGGCAGTGAAGTACCTCCAAGTAATTTAACAAGTCACAGATCTCTAATGCTCATTTATATCCTTAATAACAGCCCGTTTGCAGCTCCTTGTGAATAACAAGGCAGTGCAATCATTTTCAGTTCATATGGATGACACCAACTCCTCAGGTTTGGATAACTCCTCCTGAGTCAGAAATAGCAACTTCCCTGTGCCCCCCAAATAACACAGGAAGATAATCCTAGATAGTTACAGGAACATAAATGGAACACAAATACATAACACCATTAGTACAGTATTGGACATTTTTAGCTGTTTAAGCAGCTTAGTGCACCATCTTTAGGACCTTCTCAAAATTTGGCAGGTATGTCTTAAAAAAGAAGAAAAATATCATGTGCATTTCAAAGTTCTCAAACCTTCTTCTATGCCACTTTTTTAAACCTCAAGCTTACAGAGTGCATTGGATAGTTCTGGCAAGGTACCCAACAAAAGATGGAAGCAATCTTATGGACTCAAAATTAAAATAGAAACAAGTAGAAGAGGAAGGAGTACAAAGATCCTTGAAAAGTGAAAAAGATCTTCAGTTAAGGGTGATATTCCATGAAAAGTAAATGACAAAACCTTAAACAAATTATACCACACAAACCTCACTTCCTATTACAAGAGTGACTGTCTGTGTCCAAATTACTACTCCTGCTGGGTTTGATGAACAAAGAAAATATCTTCAGAAAAGCTATCAGAACTCTTGTTCACTTCATCAAGAATAGACAAAGTAGAGCTAAAAACCACACTACAATAGCTCTGAGAGGTCTGTCCTAACAGACAATCCACCCTCGGCCAAGGCTGTGCTCTGGCCTTTCTCCCACCTTCCTTCCAGACACGCTGGCTGGAGATGTGCTGGGTGACAGACTGCAGGGAATTTAGACAATTAGTAGCAGTCCTTGCAGGACTGTGTAGAAAAGGGACCATCCTCACAGCACCTCACAGGTGCTGAGCTACAGTGCACAGACTACATAAGATTCCTTTGGATTGGTCATTTCTGTTCTGTTTCCAGAGCTAACAGCACAAAACTTAACAGGGCTTACATGCAACAATGCTTACAACACACACAAATTCCAGATGTAAAACCCCAAGAGTTTAATTTTCGAAAAAATACCATTTTAGCTAAGAAGTAACTCACATGAGGTCTCACATTGTGTTATATTGAGTGAAGCTGCTCCTTGGTCACCAGTTTTCCTTTCGGAATGTGCTTCATTTACCTGCACTGCTTTCTCCTCCTCATGACCCACCTCTTTCTAGCCACCACCATCCCTTTCCTCCCCCCATTCAGCTCACTGCCTCCCATCACTGCCTGATGCTGTCTCCTTGTCTCCCATCCGTTGTTCTGCTGGCCCCCGCTGCTCCCTCCCTGCTGGCCCAGCTGCCCAAGCTGGCAGTGCCAGCACAGGGCTCAGCCTAATAAGCCTGAAGGAGTTTATTAATTTAGGCTTCAGGCCATGCCTCAACACTCCTGGTGCATCTCTGGTAGCTGGGAACCAACACTTAGAGTGAACCTCCAAACTGTAATGTCGAACTCAAACGTTTCAGAATTAGAAACTGAATTGACAATTTCCAAGATATTTATTCCGTAGGCAGGCAAAATTTGAGAGCCAATCTCTGCCCAAATTTCTCTAACACATCTGATGTTACAACAGTTCCTATTCCCCCCAAATCATAGTAATCAAAATGCTTTATTATCCTACCCATGTTCAGGATGTTTCATCTTCCCACTGTGTGGGTTTCAGGTAGTTTAGTTCACCAACTCCCCAGCTATTTCAGGTCTACCTACAAAAGGAGTTCTACACATGTGAAAAGCATCACAATTTCACCGCACAGAAAAGCTCCCAGGGAAGCCTTGATATACACAAAAAATGAATTCTTTTTCTGAAAGAAATATTTATTTTTCTTTTAACACTATGGACACATAAGAAAATATTTTTTCTAGACCATATGAAAAAAATAGAAACCATGAATAACATAGCACCAGATATTAGGCAGCATATTACATATCAGTTTGTGCTGGCAAACCTGATACTGTTTATATATTTTATATACCTTATTTTACCAACATCCTTTGCTCTTCATTAACACTTCTTTATTAATTCTTAATATCATTCGGATATCATAAAAAATCATCACTACTGACTCTGCCAAAAAGAAATACTAAATACAATGCTAATATGATGCAAGGGAAAATTGCTAAACAATAAGATGGATCTCTAAGAAAATTTGATATAGATTTCCTGTAGTTTCCCTGCACTATTTTCAACCCTTCTCACAAGGGATACAGCAAAATGGCAATGAAAAGTGAATTTCCTGCTGTTACAGCTACTTTGGATGCTCATGCTTCTGTTCCTGGGGAGCCAGCTTGGATCAATTTCAAGAAAATAGCCTTTATCTATACTTTTGCACAGAAAACACATTTCTGTTTTCAGGAGATGCAATATTTGTCTGTGGTCAGTCTTTTAATCTGCAGCATAACATTGTTGTAACTTGCATATAATTAAAGCACCCCATACTATCAGAGAAAGATTTACAAAACAATCAAGGAAAATTATTTTTGCGTTATATAAAACAGGTAGAGAAGTACCCAGTTCAGAATATTTAATAACATTTATGCACTGTACATACACCTGGTAAAGTTTTAGCTGTTAAAGGAGAAACTGGAAGTTATCTGAAAATTAGTATTGTCACAATAGTGGACCTGAAGATGCTTGCACTGTCATTTGTAGATCATCCAAATCTTCTGAGCTAGTCAGGATTTTGGAACCAGTGCAGTTAATCCTAACCCAGTTACCAGGTGTGACAATAGAAGTTTACAGCCCACTCTTGTCAGCAGGAAGACAATGAAAGAAATTGCTTTGTTTGTTTTGGGACAGAGACACTCAAGCAAATTAATGCATGAGGCAGCAGCACACAAATTTACTTGCTCCTCTTTTACTGAAGAGTTCGTAATAACTGCTGGGCTGTAATCGCACAGCAAGAGTGTAAAGGCACATGTATACATTCATGCCACAGTTAATCTCATCACTAGTGTGTTTAAACATCTTTAATAAAAAATAAATAAAATTCCATAGACTTCAAGGTGCAAGAGCAGACCCATTTCAGTTTGAAAAAACATCAAGCAAGGTACCAAAGAAATTTGAATTAGCCACCTTTCATCCTGTTCAGAGGCAGTCAAGTCATGCACTACCTGACTTTTAATATTTGTTGGATAAACATGGACAGGCATTATATAAACTGCACACTCTAAATAGATATCTGTTCTTTAAGTAAACAAATCACTGTATCTCCGCAAGAAGAAACACCCTAAAAGAATCATGAAATCAGATTTTGAGCTCAGACTCTTACATGGCTCCAGTGGCCCTAAGAGTTGATGGACTACAGCCTGGAGAAGTCCTTGTTTCAGTGCAAAAATAAATTTAAGGTGCACCAGGATAGAGAGACCAATTCCTAAATTAGAAGCCAGCATTTCTTCTCTGTTGTACTTGGATACACTCTACCAAAAGCCTTGTTCCCATTTTGGATGCCACCTCTCTGGAGCAGCAAAAGTGACTGCACAATGTGAGCACCGTCCTCAACTCCGGAGCTCAGAGTTGTAACACAGAAAAAAGAAAACTGCTACAGCTCATTTTGTACAATTTCACAACAATTTCCAGATATTTAAAAGGCAAAATGGTAGAAAACATTTACTTTTATCATTTTTAAAATGTAGACATGCCTCTTAATAAGGACTTCAAATACCAAGTATAGTAGAAACAGTTCCCTCTCTATACACTCCATAAATCTGCTTCTTCAATATACAATTCAAAAAAGCCCCAAATTGCTATTGCTATCATGATAAACATTGGAAAGTTCTGCTTGACCTTTTATTAACATTTTTCTATACCAATATGGTTCTTGTGCTACAAGCACCCTAAGGAATTATGAAAAATACTTTTTTCTCTAGTTTAGCCCATGTGCACTTAATAGGCTCACAAATATAATACCATTATAAAAAAGAAAAACTGCCAACACTGCTAAAAAAATTGTCATAACACTAAATTATTATATAAATATAAAAGGAGTATGTCTGTAAAATATTCACTCAATGAACATCCCAAGGTGATGATTTTGCTATGTTGTTTTTATTCCTGGGAGATCCATAACACATTTGGATATGCCACATGTCACCACATGAATCAGGCAGTTAATGCATGTGCTTTTTAGAAGCAGAGATGTCTTCCCAATAGAATGTGCTATAAAAAAATGTTGAGATTCTGCTGCTTTGTCTGATAGGCATAATTTAATGTCTTGCTTATAATGCTGCATCTTAAGGAAAAATGTGCACTGTCCCATGTAGTTATTTACAATATATTACTAAATCTATGCAAATATATTTCCCTGAGCTTGGTATTATATAAGAAAGGTCAACAATGTTTGAAATATTTTGAAACACATTCCCAATATATTTTGTATATAGCACTAATGTCCAATGTACAAATATATATCTTAATATATTTTCAGATATTTCTATTCATTTTATTTTGCTGTAGATTATTACAATAAATATGTGGGGTTTTTTGCTTTAAGACTATAGAAATTGGCCTATGAAGCTATGGCTTTTCATTAAGAGTGCTAATTACACATTTGTTAAAAATGCACCATTTAAATTACCACATGCCAGCACTATTTAACAAAATAAATTTTAATAGTCACTATTTAATACCATTCAATAATAAAGAGATAGTAATTTCATAGAAATTAAGAGAAAAAATTTTCAGGTCTGCTTCCCATGCAAGTTTTTTCATCATTTCTTCCATTCACATATTTTTCTGCTGACATTTAAACAAAAGATCCTCAAATACCATTTACCTGTCCCATTTTAGGATAAATACTTGTCCCAGGAAACAAGCGTTTTTTGTGAAAACTCTGGACATTTGATTCCATTGCCCTCTTGTCATTTCTACCATTACATCCAGATTAACATTAACGAGTTTTCCTACAAGCGAAATCATCTCAGTGATGAGCAGGTTATAAAAACTTGTGCATCTCAGAAAGCAGGAGTAGGAATTATAAAGGAAATATGATGATTCCCCCCCTCCAGTGCAGGTTAGGGACAGTATGTATTTTCTCTGCAGATATACAGGGGTTTTTAAAATTCAGGACTTACAAGTTGAAATATAAAGCATTCCTAATGTTCATATAACACCACTGAAATACTGCACTATTGAGATTTTGCCCTGTCAAGTAACTGACATATTTTCAAATTTTACACACCTGTGATTTCAAAATAAAGGTTCTGAAAATTGAACATAGTCAAGCTGTATACGTTAATGAATTTTTTTGCACCTTTAAGTGAGTTCTGTATCATGCCATTTTAACAGAGAACCAAATGAATTCTGACATTCATTAGTAGTCTTACAGACCACACATCTGAAAGAGAGCCATGGGTTTGGCAAGGCCAAAAGGAATCTCACCTTCTACCTCTTCTGGTTTACAAGTGCCACAACACTTCACCAAGCAAGTCCCAGATCACATCCAACTGGCTGAATCACTTTAAGCAGCAAAGGAAACCAGTTAAAACCAGCATTAAACACCAAATACAGCTCTTGGCTCCCTAAGTACCAAGCCAAATGCAGCCACAGTCAGCTAAATCAAACCAGGGGATGCAGACACGTTCTCCAGCTGTTTGTACAGTCATATCCCATGGCCATATCACAGTTCCATCCTAGAGAGATGGGCCAGATAAAGTTGAACTCACAGGACCAGATCAACAGGTGATTTAAGTTTATATCTTGTGTCCAACAGTGGGTGTAAGCCAAAGGTTAAAAAACAGGGCCAGCATGAGATACTTTCCTCTCATCTTCTCCCCAGAAAGAATTTCCTGTATATCTACATTTCTACTGAAGTCCTCTACTGCCACTCTGTATCTTTTCCAAGTATTGCTAGGCATCTTATGAAATATTTAAGGCATGTAATGTCATTAGTCTGTTGATGTTTTCATTCTCTCTGTGCAGTGCTGGTTATTATTAGAATTAATATTTTAATTTCTAACATGCTTCGGTCATCTTTGATAAGTTTTCACTGGTTCACGTCAGTTCTTACCTATTTAATTTATTTTATTATTAACCACATTAATATTACTCATTTTTGTATTTCAACTAGTGATAAATTGATTTCAAAAATTAATTATATAGTTGATTTTTAATTTCAATTCCACCAAAGTGCAAGAACAGTTATTCTGGAAGTCTATTCAGGGCCGTATTTTCCACAGAAAAGTCCCTACTTTTTGTGATTGTGATACAGTTTGCATTTGCAAATCAATATAATATGCATGTAATTACTTAATCAAAAGTATAGACACAGCCATTGGGTCTGGTAATATAATGGAGCTTAATCCTGGTTTCAGCATAGGTATTTCTCACAATGTTTGCAAGTCTTCCTGTTTTCCCCTTAACATGCACATGAGTACTTTGTTTTTCTTTTTCCATGCTTAGCATGGTCTACATTGCCTGTGGATCTCCTACATTTTCATTCATCTGAATTAGACAATAACACAATCCTCTGAATTGATAATATACACATGAAGCTGTGCTTAGATCTAGGATAGTCCTGGTAAAAAATTGTGATTAAGTCCCACTGCACATTTAAATAGACCAAAACTGTACAGAACGCTGATAAACAAAGTTGATGTTTAAAACCATGACAAGCACTATCAACTCAGCATACTAACAAAAGAAAAGTCTCAAAAGCTAAAATATACTCTTAAAAAAAAACCAAAAAACACTACAGCAGCAACAAGCCATGAATAATGCCTACAACTGGCAGAATTTTTTTATTAAATTGTTTCTGGGAAAATATTTTGAATTGCGCCTGTCATGTTCGCCTATGAAAACAAGATCTTCATTCAAGACCGGAGTCAGTTTCTCAGCATTATCCTTCTCTCACATGTACATCTACAACACCACAAAATTCCACAAGGCTCACTGTCTGCATTTATCAAAGGCTGGAATTTTCTTTTGATGTCAGGGAGACCCACCAGCAGCACTCTGGATCTCTTCACATTGTTCACCTAATTCCAGTCAACACTGGCACTTCCTCTGTGGCACTTCCCACATCGCCCCCGTGAACACACACACAATAGTGGAGGGATGTCTGATGCATTCAGATGCCCATTCAGAAAACATCTGTACCTCAACTCCTATAGCTCAAATAAAGCTCTTTTGCCTTGATTTTCTCTTTGATACATCCTATTTCAGAAGAGGTAAAAAGGCACCCTTATTCCTTTCTCCCTCAATACCAAATCTACCCCACCTATTCTGACACTTTCACTCTGCTTTCTGTCCGTAAAGGACATACAACACTTGCAAAGATTCCAGAAGTCCTTTCAATAAAGATATTCACCAAGCCTAAGCATTAGAAATTTCTGCAGAGGGCTTTAACCCACATCATCAAAAGTAACAGACTGCCTTAACATAGGAAAGTATAATTTTCATACTCTCAGAATAAACCTGCCAAATATGAACTTTGTGTTGCAACATTTGTTGGTGAAGGTATGGTGACCAGAATCCATTGGTATATTTAAATAGTGAGTCACTTTGATATTATACTTCAAAAGTAAACTAATTTAGTCAACTAATCTTGTTTATTTCCTAAATATTGTTAGTTTCTATCAGTCAGATGATTTTTCCATACACTTACATAACAAGCATTAAAAAGATACATTTAAGCAGCTACAATTGTTAACATAACAAAGGCTACAGAATCCAGAGGTTATTGCATGCTCCCAAAAGTACTTAAATAATAGCCTAAAATCTGAAGAATTACTTTAATACTTCAATAAAAATAACCCAATTCAAAACATTTTCAAGGAAACATAGCTCCTTGCTCTAGGCTACCGAATAATGGCTGAACGAAAGTATATAGCTTGTCACTTCTGATTAGAGAACTGTGCCTCTGTGCTTTGAATGAGAGGCATGTCTGGTAATAGGAAGTGCAGATATTAAATTTAATAAAATAACGTGGAATACGATATATATGAAACTTGACCAAGTATAGCACAAAATGTAACATACATTACCCTGCTCAGTCAACTACTGTGGCCTAGCATCTAATGACAGACTTAATTTCTATTTTCCAAGGAGAGTACTACAAAAATATAATTTTCAGATTATACAAATACTTTATCAGAGTACACAAAAAAGGTAACAAAAATTGCCTTACATATCTACATGAATATAGAACAGCAGCAGAAATTTGTTAGACTATAAAATGTTCAGCCTTAAAAGTCCACAGAAAGGCATTAGGTCTTGTAAATAATCAGTAACAAAGACCCTGATGATAATACATTTCTGCATCATATGACCCACAGCATATTTCTTTCTTTCCATGTTTAAGGATTCACTCAGTTTGGGGGTTTATTTGTTGGGTCTTCTTTTGTGTGTTTAAAAAAACCCCAACCATCAGGATACAGCATTTACATACTGCTTATGAAAAGGTAAATGCCTTATCTCTGCTTTTGTCTTAATTCTGGCATTCCAGTGCAAACCCTAACACCTTTGTCTTTCAATACATTAACCCCCAGCATGTTTCTTCACAATTAAATAAGCTCCACACAGTATTTTCCATTTCCTTTCCAACACAGAACAATGCTACCTGTGATATGACACATAAGGGATTTTAAAACAATTCCAAGAGCTAATCCCAGTAAACCCAGAATTAAAGTTCTTGTTTTCATATTTCACTTTCAAAATATTTAGAACTTTGACAGATATGACATTATGTTTTCATTAAAACAGTTGATTTCAAAATGCTGCACTGTGCAAAAACACCATAAACAGTTTATGATGAACTGCCACACTCTTAATTAAAACAATAAATCCAGTGCACAATATTTGTGCAGCCTCTGGTTTGACCTTTGCCTCTTGCTATCCACTACCAAAGCTGCTGCCTCATTCTGTGCACCAGATGTAGAAGGTTTTAAACCATGATCTGAAAGGCAGTAAAGATAAAATAAGAGAAAATGTGCCATTACTCTTTGCAGTTATGATTAATTCAGTTCATATTTTACAATCTGGTTATGGAGTAAAACTGCAGACTTTACATCAAGCATTTGCCATTCAATATACCAAATGTATAAAAATGCCTGATACTTTAGAAAATGGCACAAAGCTAATTCACAACCACCACATGAAGGACAGAAATAGGAATAATAAAAAAAGGACAGTAATTAGCTATCCATCTAAGATAATGAAGCTATTTCAGCCACTTGGTCAGTCTTGGCAAGAAACACATCTGTTACAACAAAACAAATGCTCTCCCTTATCTCTCTACTACTTGATTTTAGATTAAAATATCCTTTAAAACAATCAGGTCTGCTTCACAAAGAGAAACCAAAGGTTACTAATTACTATGACATGCCATAACAATCAAAGATTTGTTGTTTTCCTGGAAACAAAGTCAAATGCAGAAAACTCCAAGACCTGAGTACAGGAAATGAGCTGAGATCCTGGAATACAAGCTGGTGTAGGCAGAAATCCTGCAGACAAGAAGATAAATTGAGAAGTCCTCATTCTGAAAATGTTTATAGACTTATCAGTTTGTTACTTTAATCCCCTAGCTTTGCATACAGTAAAGCCTCCAGGAGCAAACATCTGCTTGGTAGATTCAAATGTGACTTACTCATAGCATCCTTAATATTTCCCTTTTCTGTCAAAAGAAATCAATTGACCAAATGAAGCCAATATAGTTCATGCTCACATTTATGGGAAATTGGCACAAAATATATTCCTGCCTTAGGATGAAAGAGACAAAACTCTGTCTGTTGCCAAATTAAGAAATTCAGGATTCAAATACAAGCCCATTCATGGCCTAAGTAGTTAGAGCTTCCTTTCCTAGAATAATTCCCCACATAGCAGTCTAGAGAAGAACCTTTTTTTTGCTAGTGCTTTGAGTTGCCCACAGTCAGAACAAAGCATCTCTCCCCATGGTTCACTTCCAGAGACAGCCATGCCGCAGTTAACAAGACACCAGGTGTTTGAGAAGGTAGGGCAGTGCTCAGGAATGGATTTTCAGTATTTCTTTTACTTCCCTAATAGCATTTACAATTCAAGGGGAAAAAAATATAGGAACACACACACAAAACTTTCCCCAGGTTTGTTTTCTCACACAATATCCATTATGCACTCAAAATCCAAGCACTTTGCTGGAGAAAGCCATATATCACTTTTCTACATCATTCAAAAACAGCACAAAAGCTTAAATTCAATGCATGAGTTCTGCAAGGACACAAAAGGAAAACACATGTGTACTTTCCTACCCACTAAGAAACTAGAAAATAAATTTTTAAAGGCAAAAAAAAAAAACCAAAAACAAAAAACACAACACTCCAAAACACTGCCTTAAGAAATCTAATATGTTTGTTACTGGTAACTCTTCTTTGGATTAACTTCTTTTTTTAACAAAACACACAAAACAATTTCATGAAAATCACCCAGAGTACAAAAAAACCAAACAAACCCAACCTATAAAAAATTTCAGCTACACAAAAATAGCTTCCAAGCATTTCTTGGGGGGTGGGGGGGGAACCCATACAGTTAGCACAGACTTCAATGTTTATGAAGAGATATTTTACTTTGAGAGATTCACTTATTTCATTTATATTATCAGAAGTCCCACAGAAGTGAATCAAAAACATTTGTGGAATGTGAATAACATGAAATCAGAAGAGTTTTGAAAATCAAAGATTCTCGTCTAGCTCAAGCAAATTACTCTTCCAGCAGCTTCTCCAGACCAACATTCTCCTACTTTCCATATTTCTAAAGAGATGGTGGGGGAAGCTATGATGCTTCTATAACATTTCAAGTCTTAATACAAAGCATGAACTAGCCTTACAGACATCCCTTTGTGATATACACACTGCTGTACTTTTCAATAGCAACCAAGAAGGGAAGTGTTTGCACGCTTTTACATTTACCTAAGTTCTCCTGCATAAAATATGCTATCTATTTTAAGGGGCTGCAAATTCCTCTTCATTTCCTTTTGGTTGTTCCATACAAAAATACAACATGCTTTACCCAGGCCTTTCTAGCTAAAGAGCTAACATTTTTGCTAGATTGTTGCTTTAAAAATACCCCCATTCTGATTACTGCAGATCACTCTGCCATGATTTTCACAGAAACTTTCAAAGATAAGCAGAAGTCTAACTCCTCACCAAATAACCACTATTGTATCAAACACTCCTGTCAAAATCTCTCACACAAAGCGGATGATTTTTACACCAGCCATAAATATCCATAAGCTCCATGCACATACTTTTTCTATCAGGAAGGACTGGAGGCTTTCCACAGATAGAAAAACAAAAG
This sequence comes from Machaerirhynchus nigripectus, assembly GCA_013397975.1. Lineage (NCBI taxonomy): Eukaryota > Metazoa > Chordata > Aves > Passeriformes > Dicruridae > Machaerirhynchus > Machaerirhynchus nigripectus. Next base: position 2,341,598 of record VZRQ01001155.1, read on the forward strand.
CACAAAGAACTCACCAGAACTGCCATAAGCTCAGACCTGAGCCACCCTTATAAATCCTGTCCCCAGGTGGTTCAGGGCTGCAGCACCAATTGCACCCACTTAGCCTAACGAGGTTCTGTAGCAGGTGTGGGATGGATGGGGAAGGGAGAAGTGTTGAGGAAGGGGGCTTTGAAGGTTGAAACTTTTGTCTTAGTATTAAGATTCTGTGAGGTTGCACCTGGGTCACTGCTATTTCACCTGAAACCTTTCAACTGTGCCCTCTGACACAGCAGGATCCCATGAACCAGATTGGCTACACAGGTGAAACTCGTGAGAGTCCCAGAGCTCCTGCAACCACTCAGCCTATAGGGAACCTGGAGCCAGAACATGGCACAGGTGCTGGGACATCTTCCAAATTACTAATTAATCCTTAATGCTTTCACAATACTGAAGTTATTCCTACCAGCATATCAGCCATGATGCTTCATGAACAAATATTAAAATTGCAGGAGAGCACTTTCAAGATGTAATTTCATTTTAATGCAGCATTTTCCAAATCAAAAATCCCGACCCTGAAAAACTCACCCCCTGAATTAAAACTTTCTAATGAACACCTGTAAACATGTCCAAGTGATGACTGGGGTTTTTTTATTGTGGTCACCAAAATGCAAAACAAATGTGCCCTCCTGCCATAGATCTATTGCAAAGAAAGGGAAAATCAAAGCTTGCAAAAAACAGCTGCAAGAATATTTGAACATTAGCCAATAGCACATTTCCTGTAATCTAGTTCTCAAAAACACTTTAGTTAAAAACTAAAACATATTAGTTGAAATGCTAATTTCAGGAACTTGCAAATTTTAGCCCATAAAAACAGGTGATATTTGACAAACTTTCAAGGCACTGAAAACCATTTTTTTAATTGGAAAGGTTGGGCAAACTTAAATTAAGGGTGATACACATGGTGCTATAATATTTGCTTGCCTACAGTGCAAGAGTCCATCCATTTAGAAGACAACATTGTTCCACAGAGTACATCACATTGAGCATAAAATTTAAATAAGCTTTAAACAGGAATTTTGCCTCAAGATCTATTCCACTCCAGCCTCTGGCAGGTGTTTTTCTGAAGAATATGTTTTATTCTATGCAACAATTAATTTGCCTTTCTTTTGCTTCCTGGAGGAAGGAGTTGGTCAATTTTGGCAATTTCTGGTGTAGGCACCCTCACGTGAAATGGCTTTACCTTGGCAATTAAAGTTGTGGAGCTCTGGTTTGGAGAGAGAACTGAATACATAATAGAAATTAATACCGGCACATCTATACACAGCATACAGATGAACACAGGGAAGTAAAAAAGCAGGCAGCAAAACCATCTCCATCCTCTCCTTTCCAACCATGAAATAACTGCATTAGGTATCTCCTGCTGGATCACATTAACATGTGCAAAGACAAGTTACGCCCAGAAGGATAAAAGAACCAAGCCCAGCCATCAGCAGCCATTTCATGGCAAATACAGAACCAAAAGTGATTAGTCCAAACTTCCAGCCCAACCACCTGAGGAGCTGAAGGGAGTCAGACAAAGGGAGTGAAGTCACTACAGGGAATTTCCATCAGGTCAGCTGACAGTCAACCAGCTGGAAATGATAATTATACATTCAGCATGATGCAAGACCGCATTCTTGCAACTCTTTTAATGATCCTGTAAAAAGAAGGATGAGAGAATGGAGAGAAAAATATGAATTCGCCTTCTTGTTCAAAATACTCACTTTTCTCCTCAGTATTATGTTTCCCATAGCACATTACTCTAACACTTCAATTACGAGAAATAAAATTTCATTCTTAACAAAATTGTAAAGAATTCACATCCAGCAAAGGAATCAGTGAACTGCCCAAAATATTTAGAGTTTCAAATTTTCACAACTGCCCATCTTTTCAGGATTTTACTTCAGTGGAACCTGCAGATGGCTCAGAACCTTAAAACAAACAGGCTCTTGTCTTCATGTTATATTGGAATTAGAGATGTATTTTGGATTACACAGTGCCTGACTTTCCCTCTAAATCAAGAGACCTTAAAAGTAATCACTCACAGATTTCTAAATTTAGAATAGTCATGATCCCAACTGGCTGAATAAAACAGTTCACAAATGTTACTTCAGTCCATAGATTCAGCAGGATGACATCTGTTGGTCTTCAGCAGAGGAACATTCTGTGTTTTAAAAGGGCAGCATATACAGTGCACCAATAACAAAGACAGAAACTAATCTATAACTGCAGCTCTATGTTTTAAACATTCTGATGGTACTAAAAAAAAAAGGCATTTTTCTTTAAAATAAAAATTAATTCCTGGGGGGGGGAACGTATTAGCATTTAGGTAAAATTAGGAGACAAATATTTAATGTGCTCAGCAGCATAACATTTCTGAATTATGTATTTCCAAAGTTCTTCTGTGAGCTGAACTTTCCTATTATCCTCTTTATCCTGACTTGAATAGCAAAGATTTAAAGAACTGGAGAAAAGTAGATTAAGAAAAATAAAATACATGCTTGAGTCACAATATTCTTTAACCTTCAATCAGAGACCTTGCAAGAAAACTGGGCATGTGAAGATCAGCATGTGAAAGATAGCATCCATTAAGGTTTATGCTGCAATGGCTTTAGGGTTCATGAATAACAAAAAATGAGCACAGTCAGGAAAAGTGGTTGAATAAAACTGAGAAGAAATACAGTATCCACACAAGGCCTAAAAAGCCCACCTTCCTATCATCAACTCAGTTAATGCTGTTTTCCTATTACAAAAGTAAGGAATTACTATTTATTTAATTTTAGAGCAGATAAGTGAGGAAAATCTACATTTTCCAGACTATTATAGTCAGGTAACAAGTCTTTCCTTACTGGGAAATGTATTTCAGGCATAGAATGGAGGAAACAGCAATTAAGTAGTACCTTCAATGAATTCTAGCTCAGTAAACACACAAGCGTCTGTAGAGTTAAGACATTCATATTGCAACAAAGGAATAGGAAGGAAGAAAACTGAATATTTTTACAGCTTTGATAAACAAGTATTTCTTTTACATTCAATAGATGAACCCCAACATTCGATGAATGTAAACAGCATAAAAGTTCCCCAAAGAGTTGGCAACCCAAAATAGTAGGTAGTAAATGAATAGTTTAACCCCCTCTGCCTCCATGCTCAATTGTCAGCTTTAGGAATACTCTGGGATCAACTGAAGATATTTGCTGAGCACATCTGCATGCCCAGGAGAAGTCTTCAGTGGTCCCAGACATCAACTCATGGCAGTTGGCTCATGATTACTCTGTAGATGTAGGTGACTGATTTAAAAACAAAGCTCTGAGGAAAGTATCTGAATGAAAAATAACCTTGAATTACATCAGGTAACAGCCAAGAGTCTTTGTAAAAGAAAAAGATATGCTTTTCTGATAATGTCAGAATATAATCTTCCTTTTTAAGACTGCAGAAAAGGACTCCTGCTTGCTAAGATGAGTAAACAAATAATGAATATTTTTTCCAGTGTTTTCATAACTTTTGTTTGAAAATACATCACACACTGAAGCTCCAGCAGTTACAAACAGAAACACAAGAATCTTGCAATAGCATTGTGACTAAAATTCTCCAATATGAACATTGAATATGTGATCAATGTCATTATGATGCTGACCCAGGAAATCCCAAATATCATACACGGAACTACAGAAAACCTTTAATAAATACATTATCTTTGTAGGTAAAAGGAAACACTTTATATACCTCATGTGAAAGGGGCTGATCCCACTAAACATTTATATGTGAAACAAATAAGTCATCATAGAGAATCACAATGAAGTGAATAAATATCAGTCTGAATCTTGGTGTTTTCTCTTTTAATAGCTCAGTTTTTTCAATCATTTGAAATTTTCTTCAAAATGCAGAGCTGTCACCCAGAAGAACTGTAGAGAAACTGTTTAAAACAAAGAAATTGGCCTAAACACTGAATCACTGAGACACTGAATTGTTTGGATTGTGAGCCCTAATTTGTCCTTCACCACACAAAAACAGTGCCAAATGTGAACAGTTCAATACAAGTCACACTCAACTTCTGAAAATTTTGAATTCCAGTTTGAATTCTGTGAGCATTATTTCAGAAAACATATCCGTATTTCATGAGAAAATCTTCTTGATTTATCCCTGAAAAAAGTCTTTCTGAAAAAAATTAACAGAGGCTTTAAGACACTTCTCCTAAACTAAGTATCCAGTGCTACTACACATGAATAAACACTGCTTTTAAAAATCCCACAAAACGAGCTGTATTTCATCTTTATAAACGTGTCTTGCTAAGTTCCACCACTGGGACAAAAGTAGAAAAAAATAATAGTGATACATCTCCATCTAATTTTTTATGTCTTTCTCAGTGCCATTATAGGACTAACGTATTCTCCCTCTCAACTTTTTTTTTAATTGTGGTAGCACCACTGGGAGCAGGTGCCTTGAAGTGGGGGCACATACCGAGCCTGACCTCCCTATGAACAGCTCTGAATTCCCTGATCTTGTTATGAATATTTTTTCTCCACATGCAAAGCTGCAAAATGCATGAAAGCTAAAGTAATTCAATTAAGTATCCATTCTGAGCTGGAAAAGACCATTTTGTTAGAAGCAGTGGAGCACTAGTTTAACCCTGGTGCTCAGAATTCCCAAGCAAGTCAGCACATTAAGCCAGCTCTTCAACTTAAGAACAATTACTGTCATTTATCAGCCTGAATAGCAATAATGCACAAATCGACAGCTTTCAAGAGGCAAAGACCGAGCTAGGTGTAATGATATGCAAAGCCACAGCACTCTACATTTTGAACTGTCTTCAGCCCATCAATACATCTGCAAGTACCTACAATTTATCAATACAAATGTGGTACCCAATGAAGGCAGGACCAAAAAGATAAATATGAACAGGGTGGAATAAAAGGTTTAAGAATGTTTGAATTTTATAATGATGAAGTGCAGATCACATTCTTACAGCATTTTACATGCAGTGACCTGATCACATCACATTTCCCTCAGCAAGAGGAAACTAGGATAAGAGATAATCTTTCTTTCAGGTAGTTGTAAGCAGCTGCTTCGCATTTTTTGCTTTTTTTTGTTGTTGTTGTTTATTTCTCCTTTCTTTTCAATTTTTCCTCTTTTTCCCCTGCCATTTCTATTTCAAACGTGCATCTATACAGTTTTTACCTTTATTGAAATATATGGTTACTTTTATTGAAATATATAATTAACATATCATTATTTTATCTCAATAAAGCATAGTATATAGAGAAAATATAATTTGTGTCTCATTACCTTATAAACTGATTTTAGTAGCAATTGAAGGACTAAAGTAGGTAAAGGAATAGTTGAAATTATCTAATAGCATATATACCAAAGGGCATCCAGTTCATTAAAGTCTCAAGGCTACAGAACTGATTTCCTCTGTACCTGATCTAGCTGTGTGGGGGGTTTAGTTTTGACATTTTTAGCTTTTTTAGCATTACAGCTTCTTTGTGAAAAGACCCTTCCAGCAACCAGAGCTATTGCAGTACTCAGGTATTCAGATTCCCTTTCTCATACAGGCAGGTATGGGCATTTGGATTAGCAGCTCACATATACAGGGAATAAAAGGACTTCCATGTTTTACCACGACAGAAAAAAAACCAAGATTATAATTATTTCACCTGCCAGTCTGGCAGTTCTACCTGAAACACCTAGTTTTATAATATCTTTTCATTTTCTAGTCCTTACTTCCCTATTATTACTCCATGCAAACTGTTACATATAGCCCTATCTTAATTCAAGATTTCATGGTGTTCCCCTGAGTTAACTGTCTGCTTTGAAACATATTTTGCACAGGGGATGTAAATATGCAAGTTACTTTTCTACACTATTTTCAACTTCAAAAACTTTTAAATGTTATTAGAAAGTACTAATGTGTCCAGATGGACAAAGTGAGGCATGAGCAGAACTGAAAGAGGGCTTTGTCAAAGAGAAAACAGTCTTGCAGGTGAAGAACGGAGAGCAGGAGCTCTGGGGTTTATTCTGAGCTCTGCTACAAACTTCTCATAGATAACACATCACTTAAACCTGTACTTCCTCAGTTTCCTCACAGACAGCTCTTCTCTAAACACAGGGTAAAGCTGCTTCAGGGGACAGGGGACAGTTACTGATCAATGGAAAACACAGCACTGTGATCTATGGACATCTGTGCGGTATTCCTCAGCAGAGGACTGGAACAGTATTGTCTTCAGCCTGCATGAAACAGTATTTGCTATATCATATGACAGAGCTCAAAGCTGAGAGGACTTAACAGGAGCCTTCACATTATTTAAAACACAATTTTAAAAATAAATACAATTTCCTCATGGTTTACTGTCTTTGTAGAATTCACTCATCTTTCTCTGACTTTGGGGGCGGGGGCATATTGAAATGCCTTGAGTTTGTTTTTCAAAACCTTTTTTGTTCCTGACAACTTCTTTCACAAATTTTTACCTTCTTACCAAGTGGGCTCATTACATGTTCCTAAGCACAGGTGACTTTCAGACAGCCTGGCTTGCAAGCTCCTGGAAAGTGTGCAGAGATCCAGAGCATCAAGACATCTCAAAGTGTGAGATGAACCGAACCTAAGAGATCCTTTCCCTGTAGACTTGTTTTACTACTGACTACAACTGTTCACCAGTTTGGCAGACTTACCAGTGAATTATATGAGTATTCCTTCAAATGCAATTCACTATCAAGGTCACTGAAGAAATAATATGCAGGGTCATCTCATTTCAAGGCAAAACCAAAGAGAAACCTACCACTGATTAAGACAGCACAGTTTTGAAAACTTAAGAACTGCTGTATTTTCTCCAGTATTCTGCTTTCGGCTCAGTTAGCAATGCACATGGAAGAATCCACCATAATGGAAACATAATAGCATTATTTTCCAAGAAGGTGAATGGGAAACTAAGCAGAACACAATGAATGCTTATTTTGATTTATATCTCTTTTACGTGTTACTGCATTGGCAACACTTACGATTTTTCACAAGTCTCCTATTACTTGGTATTTCTTCTCATCTAACCACTCCTTCAGCTGTATTACTATATTTTAAAAATCTCGTTTTCTCTTTTTAAATTATGTTTCTAACATTCAGTAATTATGAGAACACACTGCAAGTTCAAAGCCAAAAGTTTCAGAATACTAAGGAAAAAAACCATTGTTTAAAAAAAATGCTTTAAACCAATATCACTTTTTTTATCAGAAATGCAGTGGTCATTGTTCTGGAATATTCCTGTAAGTAATGGCTCTAAAGCTACAGTCCCAGTAGAACTTTCATCCCTTCTCTTTCTAACATGTTTATGTTCAACCTATCTACTGTAATCAAGCTCTATTATTCTTGTCTAATAGCAGCATCAGAATGCAAATTTACTATAAAAATCCAAGGCATAAAATGTTACATTGATAAAAAATTAATAAATTATTCAGAAGAAGAGGAGAATACTCTCAAATAAATGTGTAACCTGAACAATCTGAATGACATGTTACTGTGTCAAGTCCCTTTGTTAATTTCTTATGTCTCAACTGACTGAGAGTTTGATCTCACTTCTTCTGAATTCAAAACAAAACTTGCATTTTTTCCTTTGAAAAAGCACAGAAAGGTCTTCTGGAGTGAGATTATATCTTCTGCTGAAAAAGATTCATATTTATCTCATCCTTGGCTGAAGCAATAAGCAGAAATAAAATGGTAAGGAAAAAACAAATAGTTACAGTTTCAAAGACACTTAACTTATAAACTGTAGTGTATAAACAATAAAATGGGAGTCAAACACTCTCAAACTGAAGAAAAGCTTCTTGACTCTTGTTACTCTTTGAAGTATCCATGCAGTAATTTAGAAGACAGTGCAAACTCACAGACTGAAAAGAATAGAGGGCAAATCAGGGCTAATTCAGGGATTCAGATCCAGTGTTGATATATTTGCACACGCTACAACCCAAATAGGAGGGTTTTCTTCAATGTCATCTTATTACACTGCAAGGGAGGAAAACAGACAGTTCAATCACAAAATCATAATGCTTAAGCAGCATGAAATCATAAAGCTGGCAACAAAACAGGTGAAGCATGCTACATTTATGATTCATATGCTTCCTTTCACCCTAGCACAGTATTGGTTTACTCATAGCCCTAAATGGCCAGTCCCTGCTGGTCTCCCCAGCACAAGAGGAGTGAGCAGTATTGTCCTTTTGGGTGTACTTATTGTACTGCACTCCATCAGATAAAAATAATGCACATGAATACTTTAACTGTTTAGCCAGCTGTACACATAGGTTACAAGATACTGTAAACAGGATTGTTGTTTAGACATGTACATAAAGCTGAATGCATACAAATAATCTTTACTGTCACATTTTAGATCCATTGAAATTGGTATACAGCTGCAAGAAAATTTGGTGGGTTTAGTTTGCTACAGACATCTAAATTCCCTTAAAAATTGATGTGAAATAGTATAAAAAATTATTTGCAAAATCATATCTATAAAAGTCTAAATGTGGACTTTCTTTGATCATTTAGATTTCTCATAGTTTCTTCAAATCTTTTGTGATTTTGAGATCATCAATGTTGATATTCTCAAGCACATGGAGGGCAAGTACAGCCTGCAAGAGGTGTCTCCTAAAGATGTGCTGTATAAATCCAGAGCAGAAACAATTCAGAGAAAACTCTCAACTTTGTCTGGTGCCTCCACATGGTGAAATAGGCATTTTCAGCTAAGATACTTGAAAATTATATAATTTATTATATATAATAAAATTAGAACATCACAAAATAAACTGGGACATTTCCTCTCTGCACTAAGGCTGGACTGAACACAGAGGAGGGAATGAAAAGGACAGGTCTGACCACCTCTGGTGGGCTGGAGACTTCTTAGGTCTCTGCAGCAGCTCATAGGGGTGAATAAGGAATTGGACTGCAGAACTCAATCCACCTTTTATTACCCCACATCTTCCTGATACAAGTCAATTTCTGGATATCCTTATCTAGCAAAAGGATAGTATCTTCTGGAGTGACTAAATAATCTAAAATAAGCGAACTAGGCTCCCAAGTGCCTTTTTATAAATTTCAACCATGTCTCGTGTACTGGCATTTGCTCATTACAAGGTAAATACACCTGCTATACTGCCATCTGTTGTCAATCAGTAATCCACAGCATCAACAAAACTTCTACATTGTTTTCAAGATAACATCACTGCTTTCAAAAATTATTTGAACCAACTTGTCCTATATAACATGAATGTAATAAAGATGTCTTTTTGAGATGTACTTTCAATATTCTTCAGCATCTGAAACTCGTTGCAGTCAAAAAGAAAAGTTAATAATAGAGGAACTAATGGAGTATTTATTTGCAACTGGAATTTGCATATCATTTTCTGAATGGTAATTCTGAGACAATTTTTAGTATTTTCTACCTCAATCAAAAATTCTTCTCTTTTCAGCCAGCAGACGGAGTCGCTGTTTCCTTACAAGGATCCTCCCCACACACACTGCTATTCTACCTAGAGCTATGGTAGCTTCCAACCAGCTAAATGTTAATAATCCCAATATAAATTGCAAGTTATTCAGAATTTTGAGGCACTGATTCCACACAGGACCTTACCATTGTCTCGGGTGAAACTCCACTTCAGCAGCTTATGACAAATCTTTCTAGAATATATCGGGGTGGGGTGTTTATGAATTACTTCTGTCATGTCAGTTAGTATCTTTCCAGTCACAAGCTTCACCTCAGTGAAATTTCCACAAAAATAGAGGCAGTTCTCACACACATAATTTACTGATCACTCTTCCTGAGAGGCGATTTCACCACAGTTCATCAGAGAAGTGGCAACTCTGGAATAAAAGCTTGCTTACTAATGTTAGATCTATTGCAAATTAATATCCAACAGTACAGCACAGAAGAAGCAGTGTTAAAAAAAAGCAGATAACTCATGGTCACATGTTCTTCACATACAGGTGTTCCAAGGAAACGAACATGCTCCTGTCACACAGCTTGAAAATATGACTCAAGATCAACATGAGAGTCAACAGCCATAATTAAGTCATCAATTAACAACATACCACTGTACTTCCTGAAATGGCTGCACCATAGTAAAAACCTGGCTTATGGACTACAGATATCACAGAAAGACAAGCAGGAGGCAAATGCAATAAAGATTACAAGTAGCAGACACTACTGGAGTTCTGTGAGTATTCACCACAGTGACCAAAACCTTCTGTGTTAAAAGGCCTAACATGAAAGGCAATTTATCAACCATGCCATTAAATTTGACTTCCACAACACTGTAAGCAGATTACAGGTGTTCTAAAATTAATTTTAATTACAATTTTAACTTGCAATCACAGGCAACTGTTTCAGCAGTCATACATTATGTGACTACACCTGGAGCTGACATAACAGTATTCCCTGGCTATCCACTGTTGATTTGGGGCCCTGACACACAGAGAAATCTAAAAGATCAGGGTTATCCTTAACGTCTGGATTAGCTGCAAACGTGTAATCTAGGGGTTTTTTTCTTGCTTTAAAGCACAGAAAGCAAACCCCCACTCAGAATTCAAACAAATGTGTCTGTGAGCACTCAGGAACTCATCAAAACAGATACCCAAGTTGTCTGTATGAGGAAAATGTTTTGCAGTTACTCTATGAATTAGTCTGATCACTGGTAAATTCCAAAAGGTAAATGCAAGGGGAAAATTACTATATTTCATTTCCACAAGATTTTAATTTAGACATGCCTGCAGAACATTTTTGCACAAGAATTCCTGTAACTGAATACATTCTGCTCTTACCATTTTTTCTTAAAAATACAGTGCAACCTTACACACATAACAAAATGTATTTTCTCAGTTATCAGACATTTTGTTTATAAAGTTTTCACTGTTACCCAACAGGTACAAGCTTCATGCACAAAACACTAATAATTTAGCTTCTGAAACTTTGTGTTACTTCCCATGAAAGGCATCCACCCACATTTACAGTTCAAAAGGTTTAAGTTTAAAATGTTTTTGTAGCATTACCAAGGGTCATGATGGTAACACCAGACAAGTTAGGGAAACTGCACTGCTATTAATTATTACCTACAGCACATAGTAGTAAATTAATTGGGCAATAAAAGGTGTTGCTATGATTTTATCAGAGTATTAAAAACTCCTTCAGTGGATTTTTTTTAACTAATGAATTCAGTATATAAAGCAAAGATTTTACCTTTTCAGATTAATTAGGTCATACAGTTTCAGAGCAAGTTAAATGGAATTCTTCTGAATATCAGTAAGATGAACTTTGAAGTTGAGTTATCATTAGAAAAACAAAAATTGAGAGTAAATTTTTTAAAAATATATCCTTCATCTTAAATTTATGCAACTGCAGAAGTGCACAAAAAACAAAAAAAAATGTTTGTTCAGGAAGTCCAGCATGTGGGAAACTCAAAAAACCCCTGGACAAATGACAAAAAAATATGAAGTCCATCTTTAACAAAAGGAGAACAAATGTAACAAGATAGGGTTTTATCATCATTATTTTTTATAGTTTATGAAAAAGTATTAACTGACAATAATATCACATTTGTGTGTCAAAAGCCAAGCTTATTTCTGCTCCATCACCACTTTTTTGGAGATTTCTTTTTTTCAGAGATAAGTCACCTCTATTAAAATGGAAAAATGTAACTAATATCTGGCAAACTTTTAGATAGCAATATTCTCAGTATTGTTCTACACAAAATTCCTGAACTATTTTCAATTTCTTATTATTAATACTGGTTTTGGGACTACTACTTTTGTGCTAAAACTGCAGAAGCAGCCCGTATGGTACAGAGATGTAAAGACCTGAATTACTGAGCTCAGCACTTTTGCCTGCATGTGTAATGCTCACAAATACATTATGTGTAAGAAAAACAATGTATTATTGCATAACATTCTTAATTGCATCTCTCCCTGCAGGATTCCATCAAAACTCGGCATGTTGTATCTCTATAAAAAATATTTTGTAGAAGGAATTTGGAAAAGCAGAGAGCTAGTAAACAGATAACCACTGCACATATAGTTACAATGCATTATGTATTTAATAACCCAAATTTTTCAGTTGACAGTGCAGATTTTTAGTGAACCTGAATGGACAGTAACTCCACATGCTTATATGTAGTGCTATCTTTACCTGCTCTTATAAAGAAGATAAGCTATTAGCCCAAATGGCACATACTATTTCCACGCTCACAAATACTGCCCATGTATTTCTTCATTTAAAGACATATTTAGAGTTCATTGCTTTCCAGATTTGAATTTATATGAACACTGGAGAAGAGGGAAGTCTTCTGAACTACATTTCCAGGGGAAGTGGGTGAGTTTGTTCTCCAAAAGCATGTTATCGGCCTGGAGGAGAGGAATAAAGGAACATGGTATGTGAACGGCTTCCTGAGACCGCTGTGGGACAGCATCTCTCATTCTGATAATTTGCTGACAGTCTTTGCTTTTTAGGTCTATGCTATTTAGAACATGCATGTGTAGAAAGAGAAAAAAAAAAAAAAAGCTAACTTCTGCAGGTCGATTGGATCCTTGGGACTTGTGTGCAAAATCAGAGACAAACTTTTCTATCCCCCTAGTATCTACCAGAAAAACTGTGAAGCTTTCCTTTCATTTCCATGTCAGCAATTGGGAAATAGCTCTTGTTCAATAGAACAGGGGGATCACCTCTCTGTTTTCCTGTTGTTGCTTTCTTCATTACTAGAACCAGGCAAGGACAATCCAAACAGCACATCTGCTCTGAATCTCTGACTGTTGTGAACAGTTCCTTCAAATGCCACATTATCAAATCCTGTTTTGGTTTCCCTTTGAAGACTCCAGCTTGGGCAGAAGGGAAAGCAAAAGAGGTGGTGAAGAAGACACCAGAGCAAAGATGCTGATGGCTGGATTTGTATTGGTCCTCCCGAGGTTTCTATTCAGTGGAAGCCTTTCCACCATACTAATTATTCATCTGCTGTCCTTAATACAAGATATTATTGCAGCATTTCAGCTGGAGAGAGAGCTTGTAAAAGCATCTTATGTTATCTCAGTCACTGCAGGAAAAGTCCTCACTCTCACGGTGCTGATCTAGAACAAGGAATGTCAGTCTTGTTAAGATTCCCATAGAATCTTTAAAAAGTCACTGCATCCTTAGAGACAAAGTCCAAGCTCATTCATATCAGCAGCATCTGATTAGTATAAAGCTGATCAGTGCACCGTGCCCAGGGGCTGGCAGTGGGATGGTTCTGGCCAGTTCCACAGCTGCCCCAGCACAGGGCACAGCTGAGCCCTCAGCACCTCTGTGGGGGAAAGGCCAAAACTGCGTGGCAGGGAGGGGAAGGGATGAGGAAAAGCAGGAGGGAAAACAGAAGGAGCAGCCCTGAGAGCACTGAGCCTGGAAGAGTCCCTGGCTGGGACTTGGGTGGGCAGAGGAGTTCGGAAGGAAGGAGTAAAGTTGAGCCTAGGAAGAAGATGAAGGGAACAGAGGCAGGTGTTGTTTTTATTTTGTCTCTGTTTCTCACCATCCAAATCTGTTGTATTTGGCAGTAAATTGAATTAATTTTTCCCAAGTCAGGCCTGATCTGCCCATGACAGTAACTGGTAAGAGATCTCCCAGTCCTTACCTTGACCTCCTAGGCTGGCTGCAGGATAAGGTCAAACCCTGCACATCCCCAAGCTTATGAACAACACCCCTGACTGCCAGCTGAGGGGGGAATAGAAAAAAAAAAGGAGGAAAGTTAAAGGTGGTAAACGGAAAGAAAAGGGAATACTAGATTTATTTGAAATCTTATCCTTACCTGGGTTGTTACTGACTCTGAGTTCTGTAGTCAGTCTCTGATATATTTGGATATTTTGATCACACATCCATACTGCCAATATTTATTTCAGTGACATATTTGGGCCTCTGTACTCATTTAGTTCTATTCTCAGCACACAACCAGAACCCTAAATATAGTCCCAGGCTGTCTGTGGGTATCATGCTGTGCAGCTACAACAAGCATGCTCCACTGTAGTAACCCTTTCTTCTACCCTTGAATTGAGTAAGCACTTGGAAGGATCTGTATCTAAAAATGCTTAATTTCTTTTATTGTGTCAAATCCTATATGTATCTATTTGTAGGGAAATATGTGAAACTGTATGGATATACATAAAGAAACATGCTTTCTAATAAACATTGTATTAATCTGACAGGATTTATATATAAACAACCAAAAAAAGAAACTAATAAAATACTTCAAGAAACATATTTTCAGGAGATATATACTGAATAACCTTATGACACCCCCAGTCTGCTATACAATTAGTCTCTATTTCCACAAATTTTTTTCCAGAATCATACAGCTAATTTCTGGTTACAAACTCTGTAAATGCTACCTTTAATGCTGGGCCCACCATCCTGCCCAACATATAGAAAATTATGGGGTTTTTTCTAGTTTCCCCTGTTCCCCACTGTGTTCACACTTTGATGTCTCCTTTCCTCAAGTAACCATACATTTCTACCAGAATGTTCAGTAAGTACTGTCCATCAGTAACAACACTCCTGGCTAGTGAGGAGCACCAGTCTCATTCGTACACCCTTGATTTGTGTAGCAGTTGTGATATTGATCTAACAGTCCACAAAAACACAGCTCTCAATGGTTACCATAATTGAGCAAAACACGTCCATTCTGAAATTATTAATACTATCAAAGGGAGATTAATTTCCTTTTGATGTTCTTCTATCAGGAACTCTACTTTGATTCATTGATGTCACAGAACAAATTAGTGCAGTACATAGCCAACAGTATGATATTAAAATCGGACATTATTCTGCCGCTGATATCAAACAATAAAGTAGCAGATGGCTTTTTTTTTCAGAAATGGCTTTCATGTCAGAGTAAAGGGCTGCACAAACCGAAATGATTCCTTTTCCTGGAAGCTGTTCTTGTTGGTTGTGTACCTGGATCAAGATCTTCAGTGTCTGAAAGGACTACATTATATGATAAAAGGTCAAACATTCAATGGTATAGAGAGGATGAGAGTTCATAACCTTCTATGTTTTGGCTCTTTAGCTTCAAAGTGGCAACAAATCATAACATTTGGTGAAAAAAACAAACACTGACCAAATTGTGTTTACTTTTGGACAAAATACTTGCCAAACATTCTATTTTAGTAACATTGTCTTTTTATACACAAGATTTACTTATGTCACATGCTGCACTTGCCTGAAAGAAATTACTCCTTCAAAATTAATTGAAAGCAAAGATATTTACACTGGCATCAAAACCGGATTTGTAAGTGCAAGCACAACTGTTCCAATGTTCTTCCTTTCCAGACTAAACCTGAACTTGCTTCACAAGCGAATTAAAGACAAATATTAGGATTTCTCATTTGTTTCAAAGGAGGTAAATGTGACTCAGGGTCTTTCTTCAAACACGTCTTCCTGTGATACTTCCAATGATCTAAGGACATGTGCTACCTCTCTATTCAGCACAGCTGCTCTTCAGAACTGAAGTATTTGAACACCCAGGCTTGGGGACAAGTTCCTGTGCTGAGGAACAGCCCAGCCGTAGCTGACACATCTCTTCCTGTTGGCTGCCAGGAAGCACAGGCACTGCAAGAAGGAGTAGTGTCTATGAGTACTTTTAAATGAATGAATTAAACAAAACACAAAGCACAAAAGTTTTTTTCACAGTCTTCAACCCTGAAAATGACAGGTAACTAAACGCAGGGTTTCTGCAGCTATTCCTGCTAACCAGCAGAAGGACAGAACATCAGATACAGCAGAATCCTAGAATTTCAACTGCACAGAGGGTCAGAATATGAAACACATTTACTGTGTGTCAAGTGGTTACTTCTATAACTTAATACAGTTCAGTTTCCAGGAGCTTAGAAAATGAACAAAACAGAGCCACTTACTTTGACCTCAGCCCATGGCTCCGGCCAAGAAAGAGCAGGGGAACATACTTACATATTTAGTAAAAACGGAAGAGTCAAAATACAGAATCTAAAGAAATCTATAGAATCTCTAAAATAGGAATAATAATTCAACACTTCCTTAAAAAACACCTCAACAGAGGAACATGTGTGCTGCTAAGTGGATTAGCAGCAATACAAGTCCTATGGAACAAAACAGGCCTTCTAACAATTTGCAATTTGCATTTCCCCATGGAAGACTGGTGATTAGTTTTACATTAATTGCAGCATTCTCTTAATACTATCCCAGCCAGGTTTCACTGGCAACCAGAATCACTTTTTTCATTATCAATTCTTATTAGCTGTTGTATATATCTAATGCTAACATATGAGTTCAGTGGAGTTTTTCCATTATTCTCATTAATATGGGATCTTTTGAAAGCTTGGACTACTTATGAAGAGGTTGGGAGTCGGGGCTGGAGAGGATTAGCCATAGTTTATATTATCTGTCATAGAGAAAGTATCTGTACTTGGGCTTTTAAAGTCTTGTAAACTCTGGGCCATGATGTCACTCTTTACTATTCCCACTTGTTAAAAGGTAGACACTTAAATTCATTTAGAAAAGTAAATACATTACAAGTAAGTTAATAACACTAACCCAGGTATTTTTAGTATAACCAAGGATTTTCTTTCCTAAGCAAAATGTTTAATAAGTTCATAGCACTTTTCATGCATCCATCTCCAATTTTAACAAAATCCTTTGAAAAAATAAGTATCCAGACAGGCACAAACACAGGATAAGTGTCCAACTTATTTTTTTCTGAGTTATTGTGCCTCTTTCTCTTCCAGACCATAAACCAAAATCTGTAATCACCACCATTTTTAACATAAATGTTTAGAACATATCATGTTCTAAATGTTTAATATAGTGAAAGCTTCTAATAAAGCTAAATTAACAAAATCTTCAGTTTTCAGGGTTATCACATTAAATCAAGGACTGGTAAGATGGTAGGCAGAGAAAATGCATTCTGTGTTCACTGTAACAAATACCTGGCTCTGCCAACAGCAGACCAAGTACTCTGTTTCATGTAGAACACAACGTGGTTTGCTTAGCTTGGAAACTGAAAAAGAGCAGAAGCTTTCAAAACACAGAGAAGTAGAACTTAATGCTCCTTCCCCATAAAGCTGCAGAATGCAGGACCCTCTCAGCTGTTAAGATTGAAGAATGACTTGAAGTAGAACAATAATGTCAGAAGAACAGTGAAGTGCACACTAGACAGCCATAAGAACTTCATTTGACTTGTATTGGCAATTGATTTAAATGGAATTGCAACCACCCATCAAGGTCAAGAGTGCTTTCTTGACATTAGGGACCTCTGTGTCAACAGTAAATGTACAGTGGTCATCTATTTTTTAAAAACATGTTCAAATCACTATAAATCATGTTTTAGAATGATTGTTTTAATGTTCTAGGTAATGTGACTTTGCTGAATGGCAGTATTGCTTGCTGAACAGTTTGCAATTTTTTTCTTTGCTACTAATTACTCCACAAAATAATAAAATACCCTTTATCAGATACTACACAGCTTAACCAAAGAGATGGATCACACCAGGTACCTTCCATTTCAGTTTAACAATGGTACTATTAAGACAACAATGTTGTGAGTTCAGGACAACAAGGTCTTGCTTAATGTTAGTGCAGAGCATTAAGCAAATGTTACACTAACATTTGAATAAAACCTAAAATATTGGTTCCAGGTCAAAATCTCTGGAATACCCTGCCACAACTATGGTAGGTTTTTCTCCCACTGAAATTGAGGGCAACCAGTTTACTTGGACTTCGTATACTTACAAAGAGGGCTCACTCTGACAACTATAGTATTTCTATTTCTCCAACAAAATGTGTTTATGGTGCTCCAAAGACAAATAAAAAGCACATATCCCTTTTGGGATACTGAAAATCAACCGATGCAGATGAGGGGTATCCTCTAAACATCATTTCTATATGGTTCTAAGAAACTACTAATTTAGTTTCCAGGTTAACTATGTTCAGCTCATATATATTTGCTGCCTTACTTTTATTTCTGAGGTAAATACATTTTGATGACAAAGACCCATAAGGTTAAAATCAGAAAAAAGAAATAGGCTCACAGTGAATTACATTCCTCACAGGAATACTGCTGTTATCTCAGCCATTCTGCTTTTTTGTCACTCACTGCATCCATGTCTTTGAAAATTTTGAAAAATCACAATCCCAGAATGCTTTGGGTTGGAAGGGACCTTAAAGATCATCTTGTTCCACCCCTTGCCATGGACAGGGACGCCTTCCACTATCCCAGATAGCTCCAAGCCCCATTCAACCTGGCCTTGGACACTTCCAGGGATGGGGCAGCCACAGCTTCTGTGGTGCCAGGACCTCACCACCCTGACAGGGAAGAATTTCTTCCTAATATCCAATCTAAACCTACTCTCTGGCAGTTTAAAACCATTCCCCCTTGTCCTATCACTACATGCCCTTGTAAAAAGTCTCTCTTCATCTTTCTCAGGCACTGGAATCAGAGAAGTTAGTTCAAGAAACAGTGAAGTGTGACAAAGAGAAAATGACAGCACAGATCAGAAGTAAAAGACCAGATCTAGGTGTTAGAGAATAATAGTATTTGTATTGGCTCCAGCAGCCACTGGCACAGCCCAAACAGCATTTCTGTGTCATAATCTCTGTGGGTTTGTGGTTTGTGATTCTCTGTTCTTTAAACCTAGTAACACCTTATTCTGAAACTATAATTCAACTTGTATTTTTGTTTGCATACTTCCATACTTGTTTATATTTAATACTTCTATTTCATTAGTTGAAAAAGTTGTCAACAAACAAAACAACAAGTGAATATGAGGTTAAACAGGTCTAAATGTTGTATCTCAGTATAAACATAAAACTAAAGACTGAGTAAATTCAAAACTTAAATGGACAAGTTAACCTTATTTTTTATTGTATTACACTGAATTATTTTAACTATTACATAAGCTATCAACAAGGAGTTATTGGGACTCCTTTAGCATTTGTTACGTAACAGGATTCCTTCACACCAGGTTTTAACGGATGTAAACACATCATTACCATAATTTTTCTGCATTTGTTAGGGAAACTGCTTTTGAGTGCTGCTGCTTCCCCATCATTACACCGGATAACAGAAATCTGATTTGGATTCTAGTCCAGGCTTGGGCTGATCTTGCAGAGCAGCAACTCCTGAGCAGCAATGGCCCCACACATTATATTCTCTCGGAGCATCCCAACATCCCAACTGCCTTCCCAGCCCCCAGCTGGTTTAGAAGTTTGTAAATTCCTTTTCTTCCAGTGCCTCCTATTTTGACTAATTACCTAATCATAATTTGGTAACCTAACAATAACTGACAGCATAGAAATGCAAAATAACCATGGCCTGAAAACTGACATGAGCAGTGTTATATCACACAGCATCCTGGCTTTCATACAACTATTTCATTACCTGTAAGCTTCTCAGTAATGAATATGCTATTAAAAGGGTTTTTTTAATTTTCATGTTTCTCATGTTGTAATTCTCTAATAAATTTCCCTGACTTCCAACATAAATAAGTTTCATTATTCCTCATTATTAAAAGAAACAAACACATTCTCCTTCACTGAAAGGGTGTCATATAATTAGATGACCTTCCTACATAAAACCATGAATGAAACAGGACCTGACAACTTGCATAAAAATATTTAATCAGACATTAGGACATTAAATATAGTTAGTCAAAACACAAGACATTATTGTACTAACAAATGCTTTCAGAAACAGTCTTTTACAATACAACAGATCAAAACAGACTTTAGTTTTACTACATCATTAGACAAGTCCCAGATTTTCAACAATTTATCACCAATTTCTTCATTTGGTTGCTTTAAACATGCTTTTAAAACATACTTGATAACTAGTAAAAATTGTATACAATGCAAATGACATTTCAGATAAGTTTTATTGACTTAATGCTTTGGTAATAAAATTATAACAATCAGTATTATTTTGATTTATTGCAAATTTTACTTTCACCTTTAATGGACTTGGTGCATGGCAGAATTGAATGTAATGCTGCTGCCACCTCAAGGTCACTACAGAAAATTGTGATGGTTCATTTTGGTCTAGTCCTATCTAATAAACAGTAGGAAGATTCTGTAACTAAGAATGAACAGGCTCCTTTGTTTTCATAAAGTTGTTTGGTGCTCACTGTGTGCAGGTTCCACATGCATACTTGCAATGAAAAACTGATTTTCTGCCTCTGTGTACATGGAACATACACACAGACAGACATAGGACCTGCAGACCTGCAGGCAAGCAAAGTGCTGAGGGTGAGAGGAAATAAACTTTGGATGCCAAGGAATGTTCATAAAGTGAGCCAAACCATGCAGCCCTAGTTTTACACAAACTCCTGAACAAAAATTTGACAATAAATTTAAAAATGGAATTTAAAATTCAGTCCATTTCCTTTCCAGGGTTTTTGTTTGGTTGGTTGTTGCATTTTTAAGCTTTCAGATAAAAATCACAATAGGATGAACAACTCCAGTTTGTCACATTTATGTTAGTATCTTGATATAGATTTTAAGGGGACAAGTGCACAGTAACTTCTGGAGCCCAAATAGGAAAGTTGTGGAGAATTTATTATTTAAGATTCTGCAGAGCAAATGAATACTTCAATGAAGAAAACTGGAATCATGTCTTTACTATAAAATATCTGCATTGTTGTGTGTTTGTATGGATGCCCAGAAATTATGTAAGTTTCTACTCCTAAAAGTTCTACAGGTGCGTCACAAAAGCCTCACACCACCATGCACATGGCAAATATGTGGTCAGTTACACAAATTTTGCAAAATTTATCACGATTAGGTTAACATGACTGCTATCCTGAAGTTATCTGAAAAATGTCACACTCCAAAATTACAATCTACTGCTTAAAACCCACCCCAAGCACCTCTGTGCTTGATTTAAAAACTCTAATCCCATTTGGCAAAAAACAGATTGAAATTCAAGTAAAAAAAGTCTGCAGGAGATCAATCTATGGAATTTAAGGAAAGTTGCCAGGGCTCGCCAAGACCATTCACTGAAAGACAGAGGACTGGTCCGTGATTCCCTTTAATGATATGAGAAGTACCCAAAGGTACTTCTTATTTCTTGATTTAAGTTATCCAGTTTTCATGCAGAGCAGGAAGTTTGAATACTTTTATTCTGGCCAACATTGGTAATTGATACTGAAATTAAGTCATTGATATACCTCAATGGATTTCCAAATTTTTGGTGGTATTTTATCTTTTGGGAGCTAGCATGTAGCACATGCTCTAGAGGTTCTTGCTTGCACCAGGAATTGGGGTATTTTAGTCCACACTGAGTGATTAACAAAGAGGAAGAAGAAAGGCCTTTTAACTATAACTGTAAAAAAACCCAACCAATTAAATCAATTACAGGAATATTAGCTATATTAGAACTCCAGGGAGTCCAATTCTTTTTAGGGGATCTCCTTTTACAGGTGAAATATTCATTTATGTAATGCAAGATCTGGTTCCAGGCTTACTGCAGTTTATCATTCACAAATGAGTTCTCCTGGACGTGTAAATACACACCGAGGACAGTCACTGGGGCATGTGTGAATGGCAAATGTAACAACTGGGATCAGGATGTACCTGCTCTAATGCAACACTTCACATACAGATAATTCCTCTTAAGAATGCAAAGGGCACTTCTGTATTTTCACTGACTATAACAAGATAAAAAGAGTGGCACTTTGCTGTCACTGTTGTTGGAGTCTTTTGTGCATATGACTCCCCTTGCTACAGCTGACAGTAATGAATCACCTTCTGCACTCCCTGAGTTGGATTACAGACCTAAAGCACTGTTTGGCGTAAGAGCTGGCAAAAATATCAGTATCTGTGCAAAGTAATAGAAAGGGAAAATAATAATGGACATTACAATATAGTACATCATGTGGCAGAGCTCTGTGGACTGCCTTCATATTTTCTGTATAGCTAAATAAGTTTTGTCCCTATTCTAAGTGGAGTCTCCCTCTGGCCAGTTCAGGAGTAAAATCCCATCCAAAATTTATGATTTTACTAATTTAAAACAGATCTGCCTTCAGTACACACTGTGTATTAACCCAGGTGTAAGAAAGCTGCCTGGTCTGAGGGCTGTGACAAGCCCTGAGACTTGAACACAATGCCAAAACACCTCTTAAGGGTGCAAGTTTATAATTTCCCCCCCAAAAAAGAAAACTATTCCGGTAAGGTCCTTCTTCCCTCACACTCAGCTACAGGTTTCTTCTGCTTTTCCCTCACTGCAGACCTTCCAACAAGAGACAAACGTGCCCACTGGGGTACTTTGATCAAGTCCATAAAAATCATCTCCTAACACACTAATAGCAGTTAGGGGTGTGATTTTGGGTGACATTTTTATGTAAGATTTAATATAGAATGCAGTTCTAATTATGTTTTGCCAACATCACTGACAGAAATAAGCTTTCACTTACTTCATGGATGAAACCAACAGATACAGCAATTGTGAAAAGTGTCACCGTGCCAGTGTAACTTCTATATAAATTTTAAGTTACATAAATTGCTGTTGCTATAGCTGTATCAGAAAAATATCCTTATTTACTGCAGAGAACATTTTAGCACCTTGATTTGAGTCAATGTGAAGCTTTCCATAATGTCTCACTATTTTCAGCTGGTTGTCTGGTTGTCTCTTCTGCTCAGGACCAAAGAGAAGTGAGTATGTTGAAGATAACAATGTTCCACAGAATGGCATGAGGAGAATTTTGGGGGGAAAAAAATTATATTCTCTCATTCCTGAGAAGAAGTTGTAAATATAAGTGAAGAAGCCGATGAGAAAGAAATACAGAATTATTTTCTGTAAAAAGCAATTTCAAATACGTGACTTATGGTCAAATAACTAAGATTCAAGGGAATGAAAGTAAGTTTGCAAATAATAGGACAGATGCTGTTAAATCATCTCTAAATTGCAATTACGTATTTTACGTATACACTTACTTGCACATATAAAATTAGATTTACGTAGAGCTTAGAGGTGGCCCTGAATCACAGGGTTTAAATCTGGAGTCAAGCCTATGCCTACACTCCCATAAAGCTGGGGGAAGTAGGGGATGGAATACAGGGACTTTTGATCTCATTTCCTGTACAAAATCAAGGAGATGTGATTCTAGGAGACAGAATAAGTCATGTAGGAAAGCACCAGCAAAGTGTTTTCCCTTTAATTCACAGAAAAGTATACCTAAAGTACAGAGTGAAAAAAATCTCATCATTTGATAACATGTCATGGAAAAATACAAGGTCTAAAGTACTGAGAGATTCACTGATTTGCAGTGTTAGCAGCACTAAAATAATTAAAAGACAGATCTACAGGAAACAAAAGACAAAAAGATAAGAAGTTAAAAATGTCATGGTTATTCTCTGAATATATGACATATATCAGATTCACAGCTTTTTAGCAAATACTAATAATTTAGATTTAGTAAACATATTAGTAACCATCTTCTCAAAAATAGGAGATGCGTATCTAAATTAAATTAATATAAATCAGCCCCTAGATGTCATTGTTGCAGCTGAAATATCACTTAATACAGAACTCTCCTAATTCTCTAGCAGAAAAGGCTGTGTAAAGCAAAATAAACCATCTAAGTAATATAAATTCTGCTCAGCTTTAATGCCTCACTGCCAAAGCACAAAGAGCTCTGAGGCTGTAACAAAAAAGATAACTACCTCTAACTACACAAAAGGGTTGTGTGTGAGATTTGGGTTCTGGCAGCAGGGAAGCACAAGCACCCCAAAGGACACTGCAATTGAAACCTTTTGGCATAAAACATCACACATCCCTGTCCCAAGATTCTTCCTAACTCCCATCAACGCTGGCCTCAGTACTAAAGCCATTGTTTGATGCAGTTACCACATCTCTGATTGTGTCTGGAGCAGTAGCATGTGTTCTCTCCATAGGTACAAAAACTTGGGGTTTAAAAAAGTGGGTTTTAATTCTTGCAAAGTTGGGGGTTTTTTCCTACAATATCTTGCAGCAATGAGTTCCAGAGGTTAATTACACTTATCTAAGAAAAAAGAAATCTAAAATTTCCTGTACCTGTTTTGAAAGTGCAACCGTTCAACTTCACTGAATAATTAATCTAGGAGGAGAAGAATACTTCACTGAATAATAATCTAGGTAGGAGAAGCATATTTAAAGCACAATTTATTTCCTTTATACTATTTATTATCCATATATGTCTATCATGTTCTGTTGCATTGTCTAAATGAGGACACACAGTGTTCATGTTTCCCTGCATGATTTCTCAGTACTCCCAGCAATTCTCAATCCACCTGCAGTATTTTATCTCGGAATACAATGTAGTTCTATTTCATAAACAAATAATACAATATCAGTTTTCCTGTTCAGCGTTCTTACCACTCTTCTCTCACTCTCTGCATTTTTCTAGGTTATGCATCACATTTGCAAACTTCCGTATCAAGAGAGTCAGAATGTCCCCTAAGGCTCCATTTCACAATACAGGCTCCCACGATGTCAGTCTGATAAATCAAAGTAGTCAGTACTTGTACACCAGAGTAAGTATGTGACAATTCTTCCACCATTTCCTGAGGAACCCAATCTTCCATTTTTCATGTGACACTGACCTGTATTTTATGCACTCTAAACTTTTTTCTCCCCAGAAATAAGACAGCTATGAGCAGATACAGACAATACGAAACACATTCTGTCAGCCAAAAAGAACTAAAAACACCAAATCCAGGCTTCTGTGTTGTAGTTAGTCTATGAAGATAGCAGAAAAAGCCCTACTTGCCAACAGTATTGCAACGCTACTGCACATTTCATCTTTTTATGGTGGAACTACCTCACAATAAAGGTCAACTCCAGGCTACCAAGACCTGAAACTTGGGTGAAATACCAAATTAAAAATCTACTTCTTCTCATGCCACTCCAAGTGCTCGAACAGTACTCGTGGCACTGTTCACTCAGGAAGGGATGCACCAGCCAAAGCCTCCCTTCCAACCAGGGCTCCAGGCAAGATTCACTTCTGTTGCACACAGAGCTACAAAGCAGTTTATTTAATGTCCACTCAGTGAAGTCAGGGACTCCAGTTATATAATACATTATAAAAATGTGAAAATTATAAAGCTTTTGGAATGTTTTGGGAACTGCCAGGCATGAAAGGTACAAAACTCATGGGCTAAAATGGATTTTTCATTGACAGTTCTCATTGCTGGTACAACTCATTAATGAAAACAAGCCTAATTGTTGATTTGATGACTGAAAAGAGTTCGATACTGAAGCCACAAAGAATAAGCAGGCACCATACAGGAAAGCTGCTACATGTAGATTTCTGTTATTTTAAGAGTGTACACAAAAACCTGTGCACACCTTGCATGTTTTTACTTCAAGATTGTATCTTTGCTGATGTAGCTCGAAATTCACTTGTGTTTCTAGACTATGTGTTACTCTTTTAAATTAAGCTCATAATGTTTACCATAAAACTCATGCCCCCGACATTCTGTACATATTTACAGTACTTAGGAGGCAATTTGGTATAAACTTTTACAAAAACGTCAACATTCTGAACATATTATACTCAATACAAGAGTCTCATCTCTACTGCTCAGGGAGAGGTACCTTATCCAGATTTCATTTGGTTTCATGTCTCCCTCAACTTGAAAGCAATGAAAATGAAAAATAGGAAAATAACTTTGTGCACTAAGAAGCCTTTCAAATTAATGTAAAAGTGTAAAATCTAAATCTGTCTTTTTGTAAAATCATACCTGCACAGAGAATGAAATCTTTAACTTAGTCCAGGTTTAATTACAACGGAGAAGAATAACAGAGTGTATGGAGATGATTACTCATTATCAACCCAGTATTTTTAATTCAGACCTATCAGATCCTAGCATATTTTGATTGGAAAAGGAGGGTGAGAGTCCTGTACCTACAAGAGCAATTCAATTCAGGTAACTGGTTAATTAAACTGTGACATATATAGACATGGAAACAAAGCTTTTAAAGGAACAGGGTCCATGAAAAAGAATCACTTTTCTATGAAAAGACTCTACTTAATATGGCAGAAAAAGCTGAAACAAGTTGTCATTTTTATTACTACTCCCTTTGACACTGTGAATACTATGCAGCTTAAATTTTTACTTTTTTTTTTTAATTAAATGCATTTAATAGGTTTTAAGAAGATAGGTTGTATCCTTGCATTTTCCTGACAGCAATTTATTTTTTTTTAAAGTCTTATTAAAGTCTTACCAAATTTATCTTACCAAGTCAGTTATTGTAGGATAGGACTTGAATTGTCTTAAAACTTCACGTAATTAAACAGAGCTTCATAATTCCAGGAGTCAAGGAGGAAAAGTAAGATTAGAGATACCTATTGAAAGGATAGTTAAATCCATCTCTTGAATAATACCTGATTTGACAATGTTTCAAAAACATCACATATTTCAAAAAGGTCATATATCTATGAAACAATATACATTCATTAACAAATCTATCAGCTGTGGGAGGAAGTGACCTTGCAAAAAGTTCCTACAATTTTACCAGATCCCTCCAAATCCAAATCTCCACATCAATACACTTCAAGCCCCTTTCTGGAAATGAACATTGGATTTTACTTGCCATCACCCAGCCACTTCTGAAGCCAGTTTTGAAGCTCATTATTCCCCTGACTTTTCAGTCAGTATGAAATATCTCACAAATTCACCGCGTGTAACATTCCTGGTACGTAGCTCCAAGGTTGCCCCTGACATGCAGTGTACGTGTAAAACTCTGAATTTCTGCCCACTTAAAACTGCTAAACCTTCTTGACAGCTATTAGACCCAAAAGGTGGATGTTGTTGACTTTTTAACTACGGGTGTTTACCATCGAAAAGCGTGCTGAAAGAAAACACCGTTTGGGAGACTACAATTTTGGAGTGCATTGTGCTGCCAGGCTTGGCCCTGGACATGGGAATATTGAGGGGCTCTGGGCTGGCAAAAGCCGGATCCCACAAACAGTGGAGCTGCAGGGGGAGCACCTGGAGACTCTGACTGAAGTCTCAGCTGCGTGGGACCATCCTGAGCGGCTCTAGGACACACCAGGGCTGTGACATTCCCCCACTGTCACATACTCTGCCACTGTGTCACACACCGGTCCTGTCGCACACTCCTGCCCTGTGTCAGCCCGGGAGTGTGTCACCCCGGCAGTGTGTCCCACACTCCTGCCCTGTGTCACCCCGGCACTGTGTCCCACGCTCCCGTCCCCTGCCCCGTGTCACCGCGGCCCTGTCGCTCCCCCCGCAGGGTTACTCCCCGTCTCCATGGCAACGGGAGGCGGCGCTGACGCGCCGGCAGCGCCCCCCCCGCCGGTCACCTGACCCGAGTCCGCGGGTCACGTGATACGGGCTCCATCGTCGCCATCTTGAAGCGGTGGCCGGAGGTGAGGATAAACGGGCTTTTTCTCCGTTACTCCTGGTAAAGAGCCGGGCGGGACGGCGCAGGGCCAGCGGCCGGTAGCGGCGGCGGGCGGGCG
>VZRQ01001155.1:2369242-2393077 GCA_013397975.1 Machaerirhynchus nigripectus
GGGGAGTTTCCCTGCCCTCGGGAGCCGCGATATGATCACAGCGCTCTCTCCGAGGCAGGCTGTGCGAAGCGTGCTTGGCTTTTCTTACCCCTGGAGGCGTTTCGCCCTGCCTCGCCGCGCTGGTCCAGCGGGTGTTGGACAGGATGGAATGGGCAACTGGGAGGCGTTTTCCTCGGGTCGTCACCTTCCCCCCCGGGTCCTTTTGACATCCCCAGACACTCTATTTTAATTACTGTGTAGGTCGTTTGGACAACGCTCTCGGGCACGTGTGTGACTCTTGGGGGTGGTGCTGTGCAGGGACAGGAGCAGGACCCCATGGCCCTTGTGGGTCCCTTCCAACTCAGCTTATTCTGTGATAATTTGTGTACAATTCTTACCATCCCTTTAAAAACCGAAGTCTGCAACACTAAGCATTAAACGCTAAAGAGTGACATAAAACATATATACCCTAGTTATGCATCTGATAACGGGGATCCAACCCCAAGCATCCCAGATCAGTACACGTGGAGGTACTCCTTCTGTTTGCATTTCTGACATAGCAACAGTATATGCCAGCATGTTTCTTTCATTATCTTTTGTCAAAGATTTTTCCTCTTGTTATGCTGCTTTCAGGTGTTTTCAGGTAGGGAAAATATTTGCCTATTTAGCATTACTTACGAAGTTTTAAAAGTACCAAGAGCAATTTAAAGTAGCACCAATTTTCCTGAATTCATTTTCAAATTGAATATATTTCCAGTAGACATTACTCCTTTGAGCATTTCATTAAATCTGCATTCAGGGGAGGAAGCAGATTTGTTCATTTTTCATAATAGCTTCTAAACATGTTACAGACAGTATGAAACAAACAGCGAAGTGTTTTTATGTAACTAGGTTAGGGTGGTTTTCAAATAACACTTTTCAACTTGAAGTATTTAACATGAGGTGTAGATGATACTAAAAAATTAGCATTGCTTATATTGACAGTTCTGATGATAACCTGAATTGTAAGTGAATGGCAGATGAAGATAATTAGAGTAGTTCTGCCCAGAATTTTTCTGTAGTGGGAAAGGGGCACCAAAGGACCTGCTCTCATGTGTGTTCATTATGATGCTGTATACTAAATCCACAAGTAGAAATGAGTGGAATTCATGGGTTTTAAGGACCAATTCTGGAAATTCTTTTTTGGCCTCTGTATCTTACAAAAAAAAAAAATGAAAAATCCACATGGATTAACTTGGCATAATTTTTCAAGTATGACTGATAAATACCCCTCATGTCTTTATGTTCTCAATTTTATACAGAGTATATAAAAACTTTGTATGAAATCTATGTGTGTGTATATGTAGTGGCACTTGAATATTTTCAGACATATTTTCAGTTGTAAATTTAACTGTAAGACTTTTGTCCAGCGCCTTCACTCCCCCACCTCACAGCTCTGCCCACATCACAAGGTATGTTTTCATTGAATTTTTGTATATTGGTTTCTAATTTGACCTCCAGCACTACCACATTATTGCCTGTGGTTTATGGTTTGATATTTTTGAAGGAGGGGTAATTTGAAATAGTAACTGCCTGTAGCTTTCCCTCAAAACAGAAAACAATTGCTCTTTATAACTTTAGTACCAAGTGATTTTCCCTATAATTAAGAAATTGTAGAAACAGATATGATTAGTAGGTTTTCTAGAAAATTTCATTTATAATGAGAAGTATGATTTGACATTTGAGTGGTCTTTAAAATAGTCATAGTGAAATGACTAATGCAAGTAAATGCCAGAATTACTTTTTTCTCCCAACATTTCAAGGAAAAAAAAGTGCTTATTTTTGTAAATTACATTGTTGCAAATTGTCATTTCCTTTAGGAGCATTGGTGTATCAATGTATGTTAGGAATATATTTTCACATCATACCGTGCTTTTAAACATCACTATGTCAATTGGTATTTTAATGTTTAGCATTCAAATGTGTAGTGCTTGTAAAGAAAAAGAGAATAGCTGGAACACTGTTCTTCAGCTTACACTTGAAAATTCTTATCTTGTCCTTGTACAACTTGGAGGCAGCCTGTTGGAAGCTGTCTTGGAATTATTCTCTCCAGCTGTATTGAATAGCATCCGCAGTATCCACTAAATGTCCCCAATATCTTTGACTGTTTCTATAGCCATTCTGAAAATTTTTATTAGGTTAGTGGAATTAGGCTTCCATGTTTAGTAGAGAGAGAAATGTAAATAGTACTGGGTTGTATTTTCATTATTGTGCATGTATAAATCCTTATTTTTTATAACCCCCTTTCTTGTAGGTATTATGGAAGAAGGAAGCAGCATTGCAGTATTGATGCCAAATATTGGGGAGCAGGAGGCTGTGCTGATTTCTGAAACAGTCATTGACCCAACACTGCAGAGCAGCGAAGATCAGAGAAAATGTAAAACTGACCCCCTGATCCACGTTATCCAAAAGCTGAGCAAAATAGTTGAAAGTGAGAAGTCACAAAGATGCCTTTTGATAGGGAAGAAACGTTCCCATGCTGATGCTTCTGTGCAGTCCTTGGACGCAGAGGATCTTTGTGAAATCCCGGCTAAAGCAATCGAGCTCTCAGTGATTGCTACTAAAAAGACTGAAGAGTTGCAAGCAGATTATTTTGTGACTGAATGTCTTCCACAGAGCAAAAAAAAGGTGACGTGCTACCAGTGTGGTCTCTGTAAGTTCCTATCACCTTCGCTCTTAACTCTACAAGAACATATAAAACAACATGGGCAGAAAAATGAAGTGATATTAATGTGCTCGGAATGTCATTTTGCTTCCAAAAGCCAAGAAGAACTTGAATCCCACTTCCAAAATCACCATGAGAACAGTGGTAAAAACAGCATCCAGACAAAAGTGCAGCAGTGTGTAAATGTCACAAGTTCATTTCTGCAAGGGCCAGTGGAAGGAGGTGTCAAATCAGGGACTGATCAGACAGGAAATCTGGAATGTAAGGATACAACTCAGTCTGCTCCTGTGCCTGAAATGGGTAGGAGGAAATGGTACACCTACGAGCAGTATGGCATGTACAGGTGTTTAATTTGCAGGTACACCTGTGGTCAGCAGAGGATGTTGAAAACACATGCTTGGAAACATGCGGGGGAGGTTGATTGCTCCTACCCCATCTTTGAGGAAGAAAATGAAACCACCAGCTTATCAGAGACAGTTGTAACTCACACACCTCATAGTGTGGATACAGTTGTCCTTTCTTTGGAAAACAATGAACTTGATATCCACAGTGAGCCTTCTCTTCAGCTTCAGATTTGCAATTCTGAGCAACTGTCGTGTAAATCACCCGCAGGAACAAATGTAAAAGAGGAAGAGATACTAAGTGAGTCCGTGGTGCATTCTCCTACCACAGAGGTTGTAGAGGAGACTGTATCAGATACAGAACCAGACAGTTTGATAACTGACAGCCTGCTGTCATCAGCACAGAAAATCATCAGTTGTAGTCCAAATAAAAAGGGCCATGTTAATGTCATAGTAGAGCGTTTGCCAGGTGCTGAAGAAAATGTCTTACAAAAGCCATTCTCAATGAACACTGACATTGAAACAGAAGAAAAATTGATCTCAGAGGAGTCCTCTGTTACCTGTGAAGAACCTGATGAAGTTTATCATTCAGATGCAATTCAAGAAGTAATAATAGAATGGAATAACACTGAGAAGAAAGAGAATGAATTAAGCGCTAATAAAAATGTAACAGCTGATGAAAATGTGCCTCCTGCACGAAGGAGGACGAATTCAGAGTCTTTACGACTGCACTCCTTAGCAGCAGAAGCTCTTGTTACGATGCCAATCCGAGCTGCAGAGCTGACACGGTCCAGCCTCAGGGCTCTGACTGGAGAAGATGCTGTGGATGCAGGTGCAGGACAGGGAGGAGCTGATGGCCCATGCATGGCTCATTCTAAAGTGGTGTCCTCGCTTAAGGATCCTTCAGAGGAGTTCAGTGGCTTAAACCAAAGTGAATGTGCAATAGTTGAGATAAAGAAAGACAGACCAGAGTTATCAGAAGCGCCAATTAAAATGGGCATCAGTATGTCACTGCTCACTGTCATCGAAAAACTGAAGGAGAGGACAGACCAGAACGCCTCTGACGATGACATTCTGAAAGAATTACAAGACAATGCCCAATGCCAAAACGCCAGCGATGCAGCCATCGCTGGGAGTAACCTGGTGGAGTTCATCCCCAGCGCCGAGCGGCCGTACCGCTGCCGGCTGTGCCACTACAGCAGCGGCAACAAGGGCTACATCAAGCAGCACCTGCGGGTGCACCGCCAGCGGCAGCCCTACCAGTGCCCCATCTGCGAGCACGTCGCCGGCGACAGCAAGGACCTGGAGAGCCACATGATCAACCACTGCAAAGCACGCATGTACCAGTGCAAGCAGTGCGAGGAGTCCTTCCACTATAAGGTAAAGTTCTTCCCCGTGCCTGTCTAGAACAGCTAAATAACCTGTTTTGCTACTTTTTTAATAACTGGTGATCCCTCTTTCTAATTTAATTCAGTCTGACATCCTGGCTTCGTTGTAGTTACAAGTAGGGATTATTACCAGCAGCACTTGCCGAATAGAGAGTTCAACTGTAATTATTCTGGTTTACCCACTGAAATAAATTTGCTTCCTCACTTTTTTCTTACAGTCACTTCCTAACCTTTTTTCCTGAGAATTATCTTATGGACTTATTATCTTATTATCTTATAATAATATCGTGTTGTTTTTCTGCCCACACATAGCAACTGCAGGAAGAAATGGAAACATCAAAGAACTTAATAGCTGAAACTTTAAAAGAATGCTCAAACATGCCTTCCTGTTGGGAGTGTGCAAATGCATAATGGCAGTTGGGGGTGACATGAGCCACACTGAAGCAGAAATCATTTTCTTTTTTCCACTGTTGTGTTGCTCTTGATATTCTGTGGAACTTAGATTTGAAAGTTTACGTACCAGAGCAGAATAATACACTTCTGCCACTTTCCTAATTGCTATTTTAAGCATTAGTGGGTTCCTGTGTACTCAGCTCCGTACTCAGGAATACGGAATAGACTGTATCAGTATCTAGCTGTACAGCTGAAACTCGTGGAGGCAGTGATAGTGCAAATTTTGCCATATTTATTGTCATTTAGTCCTAGTTTGAAAAAATATACAGGTAGGGTAGCAAAAGGCTCTCTTCTTTCTCCTCCCCAAGCAAGTAGAAACAGGACTGGTGTATTCTTAAGTCAGTAGGCACTATGAAAACTGAGTTAATTTTCACACAAGCCTCTAATCTAATACTGCTTTTGGAGTATAATAATTTTGGAGGTAGTACTGTGGCCATGTGTCTGTGGGTATGAAGAAAGAACTAAATGTATTTTCTAAATAAACACAAATCATAAAATCCTCTCAGTCACTCTCATCAATCCTCTATGTTACTAATTCATGATGTTTACTTTGTTGGTAGTAAAACTACCTAAGGGATAATCTGTATATATGTTAACATACATTTCATATCAGTTGTCATCAAAGCTTGAGTGACAATGTCACAGATGATTACAGTATTCCAAGTGATCACTGTATGCTTGTAGTGTATATTTAAACATTAGAAACTGTTTTTTCAGAGCCAGCTGCGAAATCATGAAAGAGAACAACACAGTCTTCCAGATATCTTCTCTACAGCTACAGCTAACAAACTGATAGTTTCCAACGAAGCAGATGACAGAGAAGGTACTGTTTATATTTACACCTGAAATTACAAAAAGTCACTCATAACATTGTTTGCTGTATTTGTGTAACTGGTTTTAAGATCTCTCATGCTGAAGTATTTTCATGCCTGTTCATAACCTTAAATGTATGTCCTTTTCAGAGAGCAAAATTTACCACAGTCAGTCTTGAGGTGGCATTTATTGTTAGGTGATATATTTTTAGCCACAGTAATTAAACTCTGCATTTCTTCTTGTGAAAAACAACTGATAAGCAGTATTATTCTGGATTTTTAAGAAGAAAATCTTTTTTTCTTTTCTTTAGCAGCTACAGTATTTTCCAAATGACCTAAACAAAAGAAAGCCTTTTTTTTAAAGTCACCATGGTGATGTAGTTTGCTGTCAGCATATGCATACAATGCCATCCCTTCTGAGTTTAGAAATTTCTGTTTAATTATGGTAATGTCCAAAATGAGTCATTTATTTTAGCCCTAGTGAGGCAAATGTAAGACATGCTAAATATGCAACCTGTATCTGTAGTAGTTGCCAGGGTAACAGTAGGTATGCATTTTCATAGAGACAGAGAATGGTTTGGGCTGGAAGGGACTTAACAGCTCATCCCCTTCCAAGCCCTGCCATGGGCAGGGACAGCTCCCACTGGTTGCTTAGAGCCTCATGTTTGTGTAACTGTGTATCTGCTTCTAATTTAATAGTGTTTGTTTTCAAAACATAAACAGCAACAAAAGAGTAGAACAAAAACCCAGCAAACCCTTGATGCATTAATCTAATCAAATAGGGGAAAAAAGAACCAAATTCTCAAGCTTAGGAGAAAATGTGGCCTTAAAAGCCCTTTTATGTCCTGGAGAGCCACTATGTATCATGGCAGTGTGAATGCATCCTCTTCTCTGGTGAGTTACAGCTACTGAAAACATTTACAGCATTTTTATTTTGAAGGCAACACTGTAATTATTAGTATTTTGCAATTTTAGAGCATTATGGATAAATACTAGTAATTAGATAGTCTCTGAACAACTGTGAGCTGAAGTATTTCCATTTTGTGCACAAAGCTCTTTTCTGTCCTAACTGTGCTCTCTCGTTTGTTTACACAGCAAAATGTGCACTCTAGTAGTACTTAGGTTGCAGTGGAAATGTCTGTGTTCTACTCTCTCCTCAAGCTCAAGTGCAAAAGTTGTTGAAATAGATGCAATTCCTTGTGAGAAAAAGTACTGACCAGCAGGAGCCAGGGTGGATGAGCAATGGTTTGTCCAAAAGAGCTCGTTACATGTCAGAACAGAATGAGTTCCCAGCTTTGCCTTCTGCTCTCTTAGCTCACACTGCCTCCTCTTCTGGCTTTCAGTATACAAGTTAAAAGTTAATTACCTTATCAACCTCAGGTAGAATGACACTTCCCAGCTCCTTTTTTGCTCTTATCAATGCAGAAGGCATTTAAATTCAGGAAATTGATCTGTAGTGCTCAGTACATCCCCAGGACCTAAGCCTGAGAGAGCCATGCAAAGCCCAGGGGGAGACAGGAAAATGGCCAGGGAGGGTCTGCTGGGAATGGGAGTGTTCCCTGTTAAATAGTGGGGGTTTTCTTCAGAAGCAATAGCATAAATGTTTTAATGGAAGTGATAGGAAATAAAACATTGTTAGTTTAGCAAGTTACAAATGTCTACAAGGCACAGCTTGGACTATTACTTCTGACAGTGTTTTGTTGGCTGTAAACCGTGTTATTAAAGATGTCGTGACACAGGAATAACTACCTTGCAATGCCTGAGACATGTCAGGTTTGGGGAAATACTGTACTTTTTGAGCTAAAGTCCTGGTAATGTGATGGGTAACATGAAAATCAAGAGTCCTATCTGCTTCTGAAATTAGTATGTTTAATGAGGTTGTTTTACAGTTTTATCTCCTGATCTTGTAATTTAACTTCCATGAAAGCAAAGCCCCTGTTCAAGAAATCTGCCTGCTTTCAATTAATTTAGAGATGTTTTTGTAAATATTTTTTTCTCATTATTATCTTAGACAAGTGTTACAGCCATGCACTGTGATTGTTTACCCCACATGAAATTTAGTAATGTGGCTTGAGTGAAAACAGTTCTCCTTTTAAACTTTTATTAACTTATACTGTGGAATACTTAAATTATTTCAGAACCAATTTATAATCAAATTGCAGCACCACAGCAGTACAGCAATCTCTTGACAAACAGATGTCATCCCTATAAAGCAACACAAAACAAAGAAGTTTATGGCATAGCATCTGTTTATGTGAAAGATGCCTGAGCTGGAACAGTTTCATTTCTTGTTTATGAAATAGTTAGTCCTAAAAGTCTCTTTATTCATCATGGCTGTACAATAAATTAAAAGGAGCATTATGACACTGGATATGATCAGATTGTAAATGTCTAATAATGAAGGAATAGGGTAATAAGCAGCATTACAGGAGCACCTGTTACTGCTGCTGCAACAAAGATCTGTCATTTCCATATTCACTTGTAGGAGACCTGATGTTCTCCATCCAGAGAGCAAAACAGGCCCCAAACCCACAAGAAATAAGCCAGTGGAGGGGGTGAGGGACACGAGTGCTATTTTGTAACAGCAAGAGGTTATGTGATGTGTTATAATTTATGTGCACTTTGTGGAAGGAATAAATACAAAGTAGTGATTGGTATAAGTAATTGCTCCTAAGTGTGTGCTGCTGGGTGTGAGCCTCTTAGAACTATGCCGGAGCTAATATGTTTGCATAATGCTTTAAAAATCTCATTAGATACTGTTGGTTTTAAACTGCCTGCCCACTGAAATACCAAATTCATAAGAGAAAATACATCTGGAAGTAGTTTATTCTAAAGCTGCAGAATTTAAAATGGGAAAACCCCTTCAAGCAGACCACAGCCCCTGCTCTCCCATGGATCTGCAGCCCAGTGAGTGTCCTTGATCCAGTTAAGGTCTCCTACCTGAATGTGCTTTCATAAAAGAATAGTGTAGAAATATAAATTCAAAAGTCTTCAAGTAAATAATTAGGATTGTTTTGATAATTTACATTAAAGGAAAAACAAAACTAATAAACTTTACTCTATGACCATATTGTAAGAAAAATTCCAATATATTTTGCTTCAAGGTTGACTTGCAAAGAGTGCCTGTTTTATATTACTTCCATATTATTTCTTATAAGAATGCTAAAGAGTGAGGACTGTGTCATGTTTTAAAATGAAATATAGGCAATATATTTTCAGTTATCTTGGTACACACAGAAATATTCCAATTTTATTTCAGACTGTCTTTGCATTCAGACTGCTATTTTCTATGATATACTATATATTCTTCACAATAACCCTCTGGGGTTATCAGCCTTACCTAATTACTTTGCATCTTGAACCACAAGTGCTAAATTTTGGAGTGAAAGTTTAATTAGTTGCAATTTTCCCTTACTCTTTTTAAGTTAGCTGTGTGACTGTATCCACCAGAATAATATATCTAGAACCCTTTTTGGCATAATTCAGTGCCTGTCTGTGGGAAAAGAAGTGTCTCCTTAAAAGAGTTTTACCATAATGACTCTTAATTGTTTTGATAATGAGAAAATTCAGTCTAAGAAAAAAAATGCATGAGGTGCAGCATGATAGGCTGGAATGGGAAAATTACCTGCATAAAAAATGCCATCCTTCTGCCCAAGGGTTAATATCTTAACCCAAATCAGTCCCATTATTCAGTTAGGGAGCAGGAACAGGGCTGTTAAAGTGTACACACATCTCAAAAATATTCCAACTGTGCACTCGTGGACACTCGTTTTCCTGTGTTTAAGGAGTCATTAGCCTTTGTCTCTGCAACCATTAATTTTTCAAGAGTCTTTTTGATTCTGGAAGGAAAAAAAATACTTTTGTTACAATTGCTTTTTAGTAATTTGGGCAAGTTTCAAATTATTTATTAAGACATCTGGTCAATATCTATTTTTTTATTCTCTCATATCTTTCAGAAAGTGTGAGTGTATGTTGGACGATAAAGAGGATTTAGAGGCTGCAGGAGGTCTTTTGTTTTTCTTTTCTCTGTTTGTCAGTTTGAAACCCATACATTCTCAATCCCCATCTTTTCCTTCGATTTGATGCATTCTGCAAAGCAGTGAAACTGCTGTGTTCAGCAGTTCCACATTTTATCACCTTTTGCTGTAACACAGGATTTTACCCAACTGCAGGGAGAAGGGAAGTGTCCACAGAGAGGGAAAGAATGTGTTTTTCTAAAATTTCAATAATTCCAGTAAATGGCAGGGCAGATGCAGAACAACATGGTGAAATAAACCATACCTTTATTATCTCTATGTTCATTTCCTGTTTAATAGTTTAAAAGTATTAATATTTATCAACATGCAAAACTATTCCTTTAAAATGTTAATTCGTGTTCCGTAATTCAGTTGTGATGAAATTATAATCCGAGAATGCCTCACAATGCTGAGTGCAGCTCTCTAAAAGAATGGATTTTGTTTCAACAGGAAACAAGTCGTCAGTTCAGAAGCTGTTCAGGTGTGATGTCTGCGACTACACAAGCACGACCTACGTGGGTGTGCGCAATCACCGCCGGATTCATAGCTCTGATA
Organism: Machaerirhynchus nigripectus; assembly: GCA_013397975.1. NCBI lineage: Eukaryota > Metazoa > Chordata > Aves > Passeriformes > Dicruridae > Machaerirhynchus > Machaerirhynchus nigripectus. The sequence goes on from VZRQ01001155.1 coordinate 2,379,491, forward strand.
AGCCATACCGGTGAGTGCCAGCCACTGCTGGCTGATGCAGGGCCTGCCTTACCTCTGGCAGCGCTACTGAGCTGCGCCTGCAGCTGGGAAAGGTGGTGGTAAGGAACTGCAATTGGGAAAGGTGGTGGTAAGGAACTGCAATTTCATTATTTTACTGCAAATTTGAAGGAGCCACACTTGCTGGTTGACTCAAACTATGTAATTAAGATTTGCTAATTTTTCCAGGATGCATCTTTTGCTGTGGCAGTCTACTGCTTGTTTTCAGTTTGAAGCATTCACGTGTGGACAGGAAAATAATTATAATACTGGACTTTGGCCAACAGTAATAATATATTTCTCAGAGTCCTTGCACACCTAAGTTCATTTTGGATTTGCTTTGTTCCAAAATGCTCTCCATTGTCATATTACTGCTTTACACATCAGCTGCTACAGAGTGTGGCAAAATTCTGCCCTTGTCTTGTCATCAATTGCCTCATCTTTTTCACTGGTTTCAAACAATAGTAACATCCTCACTTAGGATCATATTTTGTTAAGTTTTCTACAAGGGTATCATAGAGATTTATTTAGGAATTTGGGTATCTAAAACCATGTGTAATACTACAGCTGAGGTCCCCAGCAAAAAAATAAATCCTGCATTTTCCTATTGGGTTGCTGCATAAATTGCTGCAAATTCAATCTATGCTCATTCACTGTGGATCTCTGTCCCTCTCTAGTGGCTAGAAAATAGATCTGAGTCAATAGACTTTCTGAGCTGATACACTTCTGTCTTTATTGTAAGTTCTGGAAACTCAACACCTTGAAATGCTGAGCTAAGCCAGGGACTTTCTCTTTTGGATAAACAAACCCAGAAGATGTGTTGTATTTTGATTTGTGCATTATGATGATACCCCGTAACACCGGCAAAAATTCACAAGATGTTTACTCAGAGAGCAAGTGTGGAATACAAATAGATTGTTTTTCTCCTCAGAACCTTCACTATTACCATTATTTATTACTTAGTGAGGTTGGAGCAGCAGATACTGTAGAGTGTCTTGTACATGGTAGTTTTCAAATTGGTGTTAGCAGCCTGTTTTGATTTAGGAACCCTTGGAAATTTTCCACTGGCGATATAGACCGCTGCATACTAAATACAAACCTACCCATCTGCCTTGTTTCTCTTATTATTTTTTTCATAAACCCCTTGGACAAATCTGAAAACCTGGCAGGATACTTAAGCCAGGGTCTGAAAACCATAATGATTCAGTATTTATGGTATTTCTTCTGAAACACTAATTCCTCAAGCCTTCCATAGTACCAAACAGCAACCTACTATATTGCTGCCATTCTGCAAGCTGTAAACATTTTATTATTTGTTTGACAAAACGTGCTGGAAACTAAGCTGTGCAGCCTTAAATGATATGTTTTTGTAGATTTGATACATTCGGGATTTTAAGACTGCACAATTAAATCCTTTGAAAAATATAGTGAGTATTCTCAGGCTAAGTATCCTGCAGTCACAAACTGTTTCACGCTATAGGTCAGACTTTATAACTGGACATTTTACCAAAAAATAAACGTCTGAAGTTTTAACAAATACATACTAGAGTTTTAGCTGAGCTTGATGGTTTCTGTTTTAATATGGTAGATACAGGAGGATTGTGTGGTAGTATATTGATATTTATGAATAACATGGAATTTGTGTAATACTTTGGGATCTAAATCCATGGATCTAAATTTAGATCCAGACTGCTTTATGTATTGGCTTTATGCAAAGATACTGTGAGAGAAGTAAAAAAAAGAAAAAACTTTGAACGGCATGATGTGACACACTTAGGGCACTTAAATCTGAGTATGTTGATCTTGTCACTGACTTCTTTTTCAGCAATAAAGCCCTGAAACTTCAGTTGTTTTATTACTAGCTTGGCTTTTACAATGTCATGAGAGCATTGCTGTTGCATTAAGTAGAACACATTCTTGAGGAGCACAGCTGTTGTCTAAATACTCTCCATCCCCTGCAGCTCTTAGGGTCACATTGTGCCTCTGGTAGGGCTGCACCCAGTCACTGGCATCCTCACCTCCCTTGTACTTAGTGATGCTTACGCACATCAGCAGAGGTGCATGAGGGAGATTTCGGGAAGAAACATAATCTGTATGTCTAGTGATGCTTGCTGAAAGGTGGAGGCTTTTTGGGGCTGCAGAAGATTCTCACTGCCCAACAACTGCAGGTCAGTCATTGCTTGGACTTCTGTAAATACTGTTAGTCCTCAGCTGTAGTCTTTCTAGGTACCTTTGCATTCTCGAAGATTTGGGTTTGGAACAGTGTCAGCAGTGAATTGTCAGATTAGTTCACTTGTTGTTGTCTCTTCAGATGTCGCGTGTGTGACTTCGCCACCACAAATATGAATAGCTTGAAGTGCCACATGAGGCAGCACCCCCAGGAGCATCAGGCAGTGCAGCTCTTGGAACAGTACAAGTATGTAACGGGGCTCATGTGGCAAAAAGCTCTGACAGCGGGGATTTTGTTATGTTAAAGCAGTGTTCAGATTCTATTACCGTCCCTCCTAGAGTCATTCTTTGTTCCACAGGGTTGTTTGGGGTTGTTTGGGTTGTTTTGAGACATCTGCCATGGCATTCCCAGGTGATGCTTCTGCTGGCTGATTAAACATGTCCATGACTTCCCTCTGGGACAGTATTCAGCTTCTGCTTTCCAGAATGTGGTGGTTGCACACAAACTGCCTATTGCAAAGAGTTCCTGGGCCTTGTTAATTACCTAAGCATGCCTGGAGTTATTTGGGAGATTGTATGTGCCAAAACCATGCTGTGGCACTTCTAACATTTAACATTATAGATGGGTAAATTCCAGTATCCAGGAATGTTCCCTGGCTTTGTTTAATACCCCAGTCTAGGCACAGTCTTTGGATGTACAGTTGGAATCCAGGTGGGCATCACCAAGTTAAGAATTAGTATGAATAGTTAGTAAGTGATGAGTGTCCCTTATAGTCTGCCCACAGATATGGGTGGCGTATATATAAGTGAGAAAGTTGGCATAAATATGTGTAATTGTCTGCTACTAATGTGCAACAAAAAACAGAAGCTGGGAAGGGAAAGGAAAGAAAATCAGGAATATTCTGAATATTTTGTAGTGGAAGATTTTAAAGGCAATATGAAGAATCCAAATAAAGCACACTCACATAAAGGTTTCTTCTCAAGAAAAGCTTTCTACAACTTGAAAGTCCTTCTACTGCATTCTTCCCCAAAATGTTCCTAGAAGCATTAAGTTCTATTTGCTCAGCTGTCATACTTCCCATATTACTGCTGAGTGCTCTTAGTATTACCAAAGATTACTGGAAACCTCCACGCTTTGGTCCCTGATCCCCAGCAAGGAATTAGTCTATCCAAAGCTGCAAGGATAATTGTTTCCTCAGTGTATCAATTTAGAATACACCTGAATGGTACAGTTTAATAATTCAGCACAAGTCAACCAGTAAGGCAGGTCATGCTATAGAACCGAAAGCCTTACACTACTAAACTCCATGCTAAATAATTTTTTTTCTCTGAGAAAGTGTTGCATATACTGTAACTATACTGTAAGTATATGATCATTAACTGCAGTGCAGCATGCTAAAAGCTGTTGGGAGTTTCTGTCTGATTTGAACTGTATGCTAAAATAGTCAACAGTATTTGGCCCACAAGGTACTCTTCTCAGCAAAGTAGATTTTATTAGTAAATCACCTGAGTAAATCAATGAGCTTAAAAAATCAGAGTATTTAAAATGGACACTGGCTGTGGCTTTGTTGACTGTTTTCCCAAACTACTGACCAAGCTGTGTTAGTGACACAGAAAAATCGTATGTATGGTAAGACTAGTGGGGACATTAAATGGAATTAAGATTATTTGTTGATCTTTGTGTTTTACAAAAACAAATTATTTTGGCCTAATTTTATCTATAAATTAACTATAAAATCTGCCTTTTATCTAATGATATATTTTGTAACAGCCTTATTAGAGATATTAAGATTCCCAATCTGAGAGTGCACCCACCTATCTTGGAAAGCATCCATGTTCTTTTTAAGGATCAAAATTAGAAGGAAAAGAGACAAATAGGATCCTACATTCCAAATCAAGCGGTAGAGAAAAGTGAGCTAGAAGGACATGGCTGTTGCTCCCCAGCAGGACAGAATTATCTTGCCACATAAGCAAGGTAATGTACCGTGCTTTCACCTAACTTGGGAGATTTTTGCTGTTCTCTGCAACCTTCTGCTGAGCAGAAGTAGTTTCCTGTATGTATTATTTGCAGGGCATTTAAGGACTATACCCTACCGTCATTAAGAAAAGTCATAAAACCTTACTGAATTTATTGTATAATGTGGTTTCACATAGGCTTTCCTGTGTTTCCAGGTTATATTTTTGAAAAGGTCTTAAAAATTTACAAAAACGTACTTGTATTGCGGTAATTTCAACAGACTCATCATAGTAACACACTGGGATCACATTGCTTGAGCAGAGATGCACTCCTAGTTATAATTTATTAGAGCAAGGTCACCTTCAATTGCTTCTGATCTTTTCCATGGCATTTGGGGAATTGAAGCTTTCCAAAGTAGCAGGTAGCTGAGCAGAGTAGCATTTTTGTCCAAAAAACAAAAAGACAGATCTGCTCTGAAGTGATGTCATGCAGTATCACTCATCCTCTTCATGCTGAGGGGACTAATTTATCATCTCAGAAAACACGTAGAAAAATCTCCTCTGATGTATATCCATGCATGAAAAGGGTTGTACAGGATTTGATCAGTCTTGGGTTTTTTCTGTCCATAAATACACACTACATCTCTCTGTAAATAGGATTTATTCATCAAGGTTTTGTTCTTTACTGCATAAGATGGTGTTTTACAGGGAAATAGAAAACGTAGTGTTGTAGTACCCGAGCTGATGGAAAACTCCATGGGGAAAATGATCACCTGTCTCCATCTTGATCTGTGAATATATTCAGAACCTGACCTGTCCTCAGCAACGTGCTACAGCTGATCCTGCTTGAGGGGCTGGATTGGACTAGGTGGCCTCAAGAGGTCCCTTCCAACTTCAACAGCTCTGTGATCCAATAAACTACTACCTGCTACACGAGGAAAGACTTTATTAGTTCAATTGACGTAATTAGGGCTAATTACACAGCTCCTGCTAGGTTCAGAGCAATGGTAGTGAGAGCTCACTACCTCCCTTCCAGATGCCATGTTTCTGCACTTATCAGAAATACTGCATTTTTGCAGAGCTTAAAAAGTTGTAACAGCCCAGACAGATAAGATTTTAATTCAGTTGTTTAGGAACTAAAAAAAAAAAATTAGACTTAAAAATTCTCAGACCCCAAAAACAGTCTTAAGTTTCAGGATGAAACTTTGCAAACTAACATGACCCAGTTATGAAACTGAAAAGGGGGACCAAGAAGAAGGTTCACATGGATCTCTCTGCTTACTCATCCTTTTGGAAAAACGAAACCATTACTAAACAAATAAAATTTAACTGCTAAATGTTTCTCTCTTTCCTTCTCTATTTTTTCCCCCAGATGTTCTCTCTGTGGATATGTATGTAGCCATCCTCCATCCCTGAAGTCCCACATGTGGAAACATGCAAGTGACCAAAATTATAACTATGAACAAGTGAACAAGGCTATTAATGATGCAATTTCTCAAAGCAGTAGGTATGTCTGATTTCCTGTCAAGCCCTATTATCTTTCAAAAGATCCAACCCTGATCCAAAATTAAGTTCCTATCAAAAAGCAACAGCTGGATATGTTAATACTTGTTTTGGTTTTTACTATTTCAGGTTTCAAGGACAGCTCACTGACAAAACCTTATTAGAAGGCACAGATGAAAGTACAGTACCTGTACTAGGAAGTTCAGACAAGCTGGTGTCTTTTACAGAGTCAATTAACCAGACTTCGAATGAAATTTCAGGTTCTGATGAAAATGAAAAACCTAACTTGATGAATACCTCATGCAGTTTAGAAAAGAACTCCACTCTACCCCATCTTGGCACAGAATACTGTGTTCTTCTCTTCTGCTGCTGCATTTGTGGTTTTGAGTCTACCAACAAAGAAAATCTGCTGGATCATATGAAAGAACATGAGGGTGAAATCATAAACATCATTCTAAACAAGGACCACAGCACGACTCAGAATACAAACTAGGTGAAGCAGTAAGTTAAGAGAGGATTTCCTAGAGTGAATATTTTCTTTCTTTGCTAATTTTTGCCTGAGAAACTTGCTAAGGAGAAGAAGTGTGAGCAAAACTTGATTCCCCATCCTGAGTTCTTGTTTCAGTAGGAGGACAGTGTTTTAACCAGGGACCGCTGAATCATTTAAGAGATAAATATAAGGTGTGGAGAATAGAATGATCCATTTTAACCTGTGACATCTTTATATGGTGCCAAGAATGTAGGATTGTTGTTTTTTTTCTTTCCTGTCAGGTATTAGTCAGTAATAATGCATTAGCACAGTACTTTGAAACCCAAAGGTGTGAAAGCTTTGAATCACTTGAAAAGCTTTTTTTCTTCCTCCCTCTTTGTTGTTTGCCAAGTAATTCAGGAAAGAACTTTTTACCCTCTTCTTTGAAAGATGATTTGGCAACAGATCAGATAAAAATGTTACAATATGATCTGGTAAACCCCCCTGCCTGGATTCTGGAAGGTGGGGAGAGGGGAGGTGGGCCAGGGCACGTGTGTGCTGCATGCACACACAGGAGTTCCATTTTTCCCAGTCTATTTTTAAGGCCTTGCAAACTCCCAAGTCATTTTTCAGCAAAGACTGCCATCCTTTCCATCGATTTGGAGCAGCAGGAGGTGAAGGGCCTAGAAGCATTTTGTTAATAACAATTTGTTTGATTGGGTCCTAAGTACAAAACTGCCATCTTTTCAACTCGTAGTGTGTAACAGATTCTTTTTTATAACAATAATCTGTTGTTTCTTCATGGTTTTCTTGACACATTCAGCCGAATTATTTTTAAAAAGAAAAGCTTATAATGTCACTTTCCATTTGTGGTGATTATTTTGCAGTACAGATGAGCAATGTTTTTAATGATAACAAGATATTAATAATAATTGCCACAAAGTGGTGAAGATTAAATCTATGTAGATTCCAAAACATGTAGGTGAGCACACGTTGGGATTTTGAGAAACGCCTACGTGCTTTGGCAATCTTTGAAATGCCACTGGCTGGCCAGATTTCCCACTTGTCTGTCAGAGCTGTAACTGTAGAAATAATGAGCTGGAAGATAATTTTCCTGTAGAAAATCATATTTTAAAAAAGAAATGGCAAACAATGTCTTAAGCCAAAGCTGTATCCAGTCACTTACTGAATAAATTTTCCTAGTGCCTGTAGTACGGATTGATAAAGGGAATTAGAGATTACTTTGTTGTCCAAGAAACACATAGAAATCTCATCCTTATAAAACCTTTAGCTCCTAAAATTACAGTGTGGGGCTTTTTTGGTTTGTTGTTGTTTTTACTGTTACAGCAGTTGGTAGTAGTAGATACTCATCTGTGTATCAGCATGGAATATTATTATACTGGCTAGTTACCTGGCAACTTTATTTAGGTTATTAAGTTGGCTACTTAATTTTTTGAAAGTTTCATCAAGGGAGGTAGTAGCACTTCCAAAGAAGCCCTTTAGCAGCCACATTTAAACTTTCTAATTCAGGCATGTATTCCTGCTTTTAGTGAATGGCAGATGCACAGCAGCTTGCCTAGCACTGACACTGGGATGTGGTGACCTGATTTCTAGTAGCTCAATACTTATAAAGTTCCTTACTCTTAGGAAAAAAGTGGTTTCTGGTTCCTTTATTTACACCTTTCTGCCAGCAGAAATCAGCTGCAGCTGTAAATGTGAGAGGCTGGCACATGGAGTGTCTGTATTGTGCTAGCACTGCCTGGAAGTGGCAACCAGGAAAAGAAAACAGTAACAGGAGTCACAGCTTCATGAAGCAGCACAAAATGTAGAGGCCAGGGTAAAAGCACTAAGACTTCAAGTACATTTCATATTTGTTTTCAAGAGATTTCCTCAATTTGACTTCTTCTTTTGGGTTAAATAGATATTATTTTGTTTATAAATTAGATAGCAGAAAGTACACATTTGACTTGAAGATTGGTCAGGATGTAAGGTCAAAGCATTTTTTGTTGAATTTTTGAGATACTTTAAATACATATGTGAAGTTAATTATACATTATTTTCAGTTAATAGTTATTTTTCATATTCCTACAGATCGATTTTACGTTTGAAAAATACATTATTTATTTACATGATCCCAAATTCAAGTGGAGATAATAAACTTTTAATGGGATATTCATGCTGTCTTACTGACACTGCTATTTTAACTTCAGTATAGAATTAATGTGAAAATACTGCATCATCTGGAATATATCTCAACTTTCTCATTCAGAAATCCCATTTGTTGGAAAAATTAAAGGACAGCAAGATCCCTAGTAATGCTAAACTACCAGTCAGTATTCACAGAAACAATATTTACCACACTGTTATTTTTGTGTAATTATGTTAAAGTTGCTCAGCTAGTGAAAGATAAAACATTAAAAACTTGTATTCATGAGCTAAGAAGGAGATGGCAGTGAACCAAGACTTAAAAAGCCAGTAACCTTAAATCAAAATGAACAGCTCTGGTGTATGTGGAAGCCACACTTGCAGCGCTCTGTGCAGTGCACCAGGAATCAGTGTCATGGGATTACTAAGCAGGATGTGTCTATTCACAGTTGTTCTTTGCCATCCTGTTGCTTTGTTCTTTTTGACCATGTGTTCCTGTAAAACAGTAGAAAGCTACTTGCCTTTAAAAACCATTATCAATCCCAACAAATGCCAACAAAGAATTCTTTCCCATATGCAGAGAGATTTACTTTTTTTAGCTGTCTCCATGCTGCTTGCAGTTAGTTACCCACTCACAATTCCCTTGGACTTTGTCAGAAGTTCTGCATGTGAAATAATTATAAAATTAGTTTTTCTGAAAGCAAATTGTTTCTCAGGTTATCTGCTTTCGAAAGTGTATGGCTGGCTTGGTTGCATGTTTTGTAAGGGGTTTTAAGCACATTTCAAAGTCACTAACACTGCAAATTTCAGCTTTCTTTAAGCTTTTTAACTATTTTTGTCTCTCCAGTCACAGCACTGTCAGGTGATCAGCTATTCAGGTGCTGTTTGTTTAAATTAGATTTTATTCTGTGATACAAACTGTAACTTGCCTCTTTGTTTGCAATGCCTATACTTCCACTAAAGAGCAAACTTCATTCATACTTGGCTGTACTGAAAAATGGATGCGTATTTCATCTTCCCAATTTATGCTTGGCCTGGAAAAATAGAGTGGGATTCAGTCAGAGTTATTGTATTTTCCTCTTTCATAAGCACTTATTTAATCATTTGAAGAAATGTACAGTTGGTGCTCAAAGTAACATTTGTTAAGATATATTTAATAGAAATTTACATTTGCATTTGATATTCATGGACATGGGTACATGTATTTTTTTAAGAAAAGGTATTGTAACACTATGGCACTGCTTTTATAGCCAAAGTATAAAAAAATTTAGAAAACTGACATGTAAAGACTACAGTTAATTCTGATACTGTATCTTATTAAATAGGATGAGTTTTGTTTTATAAAGTTATCCAGCACATTAAGCTGCATGCCTTAAGCTCTCTCTAGGATTGTGTTCCTGATAGGTGACTCTTTGGAACTATGAAGCAAAGTCTGTAGTACTACTTTAACTACCTTATGGAATACTGTACAATGGTAGAATAATTTATTTTGCTTTACAGGAGTTTGTCACGTATTGACTTTAATATTGTATTTTGGTAATAAACTTTTTTTTGTTAAACGCCTTAGTCACTTTTATTTGGCCTCTATGAAATATTAATGTGGAAAATCCAAACACTGAACCAATGTTTAGAGAGAGTGAAATCTGTTTAAGTCAAAAAGTATTTTAAATACTTTACTGCCATTTCTTACTCTCATATGGAATTATTAGTATTAGTTGTTATTATTAGTTTTAATACTGCTAATACAAGTTTTATCAAAGTAAAGAAGAAATATGAAACTATTAAGTCAAAATATTTGTAAGCCTGCAGGCAGTTAGGGTGGCACCATGCTGAAGGAAAGAACTGCAAATTCAAAATTCATAATGAAACTAGTGGGAATTTTTTCCCTTATTTAAATAAGAGTGAAAGCCTTAAGCAGTTTTTTTTCAGGTGATTGACTTTTGCTTTTCCATCACATAAGCTAAAACGTATCTTGAAACCTATTTTTAAGTATACAGCATATTTCTTGGCCTTGCTAGAGCTTTTCTTCCCATCTTTCTCAGGAAAAAAATAAAGTCAGTGGGTGGTTCTGGGGAGAAAAGAGATAGTATGGCCATAATACCCACTGCTGGTATCAGCATGGTTTACAGTTAGATAAACAAGCAATCTTTTGCCATTTTCTTGTTATTATTAGGGCCCTGGGCCAAATAAGTTGAAATAAAAGCTGGAACTAAAAATGGGTTTAGATGCAACACTACAGAATGCTATGTCATGCAGCTTTTTCAGATTTCCTCTAAGGCAAAACCTGGGAAAAAAGCTCTTTGTAGTAGGATGTGGCATCCAGGTATTATCCTGTTCACTGGGCTAAAATACCTCCCTCACTTCAGCTGAATAAAGCACAAGACCCTCATCAGAAGTTTCTTCCCCCCATAAATCACCTGGCTGTGTGTGATCACAAATAGGACTGGACCCGGGGCTGGCTGGGACAGAGCAGCACAGATGGGTCCTGTGATGATTGTAACACCCCTGGGAACGGGGAGAAATGGAGCCAGAGTCCTGCCACACATCAGTGGGATTTAATCACTCTGTCCTAGATCTTTGGCAAGTGTTCAGGGTTGGAATTGCTGCAGAAAGTTGATGCACCCCACTGTGTTTTGTTTTGCATCCCTTCTAGGCATTTTTGGAAAAGGGCTGTCACACTGAGCCACGCAGGAAGGGAGACACCATGAGAACTGACCTGACCCAAGATTAGCTGGGTAATGAAATTCACAGTTGGTGAAACCAAGATGCTTTTGCCCAAAAGGAAAAACTTCAGGACCTGGACAAACTTTGAAAGTTGAGAAAAGAGAGAACCCAGAAATTAGGCATTTGCCACACACCACATGGCTGCTCAACAGCAACTCAAAATACTGCAGGTTTAGACTTAAAATTACTGGAGCAGAACTTGAGTCCTCCTGCTTTTCTAGTTCATGACAGCTCTTTCTACAGTACTGAATGTGACAATCCAAGAGAAAATGCAAATAAATTAAATCTCAAGTTTCTTCCAACCATTTCCTATGCACAATGGTTTGTATATGTTTGGCATTTGCTGGGACCATGGGTAGCTGAGTACTAACATGAAGACTTCCCTACTTTGATCTAGTTGGAACAGAATGGGCGAACAGAATATTGTTAAATATCCTTTTGTTATTTTGGTGAGTAAAAAGCCAGCATTGCAACAGTATTATAACAAAACAGTAACTATATGATAATCAGTATTACTGATTGCAAGCTACAGTCTGGTGAATTTTAATTTACAATTTTCAGATATTAGTATCAATCTGGAAGCTCTTTAGCTTTTCTGTATTCTCACAATTTGAAACATGAAATTTCTATCAACAGACATGTTGCCTAAATAATAAATTGTTTCACTGAGAATATGTTGAATAATAACTCCATTTTTTTCCTAGTTCTGTACTTAAACACTTACTGCAACTGGAAATGGCTTATTAAAATATACAAAATTGAGGAAAAATGCATTTTTTATTTCCCCTTTCTTATCTTCTGCTATTTGAAACTTGAACAGTAAGTGTTAGTACTTCAAAAGGAAGGTGACAGCTGAACATTCAGATACATTAACAACTTTGTAAGGCTGTGTAGCGTATTGATATTACACAAACTTTTAGTTCTTATATTACACAAACTTTTAGTTCTAATAACACTGTTGTGCAATGTAGGTTGTGTTAGTACTTCAGGAATGTCAGTGAGATTTGTACTGTTGGTCCTGTGCAATCATTCCCACAAAATGGAAAACTTAACTGAGCATAGTGACTTATCACATACAAATCGATTACATCCATGCACGGTGTCTAAAACACAGGAGAATTACATAAACTCCCCCCTTCTCAGGGATTTCTAAAGATCATCACTGATTATGTTTTCTAAACCATTTCTGTAACCTCTTGTTCTTGTAAAATTTACTTTGCATTGCCCTCTTTACAGATAGTGGATAAGTAGTATTTTTATTCCAGGAAATATCTTCCACAGCATCCCCTTTCTTAGAAATTTAAGTACATTATCTGCTTTACACGAAAACCGACACACACTCATGGTGTTTATTTACACTGTAAAATTTCTTACATGCATACAATGTGTAAATTTCAACCAACACATGACATTTATGATGTGGCAATGGTAAAAGGAAGGTAAATCTAATGCCCATAGTAAGGCCCATATTTATTTAGTTTTCATTCTTAGTTTAAGCATTCCCCACAAAGGTATGAGCTGCCTTACTGCTCAAAAAAACCAAAACCAAAACAAGTATGGCTGTAAATTGACTTACAGTAGGAATGTTTAACTATTTGAAGGACTTAATCAGAGAAAAAAAGATGATTCTGCTGGTTCTAAAAAATACTTACAAAACAAAATAGGCATGCAGAGCAGATACTGAAAATCTCCTGCTTTCTACTGTCAATAGCTTCAAAGTTCAGAATGACCAGGATGAATACTACTTACAGTTTTCTTGATGTCTCTGAACATGCTTTTTAAGAATTTCATGGCTCGTCCTGCTCAAAATAGTGAGTTTTTCAATGAACCAAGGTTGTGGAATGAGGAAAAAAAAAGAATTGCCATACTGTAAAATTGTGATGAAAAAATCAGCTAAATTATGTCCCGAAGAAGTGAACTCTATGCCAGTCAATTTCACAGAATTTATATGGATTATTGGGGAATCAGCTTTCTGCTATAGGACCTGGAGTCGGTTTGTTGGTTATGGCTTCACGGGCATGGTTTTTTCTACAATAACTAAAGACAGTGCAAATAAAACTTACAATAAAGACTTATTGCAGGGGTAGGTTGTACCCATTAAGTAGAACAAAGTCTGGTATTGCTGTTATCTTCCAGCTACAAAAGGTCTTTTCCCCCTTTAAACGTTTATGGTGCAGTTAAGTAGGAAATACAATGGAGCTTAGAATGAGTTGAACAGAAGACGCAGCTCTAATTTCAATTTTAAAATCACACTTATATGGTACTATATCGGGGGGGGCGGATGGCGGGGGGGGCAGTGAGAAATACGTTAAAAAAACACTACGAATAAATTCTAGGGCACTATTTTAGCACAGCATCCTCCCCGCCGGCTGAAGCCCGTCGGGACAGCGCGACCCTCGGGGGCAGCGGGCCCCGCTCCCGGGCCCCACAGCCCCGTTCCCAACAAGGGATGCATCGATCTAAACCCTCACTGTCTCTCCGTGTGCCGGATTTCCGCCGCACGACCGCCCTGGGGAATTCAAACCAGCGATGGAAAGGCAGTCGGGGCGAGGGGGGCGGGCCTGTGACGGGCGGCTGTGCCCGCC
>VZRQ01001155.1:2393167-2490124 GCA_013397975.1 Machaerirhynchus nigripectus
GGCCCCTGCCCCGGGCCCGGCTCTCCTCGGCTGCGGGGCAGGGGGGTCCTGTCCGCCCCGGCGGTGCCGAGCCCTGCAGCACCGGCGTGTGAGAAGCGCTGGCACCGCGCACAGCGAGCGGGGTTGGGATGAGCATCTTGCCTTTGTTAATTGATTGTCAGGTGTGCTACAAACCAGCTCTTCCAAACCGTAAGCTCGCGTAGTTCCCCATGTGTTTTCCCAGGTGTGTGAGAAGGAGGCGAAGCTAATCCGCTGCAAAAGCTTTAAACAAAGTTGAGTGGTTGAGGCGTGTTCCCTGCAGCGTTGCCAGCACCAGCCAGTTACACCAGTGGTAGCACACGGACCAGTTGTTGCTCGCTAGGGATGGAGCGGATTTGTGCCTTCAGGGTGGGATGGCATTGATGCAGAGTGGCGGGGCGAGAGCAGTTCTGGTTATGGACCGTGCTCTGAGAGCTGAGAGCACCTGCCAGTTTTTGGGGCAATGACTGGCTGAGCATATTGGCTTGTGATGTTCTCAAATTCTACGGTGTATAAAACACCAAGCATTTTTTTTAATGCTGTATCTGGTTTTTTGTAACACGTGTTCTGTGGCAGCATTTTTGCATGTTTTGGCCCCCTTTTTTGGGGATTTCCTGAAAGCCAGGATTTAAATGACTGGCTTCATATTTTAGGCACCCAGGTAAAATATGCTGAAAAGACTAATTTTTCTTTGAAGGGCTTAGACTTTTTAGAAAAGGGGAGCCTGGTGTGCATTTTGAGTCAAGGGCTAAAAAAATCAAAGTCAAAGTAACGAATCATTCTGAAAACCTGTCCAAGAGTATGTAAAATGGTGAACATAAGTGTTTATAAACTTAAGATAATGTTTTCTATACTTTCACTTCCTCTCTGAGTGGTACAAATTTAAAGAAAAACCTTGCATTTTGGTAAGATAGACGTTAGGTATAGTGGAGTTCTGTAAGTCAAAGTCTGCAATGTCAGTAAGATGTGGTTTTATTTTCATATATTTCATGCACTATCAAGTGACTGTTTGGGTAGGGAGATGCATTGCTTGTGTGTGTCCATTTAGGAGTCAGGCTGAAGAATAATGAATTAACTGACTGACATCATGACAACCATAAGACAGAGAAGGGTTGGAAAAGGCACAGAAGCAGCTGAAGATCAGCCTTCAGAGGAGACAAATGTGAAGCCTGATGGAAAAATTCTGTCTGGTGGGTAATGAAAAGTGACATTATGGCTTTTTAGTAGTGTTTAGCTTTTGATCTGTCCTAAGCACAGGTCAGAACTAAGTATGTACCAACTGCATTTCCATACTTGAATATCACAAAATTAATTGGATGAGACAGAGGGTCTCATGTAGATTGCTGCATGTCAGTCTTAGCTCTATTTTAAAATCCTGATTTAAATCGGTGAGAAGAATTATTTTTCAATTTATTATCAGTGACACACTATCAAATTTTATGTAGCCATCCAGAGTTCTTGAAAGAATCCCAGTCCAAATCACTGGTAATGTAAAAGGATTTGAAGACAACTGATGAGATGTACTTAAAAATAGGCAGGTTGCATCTAAAATCTGAACTTAACTGCAAACTTTTGCTCTTTAATTTACAGGACACTAGTTAGGTCAATTTAAAAGAGAGACATTAAGTGTCTTAATTCCAGGGTCTGTTTAAGTAATGAAATTCTGAAAACATTTTTGTATGGAATTACAGCTTCAGAGCTGACAAAGTTCATAGTTTTCAGGGGGATTTTTAGATTAACTTTTTTTAAGGGATGTTTAGATCTAAATTCTAAATGTTTCTTTGCATTTGGGCAGATAAAAGTTGCATTGTTGTTTCTGCACAAATACAAAAAGGGAGTGATCACAGTTCTCCTGCAGCCCAGCCCTCAGTTCCATGGACTTGCATGGTTGGAACCCTTAAGCAGATGTCACTCACAGTATGAAATAGCCATTTCAAAGACACAATCCCAGATCGCTAATCCACAATAAACCTTACATCAGTATTATGAAAACAAACAAAAACCCCAACAAACTCAAGCCCCAGGAATGTAAGTGTACAGTGAAGGGCTGAAGGTACCTAGAAACACATCTTTCTTTCCCATCATCCCATCCCTGATCTTGCTCCGATGTCAGCAGGAGGCCATCTGCAATTCAAAGCATGACACCATTATCAAAGGCTGCTTTGGCTGCTGCTCAGTCTCTTTGTGGGTATTTACTGAGGCTTCTGAACCTTCACTGTTGTTTTTTACAAAAACCGAGCAAACCTCCCAAAAAAGAAAGCCATTTTTAGATCTTTGAAGGAGATACGAATTTTGTACTTTGTGGTCAGTCGTCCTGTATTGCTTGAATTTAAAAAGTTCTGGAAGATACTCAAAATCAGATACACAAATTAGTTGTGGCATTGAGCTACAATTGTATAGGATCGTGGTGTTCCTAAATTTAAAGTATACCAGTTGAGGCACACTTCATTTCACTTTGTATGTAAATAATATACTCCTATTTTCCAATATAGAAAATAAAAAACACATCTCCATAAAGATGTGTCAAAACCAGGTGTCCTGTTACCTGCAGAGTGTAAACTGCACTAGCATAGGCAACGAATAAATGGCTTTCCAAAATCCCTATAGGTTCAATTATGTGTTTCAGAATTACAGACTGAAGTATTTTTCTTCCAAGATCCTACAGGTGGAAAGCTGTGGAACATACTCTCAATAACTGTTGGTGGAATTGTTGCCATCTCTCTTGGACTTCTTACTTCTGTTTATGTGGCTACACTGCATGAAAATGACCTGTGGTTTTCCAATATCAAGGTAACAGTCATTTTCCTAGTTACGTCAGTGCTTTTGTGGAGCACTAATATGAGCATTAGTTGAAATTTCATTTGTTTATGTATTTGTCTTGTAACTTGCTCAAAACCAGAATATTTCTTTTTTTAAAAATAGAATTTTAAAAAAGCTGTGCTTCCCTTCCCACCATACTTCATCAGTTCTATAAATACCTGTCCCCAATTTTTTCTCTAAAAATATTGCTAAAGAGCTCCTGTCTGAGTTGTAGCTGTGGTTCTTCCAAACGCTGATCTTTATCTACAATAGAATTTCAACATTTTACTATATGTTTTTCTATAATCATCTTAGTTTTATCCAAAGCAATCTAAAATTTAAATAAAAACCAACCGTTGAAAGAAACAATATGCAAAATCCTGGCACACAATTCTTCGGTTGTATTTATACTGTGATACTGTAATACAGTTTAGGGACAGTCTCGTGGTATTCAATACTAATTTTATATAATATCATCCTAAATGTGCAAACCTCAAAACATATTTCAGCCATGCGCTGATGTAAACCCAACCATTCCCAAGACCCAGGACTGACTAGTTTTTTCCTAGAATCACTGCAGAGAAAATAATGCAGCTGTACCCATAGCTAAATTTAACCAGAGAAAAGAGCAGGTGAGTCATTTCCCTTTCAAATGCCTAAAATTCATTCTGCTAGGTCTGTGTATTGTGTCGTTCAAAGAGTACGTATATTTAACTGGAATACTTGCCTTGCAATATGTCTTCTCTATGCTACACACTTTTTGTGTCCCAGAAACATTTATATTCCCCTAATGCAAATAATTTGTATTTGCTGAAACAACTGCTGTTGTATTATACATGTAATACTGTGTTGGACCCACCCTAATCTTCCCTTGATGATACAGATAGATTGTACACAATATGTTGAAGGTACACCTTGGTTTGCCTTTTCCTTCCAAAAGCAAGTAGTGAATAATCTCAAGGTGGTGTATATTTTGAAGTACAAGCAGGCGTGGGCTTGTGGCAATGTATGAACATAATGGATACAGCTTTTTTATTCTGTCAGACTGACCCAGAGGAGCACAAAGTTCACTCAGATAAGCAATTCTGTATTTGTAATTACGTTGTCCCCTCAATGGATGAAACATTCATTTTATTTGATAATTATTGTTTTCATTTTAACAGAATGCCACTAGATATCAAAACTGAAATAAACCCCCCTAGTTTTTTGTAGTCTGGATTCTGTTGTCTCTGTAGCTCTTACTTCATCCCATGGAGGTGATTGATAGCTGGTAACACTGGAACAAGAGCAATTTCAGCCAATTTGCTGGAAAGATTTTTAAAAGCATTAAGTTCATCTACCAGCAGGTTAAAGGAGAAAGAGCTGCAGATACTCTCTGGTCTCACAGTGTCCCTTCTTCAGTGGGATGTGATCTTCACCCGCGAATGCATGTGGCTACAGTGCTAATTTTAAACCAAATACTGCTTTAGGAGTAGTATGGGAAGAGAAGACTGTGTACGAAGAGTGTGAAATTTCCTGCAAAGCTGAGGCAGGAAGGCTCATCCCAGTATCTGTAGAACAATACACAGACATCTCTGTGCCTGTGTGTAGGAGTGTGGTCTCTCTAGGGCTATGTACATGTTTTTCAGCACTTCTGAATTGGCTAATCTTGTCATTGCAGCATACAGTATATACTAAGAAAGATAAGACCCTCAAAAATTACATGGAAAATAACTGGAAAATTTGCTTTTTTCTCTAACGGTTTCTAGTTTGGTCAAAGCGTATATTTTTGCAGGTATTAACTGAACTTTCAAAAAGTTTGAAAAAAGTAAGTTTTATTTTAGTTCATACCCCTGCCCAGATTCTCAGAAGGGAGGACTGTAGTCTAATCTTTGCCCCACAGTTATTGCATGCCTTGCTTAGTGAAATGCAGAGGTGATTTCATTTCATTATATTTTCGTTAAACATAACATACAGAATAAATGGATGTATTACAAATGCACATCCAATGTTTTAATAACCCCCATGCCTGTGAAGTACAGTAGTGCATCACCACTGCTCTGCAACACAGAAAAGAAAAATTCTAAATCAGTTCTATTTCCATATATTTTAAGCTACTAACTTCAGTCACCTTGAATTGGCTGTAAATGGGTAAACTTTGAGGATTTATGTTCCTGAAATCTGATACAAAAATTGTATAACAATGTATTATCCCCCTGAACTTTATTCCTTTCATCCAATAAGCTACTATTAGTCAGATGATAAGAAGTAATGCTCGGAAGGGTCTGTGTAGCAACCTAATTGATAGAGATGTAATGGGAGACTTGTTTTGTCATCGTTTCTTTTATATGAAGGTACTCTTTTATTTGTACAGCAGCAGCAGAAGGTCTGCAGTGTTTTTCTGAGACTTCTGCGCTAGGCAGATGTTTGTACCTGCACCTTGGAGATGCAAAAGGTGGAATTTCTTTTTCTGAAGACCCTACTGATACATGAACACCACAACTGCTTATTTTAAAAGTATGCAGTTGTACTGAACCCTAAAAATTGGAAGTAAAAAGAGTTCATTATGCAAAGTCATGATTCCTAACTCCTAAATAATTGGAGTCAGAACTTACACACACACTTGCAGTGATTGCCTTTCTGTAATTTCAATTGCAATTCATCAAAAGCCAGTTCAGTTTTGGGTGTCTTCCAGCAATGGTTCACCCAACTAGAAAAACTGCCTGGTTGTTGTTAAACTGTTTTGCTCTATTTTGAATATGGCTTTCAACAGTGCATTGATTTCAGCTGCTGCTCTGTGTGTGAGTCTTGTTCTCGTTTTGTGGTAAATGTGCCTGCTATTCTCAATTTGCCATGGTCACAGGAGAAAGACGTACAATTGTTTTCTTACCAGAAAAACTGAAAAAGCACATCTTGAAAAGTGGTTTATGCAATGAAGGAGGTACACAATTGCTCCTTTTTTTAATTTCAAGACTTGTTGAAAGAATGACCAAAAAAAAACAAAAGCGAAAAGATTCAGCATACCATCACCTAGTCAGAAGCTGTGTTTGTTTCCCCTTCCAGCAGGGATCAAATAATTTTGAAGAAAAAGGTTTGAATCCCTTCTTACATACGTTAAACCAACAAACATTTCGGTTTGTGATGTGAAAGTCAAAACAGATTTCTTATCCAAAAATCCTTTCTCAGTTTTTGGTAAATGTTCTGGTATAACACAGCTGAAGTGGCTTGTCTATTTTCAGTGATTTTCAGTAGCAGTTTAGTGGCTGCCCCTCCAGTGTGGCACCTTTTAGGAACAGAATCTGCTATGAAAATAACAAAATGGAGGCCACCTCTCCTGTCAGCCATTGCATTGCTTGTTCAACCGCAAATTCTGAAGAAACTTTGAACAGGAATGAGCCAAGGCCACATAGCAAATTAATACTGTAAGAAAAACAGATTAACTTCAGAGCATTCATTCCTTCTTCACCCCTTCTGAGTAAGCATTTAGATACTGTTATTGATTTTTCCTTTAATAAAATTGCTGCTTGCAGGAAGTCAGGAATAAAAATACAAGATTTGTAAGGCTTTCGGGATAAGAATGCCAGGATTTAGTCTGTGAAGTGCTCACATTTTCCCTTTTCACATTATGAATACAAAGCAAAGATTTTTGCCCAGAGAAGCTGTGGCTGCCCCATCCCTGGAAGTGTCCAAGGCCAGGTTGGAGGGGGCTTGGAGCAATGTGGGGTAGTGCAGGGGGTGGCACTGGATGGGCTTTAAGGTCCCTTCCAACCCCAAACATTCAATGATTCTATGAAGAAAGGTAATGAGAACTGTACAAAGTGATGCTCAGGCATGAAGGGGAAGGAGGGCAGTCCAGGACTTAGGTAGTACTTCTCCACAGAAGTGCCTGTTGAGGTGTTAGGGGTACTTTTACTGTGGATCAGAAGTCTGATCTCGAACGTGCCATTCAAACAGATGGGCTTGAGGTTAACCAGCCAGGAGAGCTGTCCAAGGATTAAATACATTTGCTGAAGGCTTGTTCTCAACTGGGAACATTGGCAGCAGCTGTGTGTTGAGTTTCCACTTGTACACTTGAGAAAATTTTCAAATCTTCCTGGTCTTAAATTGAAAAACTAAGAAATAGTTTCAATTACACAAATTTTGTTTTAGCTATGTCAAAAAAAGAAAAGTAATTGGAGCTTTATTTATGCTCATTATTTATAGAAAAACTCAAATTCAGACTTCGGCCGCGTGCTCAGCATTCTGAAGGACTTGCTTAAGGAGTTTGAGGAGTCCTAAGCTCTAGAATTTTGCACTGCCCTTGAGAGAAAGTCCTTTGTATTTGGTTGTGAATGCTTAATATTATTAGGATACAATTGCATAAACTGAAATAATACGCAGCTCTCTGTGTATCCCAGAGGACAGTGTTCTTTACTTTTCCCTTGGAACAGAGATAACTTCTTTGTTAAAGCCTCACAAAGTGAATATACAGACAGATGAGTATGTGCCCTTACAATGTTTACGCATGAGTCTGTATGTTTTTATTGACATGGAATGCTAGGAAAAGTATAAATTGCTGTAGAACTGGAAAAGTATTTTGAGTGAATAAAACAGATGTTATCTTAGCATGAAACAGATGTAAAACTCACTAGTGTTTGTCTCATAAAGTATAGCATTTGGTTGAATACAGCTGGTGCCAGGATTACAAATTAATCATGTTTGAATGCATTTTTGCTAATTAGATCCCCCTCTGTGACTCCTCTCTCCCCCTTAATAAATTCCAAATGTTAGCATTCCTTTTTTTTTGTCTTTATGAGCATTTAAGAGTCAGCCACTTTTTGGTATTAGAAAACTCCTCAGTAGTGATGAATTTGAAACCAGATCTTGTTCAAAATCCAGCACTCTCATTTTGCTAAGTGTGTGGCTTTTGATAAGATGATGATTTGTATGTCATAGGGCAGCTGGAGAGTTTAATTGGGAACTTAGATTGAATCACTTGAGGTTTTATCTACTGACTTTTCTGAGACCAGAACTAATATTGGTTTGTCAACAGCTGACTTCAATAGAACACATGCTTTGAGATTAGAACCAATACTGGGCAGTACAGAAGAGAGGAACATGATTTTTTATCCAGCTTTTTGTTAGCTCTGGAATAGAATAGATTCTGCTCCAGCAAAAGAGTTGGGACTGCATAAGAAAGATGGAAGTCTTGGGGTTCTGTGCAAGGTTGCATTAACCAGAATGGCATTCATAGAAGTCTCTGAGAAAGTAAGGTTCTGTTATTTCAGTAATGTTCTTTTGTAAAGAACGATGAATTCATAAGGTTATTTTCAGAAATCACATAAAATGTTCAGTGACTTGCATATACCACATACAGGGATTTCACTGGATTTTCAAATCTCAGCATAAACTTTTTCTAAGTGGATAGAGACCTTTTCTAACTTATTGCTTAGGAGATACATTTGCTGGGATCTTATTATACAAACTACTAAAAAGATCACTAATAATAGAACAATTCTGTATAAGATGATTGTTAGTTCTCATCAGATTAGTTGTTCGTGCTGTCGTTGTTTAAATGTGGTTGCCCAGAGCTGTGGATTTGTTAAATTTCATTAGGTCTTCACAACTAATGAGGTAACAAAAGGAAGTGCATTCCAAAGCAAAGACCTTTCAGATCTCACTAGACTCCATCTGCTGCAATATCAGCCAAGAAAAAGGCATTGTTTGAAATGCACCTGGTTTGAAGTGTACCTCGTTTAAATAATTTGCACATTTTTAAATTAGAAATAAGAAGTTCACCTGCCCCTAAAGCCAAGTAAAGAGTCTCTTTTCCTTTCACTTGCAATTTAAGAATGAGAGTGATGACGGCTGGCTTCCTGCAAGAAGCAGTGTTGAACAAGTGGGCAGCAGCATCCTCTGCCAGCTGAAATATCCCCAGCATTATGGTGCAGCCCCCATACAGCACACTGAATTAATTGAGCCTTAAGCTGGCAAAGCCGTGGAACACAATGGGATAACTACATCTGGAAGAAAAGATTAAATGCACAAAGCAGGGATATGCAGCTTTACAGTCCAGCTGTGGGCCACTGTGCCCATCTAAGCTTGTCATACTACAGAAAAATAGTGAAATATCCAAAATATTTCTGAGCAGCATATCAGAATCACCAAAAGCACGTACATTTCCGCTGTTAAAAGAGTCATTTACACCCCAGCCATTTGCCTCTCACCCTAATTTGTCCATGTATTTTTACCTTTAGTTGAAGTAAGTTGCTTAGAATATGAAACCCGAAGACTGAAGCCTCTCTGGAGGTCTGTTTCCATGGTGCAGCAGGAGTTTGAGTTGAAGGCAGCTTTGGATGATGGTGAAAAGCAAATGGAAAGTGAATTTACTATTGAACTTTCACTTGCAGGAGGTTGAAAGAGAAATTTCATTCAGAACCGAGTGTGGACTTTATTATTCCTACTACAAACAGATGATTCAGGCTGCTTCCATACAGCAAGGTATTGTAAACTGTAAAGTAAGTTTTGCCAGCTGACTATTTTTAGGTTTGGTTGGGGTTTTTTTTCAAATATAATTGAGAAAAAGGCATACCATAACTATGAAAGATAGCATAACAATTGTAGTGGAGACAGATTTATTCTGTTTATATGCCAGGGAGCCACTAAGTTATGGACATAATAAATTTCACAATGATACATTGGTTTCAGTGCCACACCTTCATGTGCTGATGAAGGCAATCACTTTGAGGGACAACTTTCATATCTGTTAGGGTTCCAGCTTGCTGGTTTATTCAGTTTATTACTTGCATTTCTTTCTTCTCTTGTTTAATTTGAACTATGAGCTATTTGTGAGAAAGGGGCGATGTTTTTTGCTGTATTCCTGGACAGTAAGTGACACAAGGAGCAGCTTCCAAGGAAATAATATACAGTGATCAGGCTTCCTGTGACAGTCTCATGTTTTCTAAACATTTAGCTGTTGCTCCCTAGCAATTTTACTTATACTACATGTTTTTCAATATTAACTTCACCTGTGTTCAAAGTAGTGCCAAGAACAGTTCTCAGGATCCAGAATGTACCACAGATTCTATGCTGGGGATGGAAGTATAAAAATAAATGTTTTATACACTACTAAATATATAGTACTTGAATTAGCACTGTTAGTCACATTTGAAGCAGGGAAGCTGAAGACCTGAGAAGGTCATGTTGATTCAGAGGTAACGTGTTCTGCATTGTTGACTCAAAGTTTGCAGTTTCTGATGAGAGATCCTAAAATACCTTTGAAAAAGTTATTCACTGTTCAAATGAAGATGGAGGGGGAAAATGACAATCTCCTATTTCAATTTCTCTTTATCATTAAGGTTTACATGGTTTAGTATATGACAATAAAACTGAATCTGTGAGGACAATTAACATACTTGAAAGAATGAATGTTTACCAGGAGGTGTTTCTCAGCATTCTGTATAGGATTCTTCCAATTCAGGTAGGCATTTATTTATGGCTTTAGATTGTAAGTGCATTATGAAGATTGCGCAGTGAATCATAGCTCCCCTTTGTAGATATTTTCTAATTAGAAATATTCCTGATACCTTTTTAATTTGTAAAAGCAAAACCTAATTCATACTAAGTATAATCCCCCGCCGTGAATGTTTTAATGTCAACATCAGTATTCTTGTGTTTTACAGCAATACCTAGAGCCTGTTTATTTTTATATCTACACTTTGTTTGGACTTCAGGCAGTTTATGTCATTGCTCTGTATGTAACAAGCTGGCTTCTTAGTGGAACATGGCTTTCAGGGTTGTTGGCAGCTTGCTGGTATATTACAAACAGGTAAGTGAGATTAAACATTCAATCTTTCTAAAATTGTACCTAGTTTCAAAGGTAAGGCATTAAAGCTTCAACTGCACGATTAATTGTACAAAACATGAAACTGTAAGGCCTCTCTCCAGTTAGCCAGGAAATGGAAAAAATGTTTAAATAACACAAAATAATTAGAAAATAATCAGAAATGAGCTGATGTATCAGACTGGGTTTTTAAAGGTTCAGGAAGTTTAAGAAGAAAATTTTGTCTTAAATTGGTCTCTGAAAGTGGACTACATGTTTCAGATGTGTCTGGAGCTCCAGGTGATGTACCCTGTCTTCTCCAGCCTAGGATCTCTTAGGTGTTAAAGACATCTGCATGTAAGCCCTTCAGGTGTCTGCTCATTGCCCCACACCCAGCCTCCAGGGGTTCCTTCCACAACCTCAGCTCATCAGAAGTTCAGCTTCTGACTCCCCTTATTCCTGTCGACCTCTCCTGCAGTAAGCCTCAGTGAAAAAAGATGGTAATTGAGCTGTTCTAGTGCTTTATCACTTGAAGAATTAATCAATTTGGAGATAAAAACCTAAGAACTGTTTAAATGCCAGAAATAAGCTGCTGTCATGAAGCTAAGACTGGTGACATAGGCTGTTATCTGTAAATTAATCAAGAAAATAAAAGTACAGTCTTGGTTCTACCAGAAATGTTTGATATGTTAATGAGCAGCTCTAAAGGAATTTATCTGCAAGCACATCCACTACAGAATAATTATAGGTGTATGGAGGCAAGATGTTTCTTTCTCCAAATACAAAAGTAGTTAAAAACCACATGCAATGTACAGTATTTCACATATTTCTTTCATGAAGTCATCTCCTCCCTTTACAGAATATTTGGAGCAGATTTGTCCACCTTTCTAATAATTGGTGAACAATGAGAGCTTGTTCTCCTTTATGCAATAGAATAAGTGCATGGAATGGATTTGGATAAAGACTTTTTGTCCAGATGAAGTACATCTGAGGCTACTGAGTAACTCCATTTAGACACTTTTTTCCTTCAGCTAAGCATGTCTCAGATATGTTGCTTACTTGCCTTTTTCGCAAATACTATCTCTACACCAGGAAAAAGAGAATTATTTTTTAACTTTTAGTTCAGGTTTTGTAAATTATTATTCTTTGGGGAATTCTTCCATCACATGCTTCATATGTTCAAAAGTTTCCAAAAATGACCAGAAGCTCATAACCAATTAAACTGTGTTCAAACTCAGGGCATTGGGATCACAGTGAAGATTATCTTCTGTTTATATTCTTATATGGGCATTTGCAAACCAAAAAATGAATTAAAATGACCTGTGGTGTGGAAATCCACAAGCTGGATTTTGGGAGTGCTTGTAGTTTGGGGTTTGTTTTTTTCATTTTTAAATTACCCAAACTGTGCTTCATTAGTAATATGTAATCCTTAGTATATTTTTTTTACAGTTAGTGAAGCTGAAGTACATCATTTGCGATGCAGAAACTGTAGATAACTTGCAACACCTTCATAGTGATTTATTTTCAGAGCCAGGTGTATTGAAGGAACTGGAGTGTAGAGCCTCCATTTTTATAAATAAGGAGTTAAAATAGCACAAAGATGCCTGTCATTGCAAGCTCTCTGTCACCGAGTGTTTTCTTGATTTGAAATTTGTGAAACTCTTTGTTTTGTACAGAGTAGATACTACAAGGGTAGAATTCACCATTCCTTTAAGAGAGAACTGGGCACTACCATTCTTTGCTGTTCAGATAGCAGCCATCACATACCTACTCAGAACTCATTTACAGCCTGTTCAAGAAGTGAGTATTTCTGATAAGTATGACACAATAAAATTGGTAACAGAAAACTGTCCTGATCTGCAAGAATTAAAGCAAATGGCTGATACAGTTTGTTTGAGCAACATTCCTTAAATTACTACTCCTCAATTTGATCAAGTAACTGCTATTTATACCACAGTAAAACACGTATTGCATTTTAATCTAGGGGCTGAAACTGAGATCTGTTTTCTTGCAAGTGGTATTACGGTGATAAAACACAGGCATAAATCAAGAATATGTAAGTCAAAAAAATGTTTGTTATCCACCAAGCTGTTACTGCAGTTAGAAAACTCAAAGTTTTAAAAGTGGTTTTAAAATAAAACCAAATTAAGGTGGGTTTTGGGTTTGTCAAGGGTTCTTTTTGCTTGATTTTTTGTGTTTTAATGAAGGAAATTATAAAGTGAAATAAAACTTTGTTCCCTCCTTCCAGAGACTCACACTTATGGCTGTATTCATAGCAACATTTCTCTTTAGCCTGACTTGGCAATTTAACCAGTTTATGATGCTGATACAAGCACTGGCATTATTCATACTGGACTGCTTGGACATGCTTCCCACAGCAAAGGTAACTTTGTGTTTGGAAATAACCTACTTTTGGTTTTTTGCCTTCATAAAGCAAACAGTCTTGAAGTCTTGATTTTCCTAACCAGTGGCCTGGATGCCCAGAGTAATTTATACAGTGTGCCTTGTGCTTTGAAGTAGTCACAGTGTAAATCCTGCAAGTGTAAAAATGAATGATCAAAACACCATTTCTGATTTTTTTTGCACTTTATGTAGTTCATCTCTATTTCATTTTTGTCTGCTTTTGTTCAGACACTATTTGACAGTTCTAAACACCGTCCTAACAGTTGCTCTGATACCACAGCTGTAGTGAGTCCTCTCAAAGTTTCCAGAAGAGAAAAGTACCAGAAAAAATCTTTGTGTAAGCTGAAATCTTTGACATTAACATTGCTGTGAAATTCTACCAAGATCATTTTAGGCATGGCCAAAGCTTGCACTGGTTGAAAAAGGTTCTAACTCTAAAGAGAGGTTACAGGAGGATGTAGAGTAATTAATGTAAATTCATTTTTAATTTGAAGCGGACTTGAACTTTACTGATTGTATTAATTTAACTGCAAATGAGTATGGTGGCTGCATATCAAGATAAATGTGGTTTACTTAAGTTTCTAAACTCTTCATTATATCTGCAACTGCAAGCTGAAGTCAACATTTAATGTGACTGGTCAGTTACCTTAAAAGTCAGCAAATTACCAGCTTCATCCTGAGTTATACCAAAACAGACCACACCACTCTTAGTCTGTACTCATTTTCAAAAAGGTGCTACTTAGAACTGCTGGAGTTTGTTGGGCTCTTTGAGACTGATTTACACCACTGCTGTAACACAGGACTTAACTCGGGATCTTTGTGTGAGGTGAAATGTATGTTTTGGTACCAGTGTGTCAGAAAATCAGCTGGGGTTTAGTGTTTACATTGAGCTGAACACTGATAGTAGTTTAGCATAACCTGAAAGGGATTATACTGAACTGTTACGGCAAAGGTTGAGAAGGCAGGTGATGTTTGATTGCTGAACTGCACTGAGCCATAACTCATTAGTCATAAAGACATCACAGAGGCTACAGAAACACTTCTTGGACTAAAGAAAATAAAAGTATCTTCCAAATATTAAGTAATTAATATTTTCCTCACACTGCATTTATTTATCTGCTTGATTATAGGATCAGGCTTCCTTAGGTATAAAATGGGCATAAAATACTAACCTAGGTAGTTCGGGACATAAATATGAAAAGGATATAGTAATGGCTTTAAATGTAATGATTTACTGCAAGATGATATGTTCTTTGCAAAAATAATTGATTTTGAAATAAATTGTAACGCATATTCAGAGAAAAGCAGCTATGACTGTAAAGTTTTCTAGACATAAAAACCTCATTATTGTTACAGGTTACATGGCTCTATATCATTCAGATTTCTGGGTTACTGCTGGTCTGTGTCCTACAGTTCTTCAATGCTATGATTCTTGGATCATTACTCATAAGTTTCAATGTTTCTGTCTTAATAGCAAGAACAATCCAGGTAGGTATCAAAATATTTATGTAGTACTAAATAAAGAGTATTTATATATATATGTATGTGTGTAAATAAGTAATTAGATGCATTATCATTTTCATTTACTAATACTAATTAGAGGAATTACTATAGCATACAGCAACCCAAACATTGCCTGATCAAATAATGAATTCCATTACACTAACTGCAGCTTTACCAAGCACATCAGACATCATAATTCCATGATTGCTCTTAACATTAATGATGGTGCAAGCTGCAGTTTGGATCCTGAAAAAAAAATTGCATAAATGGACTTTACACCTGTTTCAGCAGGACTTGCCTTGAATTTATGGATCTGCCTCCAACAAAATAATCTGTAACCAGGCTCATGTTGAGTTCAGCTTCCTGAAATCTATTGTTTCTTTCAAAGACTAGGGTTTTTTTAATTGTAGTTACGGTTCTCTTTTTTCTGATTCTGGCATTGTTGACAGCCTCTGACCACAATAAAGGAATGTACAGGGCCATTCTTGTTGTCTGCACCTATTCCCAGCTGCCTGTGAGCAGCTCTGGGGTCTGGAGCTTGTAAATGGAAAATTGTTTGAAATCCTATCAACTGACAGAGCCAGAAGATACTTTTGCCTTGTTTAGGTGGAAGGTGTAATAAGTAGGTATTTCAAAAGGCACACAGTATTATGGAAATTAGGGGAATAAGTTCTATAAATAGGGCCACTGCCAAACAAAGGCTGTTTGGCTGCTTCCAAAACTCTGCCAGATCAAAGCTTTTATGACATTATCCCTTCAGTTTTGTGCAAGAAATATATCTTTATTCTGGGTACTTGGTTCTGTATCCCTTTTTGCTTACATGACCCCAGCACAAATTTGGTGCTGCTCAGGACAGGACTAGCACATCAGCTGTTTCAAATAGCCTGTGATGCTTTTGTTCCAAATACATAAAAACAAGGACTGAAATACTAATATTTTCTTCTTTATAGAAAAACCTAAAAAAGGGTGGTTTGCTTAATAGACTTGGGAAACTTATCCTCCATGTTCTACTAGTCTTGTGCTTGACTCTGCTAATAAATAAATTCATTAAGGTAGGCAAATAATTTTTAATATAGAAAGTTACAAGTTGTATTATGTTAAAAGCTATTTGTTAGCTATCTACAGTAATATCAGTAAATAAAGACTGCAATGAGATTTCTCTGCGCCTCAGAAACTGCATTTTTGAAATTAGTTTTGTTAATCTTTGATACATGGATTTGAAAACTACACAAATTAATGCCAAATAGTTGGTAATTTTATAACAGCTGTAGATCTGTACTGCTGAGAATTTGCAAAGTCTTTAATTGAATTTTCTTTTCAATGAATGCAGTTAAAACTGAATGCTTCTTTGATTGCAAAGCACTCATCTTAGTAAGTCTGTGTTGCTTTAAAGTTCCGTTTAAATGACAAAAAATGCTATTTACTGTGTGATATTTTTGATATTTAAAATACAATTTCCTTTCTCTTTCCCCACTTTGTAGAAGATTCTCAATCTTGAGTCAGATGAGCATATATTCAAATTCCTGAAAGCAAAATTTGGATTTGGAGCAACAAGGTATGATTTAGCTGCAGTTTTGCTTTTTTGTTTGACTTCTTTAATTGAAGCCTTCAGGTTGTTCTTATTTCAAACACGTATAATAAATCACTGAGTTTTACCTCATGTTTATGTCTTACTTGCCCTAAGAATAATCTGCACAACTGTGTCTTTATAATTTCTTGGGGGAAAAGGAAACTTTGATCCTTTTTGACATCAAGTTATGAATTACATGATGGACAAGAATTTTTGATGAGGTTTTTTTGTTTGTTTTTGGGTTTTGTTGGTTTTTTTTAGAGATTTTGATGCTAACCTGTATCTTTGTGAAGAAGCCTTTGGTTTACTGCCTTTAAATACTTTTTCAAGACTCTCCAGTACATTACTTTTTTACGCCTACGGATTTGTTCTCTTCCTTCTGGCAGTAGCAGCTGTAATTGTTGCCTTTCGGAATCTCAGGTAAATACAGTTTTAAGATAAGTGACATTTTTATCAATTTTCTTTTCTTCAGCTGGCTGAGGAACTGACAGGTGAATACAGCAGCATATACAGGATTGCTTTGCACAGCTACTGAGAAGTAGTGTGTATGATAGAGAAACCAGGCAGAATAAGTAACTTCCTATTGAAGCTAAAAATGCAAACAAAGGAACATCCTTCCCTAGATTCAGTCACAGTCTTTGCTGTTGAAGTTTTGCAGTTTGTATAATGTTGGTTGGGGTTTTTTGGGATGAGGGAAAGCAGGGGAAGGATCTCTTTATAGAAAATGTTTGTTTCTTTAATTCGTACCATTTCCCTGTGCAAAGCACTCCAAATTACAGATTTCCCAGGTGTTATCCACAAACTGCCCAGAAATGAGCTGGCATAGTCTGTGCTGAACTTTGTGATCTGTGTGAAGGAGCAGGAGCTGTAACTGTGCATCACTGCTGGCAGTTCCCAGAGCTAATCTATGGGATTCTGAGGTATCTACAGAACACAGAAGAAAATCAGAACTGCTATTAAAAAAATGGTTCATTATAGACCTCTCATTTTTACATGTACAACCTGGGCAAAAGGTAGAAGGGATGATATAAAACTTGATTAAGCAAAAGTTCAAGAAGTGTCACCTGACTAGTGCCACTACCACGTATTTTAGGGTAGACTGGATGAAAGGGAGAGAGAGAAAGGGAGAGTACCCAAGACATTCCAAAACTATCTTATGACAATTAGATATTACAATAGTAATTGTCAAATGTCAGTCATCTGTAAATCATCTTGGTACTACTCAACCAGTCTCTTAAAAATCTTACTGCATCAGTCAGTTTTAAAAATAAAAATTCTGCAGCTCTTATTTTCTGCAACCCTAAATGTAATCCCAAACATGTCTCTTATTTTTAATGCATTTATCTCACTAACCCCTCTGAAAAAAACGGGAGAACCCCACACACTGAAGCAGCTTCTTTTTTATTGAAGGGCCCTCCACATACATTCACAAGACTAGACACCTCAAGCAATAACCACTCCTTTCAGGGCTCATTTTTTCTAAATCTACTTCCAATCTATGGCTTTAGTAGCATCCAGATAGACCAGCACAACCCCACAAATCCCAGTTAAATTCTTCACTCTTATCAAAGGATCTTTGAACATGGGAGTCGCTGCTTCAAGCAGGACACCAGGCTTGCCTTGCTGTAAACAATTTTATCTCATTCTAATCCAGCCCATTTAGACCCATTGCATTTCCAGAAATCTGCAGATGAAAAGAAACACCTGATGCTGCATCAGGCTCAATTATATCATAGATACAATAGAAGATTGTGGACTGATAGCAGTGTTATTGCTTTCCAGCCTTAGAAGGATTCAGTGCTTTTTAAAATGCAGATAACTATATGAATATGTTACAGAACATAATACAACACTGTTTGTGTTATTTCTTCAATTAGTGGTTCGATTCAAGTCCAGTTAAAGGAAAAAATGGAAGAATACACAGTGACACTGAAGCCTGATGCTGCCTACAGCTTAGTTCACACAGTTCTTTTTGGATGTCTGGCATTAAGCACAATGAGGTATATATTCTTTTAATCCTACTAGGGCTTGTTTAGATGATTGAGTATATTTTTATAAGAGTGTAAAATATGTTGACCACAAACTGATAGGATCATGAACCTTGTTTCTCTTCCTGGTGTGCTTCTACTTGCAGACTGAGGCATTTCCCAAAATTCTGCCATAAAGAATGGAAGTTTGGGAACAGAGATGTTCTCAAGAGCATGTAGCAAAGTGCAGTGTCAGTCCTGTACTCAGTTATTTCAGAGGCCTGAAAGTCCAAGAAAACTGTGTTCAGAATTTCTCTATAGACATTAACTGCTCTCACCAAGCAGCTTTGCAGAACTCCAGATGATCATGAAAAGCTTGTGTTCTTCCAGAATGAAGTACCTCTGGACGTCCCACATGTGTGTATTTGCATCCTTTGGCCTGTGCAGTACAGAGGTTTGGAAACTTACCCTGAAGTGTCTCCATCTCTACACATCACAGAGGGTGAGCACTGTACTCACAGCATTTCATCCACTGGGTTTTGGACCATATCTAAACCAAGTCAAGGCTCAGGGTTGAATATTTGTAGTTCTCTTAAACCAGGTATCTCTGCTGTACATTTGTATAAATTTATTTAGTAAAATATATTTTCTAGTGGTTTCTGTATTAAACAATTCCGTTAGAATACACTAGATGGCAATATAGATGTAGCTATGAAAAATAACCACAATTTTACTAAAAAATTCTCCATATTAGGAAATCATCAGGAGTCTGAGAAGACCTTTGCAGTCAATTGTATTGAATGGCAGTGTTTTCCACCTTGTAGAATATAGATTTAAAGATCTAAATCCATCTTTTGTGATGGGTCTTTAATTAGGGTTTTGCTTGAAAACAGTATCAGAATATGGTCTTAAAATTCAATCTCTAAATTGTACTACATGTTAAATATTTCAGATATCAATAAATTAAATAAGTCTATTAAATGTATCATCAGAATAACCAAATTTTTTTCAATTTCTCTTAGACACAGCTGATTAAGTATTCTATACCAATAATTACATTACTGTACATTTCATTTAAGGTAAGAAATTTTTTTCTCTATATTTTGGCATTTTTTAGTTGCATGGAGTTTTCTCACAGAAGGGTGTTGTTTTATTAACAACTACAAGATTTGTAACTTAATTTTAAAAATGGGGATAGCTGAAGTGCAAGGATCTTTGTGCCTATGATTGTCTGTGAAGGGTAAGTTGGGCTCATTTGATCCAGAGTAGCTCTTGATAGACACAAATGTTTGTCTGATTGCATGTGTAAGTAGCAGGTGTTACTTAAATGCATAATTTTAGGGAAATGGGAGTTGTCTCTTTTGGTTTTAACTAAGTTGTGGATAATATGCAGGTTGTCACATTTTGTAATGATTTGTTGTAGGAGCAGAAATAATCATAATCTATACAGCTGTGCCTCATATGCTTTACAGTACAGAATTATTAAATGGTCAAGTACCTGTTTTGTCTTCTGTCTGCTCCAGAAACAGAATGTTATTATTGTCAAACAATTAAATGTAAGTGCATAAAACATACTTAAATCAATAACTTGTACATGATTATCAGCCTGTCATAGCAGTGAGATTTAGGACACTGATTTAATGGGCAAACCATTCTTTTAAACTGTAGTCACAAAGACAAGAAACTCAGAGTCTACTTTGATGGAGTAGTTGTTTCTGCAGTAACTAGTCTGAGGTGAAAATATGTCTGTTAAATAATTTCCTTCAGAGAAACACAAGATTAATTTCATTGATACAGTTAAAAAGGCAGTAGAGAAGCAGTTAAGAAAGCTGCTAATAGAGTTCACTTCAGTAGTGTGTTCCCCCCTCTAAAACTGAAACAAAAAGTCAAAAAATACTATTTTCCACTTAAATTGTCTTATTATTCTGTTAGAGGATTTTTTTTGTCCACTGATGTGCTGGTTAGGAAGTCATTTACCATTTTTATCATCTCTGACTATGACAGAAACAATGCCATTTCTTTTGACATGGGGATACCAAGAGTATGACATTCTGATAGTCTAATGTGACAGATCACTAGGAAAAATTTTCCTCCCACTCTTCATGAGCAGATGTAAAGTTCCTAAATCCTGTCAGATTCAATTCTGAAGTCAACAGAAACCACTGATTTCCCAGGCTTTAGAGCAGTCATTAGTTGTGCTCAGTCTGCCTTAAAAGCATAATTTTCCTGTTTCTTCTTAATAGAGGAAATCATTTTTATGACAATAAAAATACTATTTTTCAGATTTCTCTGTGGGAATGAGAAATTCATCCCCTCTCAGTGTTTCTTTTTGTCCTGAGTTAGTTCTTGCAGTTGAGCTACCAGAAGAGTGGATCTCTCTGTGGGTCTTTTCTGCAAAGCTGAAAGAGTTGATGAGAAGCCTGGGAGAACCACTGAATATTCTGAGCTGGAAGGGACCCACGGGGCTCTTGTCCCAGGTGCCCTGGCAGTGGTCAGACAAGAATTCTTAGACAGAGATCCAGAAAGTACCCACTGCTTCTGTGAGAATGTGGGTTTATATTCTCTCTCTAAAAACTTATAAACAGACAGTGGAAGGAGATTTTTGGAACAGAGACTTACTTATCTCTTTTCCAGACAGGAATTTATCTGTTCAGTCACTGAGTTCTCAGGTTGCAGGGGCAGTTTCTCTGTACACCGCAAAGTTAACTGGTCATCAGGGATAGTTTTCTTGAATTTGTAGGAGGGCAGTTTGGTGTTTCATTATCTGTTACTTTTGTCAGAACTACTCTTCAGTGCAGTTCCTCAAAATAGGACTTTATGGGATTATTAACCTAATCCTGAATAAGCTAATGAAAGCCTCTTTTGAGGCATGTGGTTACTACAGCCCCAAGTACATCACCTGAACATTAATTCCCTGAGATGCAGATGCAGCTCCAGTGCTGGCTTTCTTTCAGATTTCAGGTACAGGATGTTTTGAGACCTGTTAGACATCTGTATTTCTGTTTACATGTGTTCTCCATTATTGTGGTGGAAACATCTTTCAGATTAAGTGAAGATGCTGAAGTATTTCCATGCATACTTTAGCTGTGCTGCAGATAACACAACACATACATAATGCAGTACCAAGTACTATTTATGTTTCACTTCTTACACTTTGTAAGTAGACTTTTTATCTGTGTTCAGTGTATTTTAACTTCACAATAATGCCCATCAATTTGTGTTTGCATGTCAGTAATTTCTGAACAAACTGCTGGTACTTAAGGTGAGCTTCCGAGATTGAGCATTCTAATTCCTGGATTTGCCAAATAATCCTCCTGAAGTACCTTAGTTTTCTCTTGGTTCTACTGATCAAATATAGTGCTACCTGGAAATTTTTCAATTCAGTAATAGCAAGCCCCATAACCAAAATTCTCCTCCAGTGGAAACTGTACTCACTCAAAACTTGCAGTAGTGTGACATTGTGACTTTAAAAACTCCGCAGAATGAATGCCATGGAATAGCCCCAGCATTCAGCAGGGAGCTGTGTCCCTGGTTCCTCAGGAGGTTACAGGGCAGGTTGCACAGACTGAGAAGCAAAGCAGAGCCCATTCCCTCTGTCTCCACCCTGAAGGACTCCAAGCTCTCAGAATGTTTAGCTATTCAGGGCAGTAAGTAATGAAGAGAGGAAGTTCTGATTCATTATGAGACTCCACAATCGCATTTCACAACAGCTGAATTTACTCATCTCTGAGAGAGCTTCTGAAGAGCAGAAATACATCTGTTGTACTGCTACACTTCGCAAAGCTTCCCCAGGGTTGTGATGCTACCATGGCTCCACCTGGGAGATGCCAGGAGTACTTGAACCAAGTGTACCAAGTAAGCAGTTAAACTAGTGAGTATCTTAATTGGCCCAGTTATATCTCCTGCCCCAGTCCTGCCACATAATTACAGTTTAAGTGAAAGAATGCCTGGGTTTGCTGAGGGGCTCAGCAGCACCACATTCAAATTTTTTCTGAAGT
Source organism: Machaerirhynchus nigripectus (assembly GCA_013397975.1). NCBI lineage: Eukaryota > Metazoa > Chordata > Aves > Passeriformes > Dicruridae > Machaerirhynchus > Machaerirhynchus nigripectus. Next base: position 2,415,206 of record VZRQ01001155.1, read on the forward strand.
CTTGGATGAGCATTATATAAATGGGATGATTTATGGCTTTTTAGATTATCAGGTGGGTTTTCTTACACTTTTTCCTGTAGCATTTCAGTTTTCAAACCAGTAGTCCTTATTATCTAAAGAAAGCAGGTTTAGAATAGGTTTCACCATAACATCCTCTGTAGTAAAGCCTGATGCACAGCAATCTGTCATTAGCATTGTCATTATCTTCCTTAATTGCTCCCTTCTGCCCTATAATATTCACTGGCTTAAACAGTAAACCCCTAAATCATTGCCTCCTTAGCTTTTTAGAGGGAAGGGTTAAGCTTTTCAGAATCAGTTTCAATCCTCCTTTCTCCCCTCCAGATTTGATTTATGTATTCTTTGTCTGCAATAAATTTTGAAATGCTTTCCCCGATGATGTTGTTGTTGGTTGTTGCTGTTCTGTCATACTTCTATTTTTGCCTTCAGCGGTTCTCTTTTAATTCAGACTTCTGAAATACAGTTAATGGCATCCACAGCACATCTAATGATCTTTACTTCTGAAACAGATTTCCTACCTTTTTAAAATTTAGTTTTACATTTCCTTTCCAAACTTAATGTTAATTCCTGGGGCATTTCCTTCTCTTGTCATCATTGTGACAATGGGCAGTTCTGGTCCTGCTGGTCATCCGGCAGGAACTGCAGATCTCAAAATCTGAAACTGTGTGTTCATCCTGCAGTGACAGCCACCTCTCCTTCCTAGGCAGGGTAGATACACTTGTGTCTTGCAATTTACCCATGAGCTGGACAAGATTAGTTGCCAGCTAAGAGGAAGTAATACATTTCAGTATCCAGAACTTGTTTTGTTCATTCTGTCTTCAGGTTGTTTTGTTACTTTGTTTTGATTTTAGTTCTGGCCAGGAATAATGGATGAACTGTCAGAGCTGAGAGAATTCTATGACCCAGACACTGTGGAGCTGATGAACTGGATTAAGTAAGAGGATTTTTTCTCTATTTAAGTTAAATGCTATTTGTGTAGATCTAATGTTCTTAGTTATAGTGTTCTCCTTATTTGTCACAGCTCATCAGTGAACTCTGGTGACCCGTGGGGATAGTTAGGATGAGTGGGTTATCAGGAGGTTGGATATGAGCAGCTGTGGAGAGCAGCTTCATGCTCTGGTTCAGTATCACTGCTGTGTTCCATGTGCATCAGGGAAGCAGCTGATCCCTTTGCTCCCATAAGGACACATAGTTTTCACAACCAAAAGAGGTAAATTTGGAGGTGTCAAGCTTCTCTCATCATATTATAGCTACCTCCTTACATTAATAGATCTTTGCAGTGAAATAATTTTATTCGCGCCCCCCAACCTAATGTCCTTCTCAACTCTGTAATGTTAAAAAGCTTGGATGTAGTGCTGGAAAATTTGTACTCTGCAGTCTGTTTCTTGGACTTTAAAACAATCTAAGTTGTCTATGCTTGTTAGAATTAATCCCAACATGTGTTCCAAACTGTAAGCAAAATACTTTTAATTTAACTTGAACTTGTCATAGCTAAGCACAGGTGCAAAGTCTTTCAGGAGCATGAGTTAATCATTCCAACCCCACCTCATCACTTCTGCTTTCTCACAGAGCATAGGAAGGTATTTTTCAGGTGGAAACAGTTTGGAATACTGCATGTAGAAGATGCTGAGAAAAAAGGCCAGGTAGGATGTTCTCTGGAGGGCTGTGAACTTAAGGGGTATGTTCTTTATTAACACACAGTAACCACTAAAAACTTTCAGGTTAAGTTCTGAACAGGGAGATTCCTGGGACTTGTATTTATTTGCAACTCTAGCAATGATTTTAGAAAAAGAAAATTGGTTTCATGTTATGGAGGAAAACATTGTGAAAGTAAATCTGAATTTACAACATTAAATATTGAACTGTTTGAAGTATTTCCTCGGAGTATTTCCTTCATATGCAATGAACTTCAGTGAAACCAGTCACCCAGCCTATTCTCCCCATAGCAACATACTTACACTCCATAATGTTGTATTTCTTTAATCCATAAACTAGAAGGAGTAATTTAGAAGTAAAATATATTACAAGCCTTCACTGACTCTACTTTGAAAGCAGGCCATGATTTTTTCCATCATTTAGAATCTTTGCAGCCTTATTGACATGTTTTTGTGACTAATGTTTACCAGCCAGTTCCATTTAGCACTACTGTTTTATTAAAAGATGGTAAATGTCTGATAGTTCATGTCTCCTGTGTACAATATATAGAGTTATATATAGATTTATACATAAAATATGCATGTGAAGTTATTCCCAGCCATGAACTGGATTTGACTGGCTCCAATGAGAATAATTTTTCATGTGTTCTTAGTGCTGAGAATGCTAAACTGGTGCTTGTCATCTCTTCATTCCAAGTCATGACAGACAATTACAGAGTGGCATTTTTTTACTTAGAATTTATTGTATTTAGAAATATTATTCCTGTAAAGAAGAGTTAATTATCTATGCTTTAAATACCAATCAACAAAATTTATGGTAAGTTTCTCAAAGTGGGACAGATTTTCTTTAGTTTGATGTGTATGAGAACTCTTACTATACTAACACTTGATAGTTGTGCTGTAGTTAATGACCTGTCAAGGCTGGTGTCAGGAACTAATCATTCATTATTAAAACTCAGTATGAAAAGCTCCAATTTGTCATGTGTAGCAGTGAATTAGGAATAATTCATCTGTCTTGCAGTCTCTCCACAACAAGAAAACCCTTCTGTCTGCTTAGCTCTAAATGCATATTAACTTGCCCAAATATATAATCTGAATAATGGCCAACTGTTAGTCTGTGAAGTGTCTGCAGATGCATTTCTTGCTCTTCCCCTCACTAAAATTGCCACAGCATTTTCAGGAAGATCTACTGGTTTCTATCTGTACAATTGCAGAGCACAATTTTTTTACATCATGATCTTGCATATCCCAGTTGTCTTCCTTTTTCCTACCCACCATCTCATTTTCTTAGCTTTTTTTAAACAAAAAGTCAAGAAGCCAATGCTCCAGGGTTAGTTCACAGCTCTGTTTCCAGCTGGGAGGTACATTAAAATTCTTAGTTTTGGTCTTTCTCCCTAAGACAGCAGGAACAACATGCTCATTTGTGAGATGGGGAAGAATATCAGTAGAATGAGCAAATCAATAGCCTGAACTTCCCTACTCTGTTTACTTCTGGTAAGTGTGAAAGAAGCAATGTCTTCTGCCTTTAAAGGGGAAATCTGTCTAGAATTGTGGAGTATTTCAATAGCAGTTGCCAAAACTCACAGAAAAAGTTCTTAGAAATCTTGGGCATCAGCCAAAACAATGGAAAAGTTAACGGAGACTGAGATTCGGCAGAGCATTGTTTGATGTCAACTGTACCTGAACCAGGTGTGGGGACAAGCAGGCAAATTTGTATATTAGTAGAAACCCCACAAATTTCCAAAAAGGTTTTGCAAATGAAACACCCATGTTTCAATGGTGGTTCTTTCATTTAGTCATTTATAATAATTTATATTAATGGCTATACTTTCATTTCAAGCCAGTTTTAAAGTTTAACTCTTCTCTATTACTTATATTCCTGATTTTCAAGGGTAATCACACTGAAATCAACACATTCCAGACTTTAAAGGCACTATTACACTTTTTTTTTTTAATTATTGTTCTTAAATTCTTGGGCTTTTGTCGGACGGACTTGTCAGTAAATTTCAGGCATGAACTGGAGAGTGCCTGAGAAGTAGGTTTATAGCAACTGTGTAGGTGAACCCCTTTATGTGAGCGAAATCTGCATGCATAAATTGAGGCTGGGACTAACAAAAATGCATCTTGTTGCTCTTTCTTTGGGGCTGTCATTTTCCTTTTCTGCAATTTTCAATCTTTCCAAACCAGAGGGAAAAAAAAGAACCATGACAGTGTGACTGAATATGCTTTACTGCCTATCATCTGCAGCTAAACCTGTGATATTTTAATATTGCATTCTGCAAATAAAAAGATTTTCTTTTAATGAAAAAGAAAAATCTATCATGGCATATTCCTCAGAATCTCCTTTTCTCAAATCCTTTTGCTTTGTAGATTCATACCATACTCAGGCACTAGCAAAGGAATAATCTGAGACTCGTCAGATTTCATGGCTTTGGAAGCCAACTACAGAGTTCAACTCCAGAGGACTTTTACTAGAAATACCCATTTTATTTCTAATGATGTAACCTGTAATTGCAATGTTGGCCATTTCTTCCTTAGTGCTTCTTAAAACCAGCTCACAATAATTCTTTAGCAGTTTAGGGGAAAGAATTACTACCACTTTCAGAGTCCGTGCAAGTACTTCCTGTAAAACTCTTTTATTTTTAATGAGTTATTCTTAAGTATTTATATAATTCTCTAAATTCTTAAGTGTAAGGTAAAGAAAAGGTTCCTACTCTGTAATACAGTGCTTAGTTTACCCATTAGTTCAGCTGTAATTAACTTGTTGAAAGCTTAGAGCTTCAAAAATAAATGAGATTATTTGTTCAAAATGCCATCAGGTCTCCTTGGAATGGCATTTAAATTATATAATGTAAATCAGTTTGACCTGTAAGTCCTTGTCATTATTTAGTGACATTTCCTAGAGAATAAATTGTTTGCAGGTTGGGCAGTGTGGTATGGAGCTTGGCAGAGAGCTATAAAAACAAATTATCCTTTCATTTTATACATCATTTGCTCAGACAGTTGTAAAAATTGCTTCGTTTTTGTGTAATAGAGAAGTGTCATTCAGTGGTTTGCAGCACAAGAGGTGCCCTGGCTGCAGAGCACTGTGGGTAGTGCCTGGCTCAGGCAGGGAATGGGCAGGAGCATCCCTGGGATGCAGAAATCATCCTGGCCCTGGGAATGCTCCTTGGTACTCGTGTGTCTCCAGCACTCAGCAGTGGCCACCCACAAGAGCTCTTGGGGATGGCATTGGAGAGGGCAGACACTGCTTGGGGCTCTGTGTCACTTCCCAGTGTCACTTCTCAGCTCTCTGCCCAGGGCACTGAAATCCAGCTCTTGTGCTCCTGGCACTGCCAGTACAGCACAGCACAGGGAAAGAGGGCTTCTAGTAGCTCCTGCTGGTCTGGGAACATCTGAGCTGGCCCAGTTAAATATGGACAGTGATGTGTCTGAAGGACTATCATTTCCTAGGACTTCAAATATGTAAATCTGAGTCTCGGGGAAACATCTGCCTTTTCCTGGAACACTGGATTTTAAACTCCACCCAGGACCAAAGCACTTAAGCTTGGTTTGGTTTGAAAAGCAAGCAAGGACCTCTAGATTGTCTTCGAGGGATAGGGAGAGGAGGAAGTGCTGGCAAAACTCTTTCTATCTGGTAAAGAATGCACTCAGCTATATTTCACCCCTTCTGGGTAGGAGTGAATGCTTTTGGAAAGGGGAGAAATTGAACCCTGAGTCTTCTGCATGATCCATTTTCTGAGGGGAGATTCACTGGGTGCTGCAGCTCTAATCTGTGTTCCCTGGGACCAGGGCAGGGTTAGACTGGATATCAGGAAAAGGTTCTTCCCCCAGAGGGTGCTTAGACCCTGAACAGGCTCCCAGGGAATGGGCACAGCCCCGAGGCTGCCAGAGCTCCAGGAGCGTTTTGACACTGCTCCCAGGGATGCACAGGGTGGGGTTGGTGGGGTGTCTGTGCAGGGACAGGAGCTGGACTGGATGAGCCCTGTGGGTGCCTTCCAACTCAGCATACTCTGTGATTCTACTTTTTTGACAAGCATTTTACCGGTAGGTTATTGATAAAGGGCACTATCACCATTTCCTTAGGCTGCAGGCTGCTTTTGGCTTTTTTGTTTGCTTTTTTCTTACGGGTTTTGCCCTTGGTACTTGTTGGGAGGGGCTGTGCAAGTGGGTTTAAGAAAGTTTGAGTCTGCTAAAGAGCCCATTATAAAGCAAATCTGCAATCAGAAGAGCAGGGTTGCCTTGGTAAGGCCAGTCAGGTTTTAAAATTTGAACTAATCTTGAACAAGCACAGAAGCCTACTTGTCCCATTAGAAGTTGCCTGGCCCAGGCATAAATACAGAAACATGTTGAAGGTGCTTTAAGAATCATCATTTTTATTTGGGTGTGTCTAAGCACTCCCCAGTCCCTCTGTGAATCCAGCCCATGTCCTTAGCATCTTAGTCCTACAGACTTGTGCTTTCCCACAGATCCAGGGATGAGTCCTGGCTGACAGTCTGTCAGAGCCATCCTATTTGCATAGTACTAAATTCTAAGAGGAATTAATTTATTTTAATGGAACATGTACTTCATGACACTTGTGGCTTTGAATATTTTAAGTAATAAATAATTTCTTAAGAGATTAAATATTTTCAGACTTTAAAATGAAACTGGCTTTATAACGTGCTGAAGAACTAGTCTATCCATAAAGTTAAACTGGCCTATTAAAAATAATATCTCTGGCCTTCCTAGATGAGATTAATGTACCACTGCAAGATTTTTTAGGAAGAGTTTGTAATTATTAAATCATTTGCTATGCATAATCTCTTGAAAGGCGATAGTAAAATTTAATACTTGTCTCTCAACATTTTCAAGCTGATCATGGAGCTTAAAGATGACTGTGTAGCTGCAGTTTCCAAAGGCTCCCTAAAGTGCACCCCAAAGTGTCACAGTTACTGGAGTACTTTAATGTATGCATGGGGATGTTAGGCACCTATTCACATTCTAATTTCATTCTATTTGGTTTAATGTGTGCTGCTTTCTGCTGTTTTAGTCTTCATAGACCCTTCCATGGTTATATGCCTACTAAGCACTAGAAAACACTTCAGCATACTATGGCCAGTTTTAATTAGCCTGATTATAGGACTGTCCACTGCCTGGCATTTTTACTCTTTCTGCCTTTCTGTTGTGTCTCTGCAAATATTTTAGATTGTAAACTTGTTGGGGGGAAGGTTAGCAAAAATAATTTTTTCATTATGGGTATTTGAGTAATCCAGAGATACCAGGATTTGGAATTTCAAAGGTCACGGTACCAGTAAGTGACAGCATTTCTCTCTGGCATCTTCTGCATCCCTCTGCCCCAGCTTTTTGCAGCTGGGTTGTCTTTTTTCATAGTTTCTCTCCCACAGTTGTCAGAATAGGAAGATTAATGTCTCATGGAACAAAGTGTTCATTGGTGAATGCTAGGACAGGAACAGAAAGTTTTACCATTCAGATTAAATAACTCATTTTATATAAAGTACCTTGATCTATCAGACACAAACCTAAGTCACAATAAATTTCTTGAAATATTAAAAGAATTAGAATATGGAAACCTATAAATATTAAGAGGCTTTAGAACCTGAGAAATAAATGAAAGGTAGAAATAGTTTGAAATTTTCACGATCGTGTTTTCCTTAAATTCCCTCATAGTGCTTAGTAAATTTTTTATTTGCAGTTGAGTATTATCATAATTTATCCACTTGGCATTTGAAGAAAACACAGTTGCTTGAACAGTTTGCTCCCTGAATAGAAGAGAGGCAGAAAAATACTTCTGCAGTCTTTTTTTTCCTTCTGATCTGTCACAAGCATTGCAAAAATGCCCCTGCAGAGACTTCCTCAAACTTATCAATCTTTGTTTAGGTCAAACACTCCAAACACAGCAGTGTTTGCTGGGAGCATGCAGCTGTTAGCAGGAGTCAAACTATGCACTGGACGGACCTTAACCAACCATCCCCACTATGAGGATAAGAATCTGAGGGAGAGAACAAAGCAGGTAAGAGATTGCTGATTGTTTGAAGTAATTCTTGCCCATGTCAGTGGCTCCACTCCAGAAAACATATGTCCTCTCTAATGGCACACTGCAAAAGGAATCACGTGCTGTAGTTGTGGAGGTGACTACTGTCAGACACAGGCCCAGGATTTAAGTGCTTTGGGATCTCCTGACTCACTTCTGGCAGCTGGTGTGTGTCTGAACAGCTCTGTACCTGCGTACCCAGCTAGTCCCAAGGGCACTGGTTTGGCTACTGTAGCATCAGTAGATCCTGGTGCCCACTTGGGCTGTTAAACGCACATGGATCATTCCCTGATACTCCCTTCAGTTCCCAGACCAGCACACAGCATTGGATATAGAAACCACCCTGAGAAACTGCACATGGAGCTGGGGAGACTGGTTTTTGTTCACCTACCCTTTTCTGTACTTGAGACATTCCCAAAGCCTGACAGCACCAGTGTTGTGTAGCCAGCAGCATCCTCGCCATAACACACAACTCCATGTGGCTCCTGAGTAAAGCATTTATAGAGTGTTTCTGTAATGCTGCATTCCCATGGTTTCTCAGTCTCAGTTCTTTGTCTGGCTCCAGAGAGAGGAGTCATGACAGAGCAAACAAAGCAATAGTAGTGATGTGGTGTATGTTGGAGCTAAGTTTCCTTGTTCTCCAGATCTACCAGATCTATGCCAAGCGATCTCCCGGCGACGTGTACGGAATCCTGCAGTCCTTCGGCACCGACTACGTGATCCTGGAGGACAGCATTTGCTATGAGAGGAGGCACAGCAGGGGCTGCCGCCTGCGGGACCTGCTGGATGTAGCCAATGGCCATGTGAGTGTTACAGACAAGATCGAGAAACACATTTTGCTTGCCTTCGCCCTGAAACCCAGTTATGATCTGAGGTACCTCAGCGTATTTGCACTGTGGGAAGGAAAATCTACTGGAGCCTTTAGGCATTCTCAGAATGGCCACATTAACACTGCTTGCATTTAAGGGTATTTTAGAATAAAAAAGGGGGAATTCAGCCTGGGCAGGATAAGTAATCACTTCCTGACAAGCTCCAGGTTAGCAGCACACAAGCAGAGTTCCCTCCCAGGTGTAAGTCACTTGAGAGCTTCAGTTCCCTCAGCGTGGCTCACCCCGTGGTGTCAAGGGAGTTCTCAGGTATTTCTGGGGCTGAGGTGGAGCCAGAGCAGACTGCACAAGCCCAAGCAGATACGGACCTCTGATAAAGCAGCTTTATCCATTTAGAGACAGTACTGTAAGTCTTACTGATTTAAAGCTGTTTTCTTCCTCCCACTTGTTTCATACTGTGAACAAATCTGACCAGCCAGACCCAGTGAATGTATTGTTGAGATTGTTAGGAACTTGTTGTTGCCTGTAACTGTGAATTGGCTAAAGATACTTCACACATCTGTTCCATTTCATTGCAGATCATGGATGGCTTGGGAGAGAATGAACCTGATTTGAAACCTTCATTGTATCCTCGCTTCTGTGAGGAAATTAAAAAAAACCTTCCCTCTTACACCATTTACTTCACCAGGGTGTTTCAAAACAAAACATTCCATGTTTACAAACTTGCCAAGCATAAATAACGTTTCCAACCATGGCTTCAAGTTCAGTATTCCACATTAGGAAATGCAGATGAAGTTTACAAACAGGTTACATCTGTAAGACATTTTACACCAGTGGTTTCTTGTTTAATTACTGTGATTCTTTTTTTTGAGACAGCTTAGTTTTGATAACATCATTGATGTTGCCAAAATTTTCATAGATTCATAAATAAATGCTAGCAGGGACCATTTTGATTATAAATTCTGACCCTGTGAATACTTAGGTTGTAATTGTTTTCCAGTTTTAACTGATTGGGAAACAGACAAAGGCAGCAGCCTGCGGTAGCACTACTGAGTGCAAGCCTGTGAATCTGCTCAGCAGTTCAGATTTTTTCCTCTCAAATGATAGAAATTCAGTGGAAACAGCTCATCCTACTCCTGCCCTGAGTAAGCATTGCCTTTCTGAATCCTTAAAATGAAGTTTTGTCTTACAGTCTGATCCTTTTTGACAGATCTTTGTGCTCTTTCAGTGCCTCTTTTTTGAATTCTTTGGGAATGTATGCAGATAGGAGTTTCCAGTCTTGTGAGTGCGATTGCAGAATCAGTGAGTGCAGATTAAGTAATCAGTTTTGAAGAAAAAACTTTAATCCTTGGTCCAGCATTTTTAGTGATCAGAAAGGAACTGGTTTGTTACATTAAGTGTTTAATGATGGAGTGTTACATATTTCTAGTGAGAAAAAAAGCTGGAGCATGCTTGATACATGTTGCATGTTTGTATCCTCATAAAATGCTCAGAACAAAAATCTAAATTTCTCAGTTTGGATTCTCACAACACTTTTCTGTATATACTTTCTGAACTACAGGGGATCCTTTTTCTCCTCATGTGAATCCCACTAAGACAGCAAAATCGAACAAAAGAAAAACTCATCTCTAAATCAGCAGGAAACCAGTATTTCAGATACATTTAGATAGTAGAGCTTTGTTTTGTATTTTTTCAGACACAAAGCTCTATATTTTAGCACAAAATCATTGTTTCCTTGTTCTTTAGCCTAAAACAGAGACTACCAGTATTTTAAAATGACACAGAAGATTAAGTGAAGCCAGACCTCAGTGCTAAGAATTTTGTGATTTGTGTGTACTCTTTGTCTTTTTACCAGCCAGAACTTTGTGAATTGTATTGGATTTCTAAATGTTATGAAGGTACCACATGGCTTTTGCTGTGTTTTTAGCACTGCTTTGGTTTTAGGTTGATATTAGAAATCAAATTTGGAAGTCTCACAGTACTCTCCATCTTGAATTAGACATCCACTAGGCTCATTTGTTTCTTATGATAAACAGAACTGTAATAATCAAGTGCCTCTAGGCCCAGGTTGAGTTAACATTTGAACACCTATAAGAGTGTTTGTGGCCTGTGCAAATAACTCAGTTATAGTAATTACCAGTGCAATTAATTTCTAATGATGGGAAACTTAAAGTGCTACAGATAGCAAACTCCACATTTAATTTAATCAAGATGTGTAATGAGATTAGCTGTCACAACTGATCTGGGCCCCAATTCCAAGTGATTTAAGTGTTTTCCCTTTCACTTGTACCAAGGTAAATTACCAAAGAGATGGAGATGGTTATGTCACATGCTCAAACAATTTTATATTCAGTAAATACTCATTAAACAATGTTCAACATCCTTCTCCTTTTCTCTCTGGCACAGAAGGCTGCGCTGTAGCCAGGCTGTGTTAAATCATACACTGACAGGAGCTGGATTGTTACACTGAGCAGCTGAAACTCCTGAGTAATTCCTAGCCTGTATCCTTTAATGAGGTTGGAGACCACTGCAGTTTAACATAATACAATAATAAAACATTTTAATCAGTATTAAAACTTTAATTAGGCCTGTAATGATGCATGATGGTTCTTGCTGCAAGCCTGGGTCAGTGAATCCCTCAGTGAGTGCCTTCAGTAATTGAAAACAAGCACACAAAAGGTAAAGTATGTCCGGGCTATATGGCTTGTTCTAGAATGCAGTTGGATCTTTCTGGAAAGGTGCAGTAACTTTCCTTTGGTGAGGGGGAGGGGTTCCTGGGCCCAGTGATACCCTGTTGTCTTCAGAATTTACTTGTAGGTAACAACTGAAACTTAAGAAATCCTGACTGGAACAGTAATTATTTTTAAACAGACTTGTTTCAAAAATGCAGGCTCTAATATTGCCACAGGAGAAATTTAACCTTTTCATAGAAACTACCAAGTGCAAACTGGTTTGTTTGGGTTTTTTTAAACAGAAAGTTGTACTATGAAAGATTATCAGAAAGGTTTAACACTAAGGGATATTCCAGGGACTGTAATGCAGCATTCAGACACCAACCTGCTTAAAACAGTAAATCCAAGTGCCAAGGGCCAAAAGCAGTTCCCAGCTCAGAGGGAGCAGCTCCTCCCTGCCCCTGTTTGTTTGAGATAAGGCCTGGGAGGGCAGAGACAGCTGTGAGGGGCTGGGGGAGAAGGGCTGCACCTCCCATTCCCGAGGTACCGACTCTTACTGATAACCAGCAGTGGGAAGGGTAGGGACAGGACTCCTGAGTGTTCCTTGGTGTCCACAGGGACTTTTGTGCTGCATGTGATCAGTGGGATTGTGATACAAATTACTTTTTCTTAGATTGCAGAGACAAAATGCTCTCAAGGAGCCAGAACGTTTTTAGGGGAGAAAAGCCTTTGAGATCCATAAGTGTATTTTCATTTCTTGTTTCAGTGTTCTGCTGGTGGGATCTAACATAGTTATTTTATAATGTGTTGTAAAGAGATGTAATGACTATTGGATACTAAATAAATTGTGTAATTTGAAAGTCACTTTTTTTGCTTGTTTTTATGTTGGAAAGCAAAATATTTTTCATGAGGAAGTTTTGGCTTCTCAAGTTCATGATATTGTGTATAGCACTGACTTTTGGAATCACCTTTGTGTTTTAACAGCTCGCTGGGCTTTCTTTGTTACAAGCTAAAGGTATCAGCCATGATTTTTACCAGTCATCACCCAGTTCATTTTAACTCCAGTAAGGTCAATAGACTGAGGCAGTATATCCATTTAAATAAATATTATTTATTTATTAAGTGTATTTTATATATATATATATAAAAGCATATATTAAGCGCTTTGACCAACAGGGACCTGCTTGTTTCCACATTATAACTCAAGTTTAGTATTTTTAATGAACAGGTGCATTCTTTAAGAGTGAAACAGCACATTTCAAGGGCTGTAAGTGCAGTGGGATGGTCTTGATGTGTGACTCTTGTGACAGGAGTTGCAGGATGTGCAGAGCTGGAGATACAATTGCCCCTGTGGCCTAAAGGCGGGTTGGGGGAGTTTGTCACCAACATTAATTAGGGATTACTGTAATGGATGGGATGTGAGCCATAGGTGGTATTCTTGCATGGAGGGGATTCTGGGCTCCAGAGAGCCTCCTAATTTAAATCCTCAGGAGATGACCATGGGTTTTAGCATTTTTGTTATTAAGAAAATGTTACTTCCTTCTGCCCACCTAATCCTGCTTCTTTACAGCGCTGTTTTCCCTCCTAAACCTGCTGGTCAGTAGGTCAGACCTAAGGACAATCAGCTTTCCTATGGTTTGGCTCCATGTTATGTACTTGGAATGTTATTTTAACAGGGGAAGACCACAAAGATTAATGTAGTTGAGAGGCAGACAGATTAAATACTAATATCCACACGATTATTTAAATTTCAGACCCTTACAAACATTTTATGCTAAATAAAATGCTCGTACTACATGTTTAAAGTCTGTAAAGAACATGGAAGAAGATTAATAAAAGTACTAGATTACTGAAAATCCCACTACCTAGGGACCCAATGGGGTTTTTTATTCAATATTTTTCCTTCCCCCCTGACCCATGGCACAGCTTTCTGTGGAAAGCCAGCTGTTCTCCCTGGGAGCCATGGCAGTACTGGGATAAGCCTTTCTGTAGAGGCACTGAAATATTTGTGTGTGTCTGTGCAAATGCAGAACAAGTGAGGATATGATTTCAGCAATTGCAGAGTAATTAAAAGAGCAGCATGCAAATTAGAACAGATAAATTAAGTGAACTAATTAGTAATCTCTGGAAAGAGGGAAGAGTAGGCTTTAATAGGGCATGACAGCTGCAAATGAGTGTGTCCTATTACTGAGATTGTATCAACAGAAGTTCCTGGAGCAGTTTTGAAATGTTTCCTGCCCTTTTGTTTTATTCGGTATGTTCTGTACTAGGTGGGACTCACTGTGAGTACAGAGGCAGCTCCCAGGCTCTGGGGGTGTTGTTTTTACGTGTGGTTACAAAGTAGGGCCACAGCTGTAAGAGGGAAGGGAGCAGCAGTAGGGCAGCAACATTTGGGAACAGCACCGAGACATCTGAGCCTCAGCAGTTCTGTGCCTGCTCTGTGACCTGTGTTTGTCCCCAGCGGGTTCCTGGGCACCAGTTGTGCTTGTGCTTGTTGTCACTCTCTCCCAGGGACCAGTCCACTTCCTCAGGGATGGAGGAAGAGCTTTGACAAGGTCTCGTTCCCCTGGGGAAACCCCGAAGTGTCCTTTGGGTGTGCAACTGGATCCTGGGCCCACCAGCTGAAGCCTTTCAGGCAGCACAACACCTGTGACTCACATCTGTGGAAGCATCTGATCAAAACTGAGTGAGAAATAATTCAACAGATTCCACACTTTAGTCATCCTTAAACACAAACAAGGCAGAGACACCCTGGACAGAAGGCTGGTTTATTATTTATATCGTGCCTGAGATAGGCAGGACACTTCACAGGCAAATTTAAGACAGTATTGGCCCCAAGGAGCTTACAGGATAAATTAAATTAAAACCAGCCACAGCAACAGCATGTCCTTAGGTATGGGAAGAACACAAGGTATGTAGACAGAATAACTGCTGTTTCAGGAAGGAATAGATTTTTGTGCATAATATATATTTAATTAGTTTTCCATATCCTGTTTGTGACTGCTGAGATCACGGAATACAGGAGCTGGCCCACTGGACTTGTGAACACTGCAAGATGCTTCAGCCAAGGTTTCCTCCCAAGCCAGTGTCAGTAAAATTACAAAATCACAGATTGTGCTGTCTGTGAACCAAAACCATTGGGTGTGGGTAAAAATGAGATTTAGGTTTCCCAGAGGACAATGCCCACCACCTGCAATGTGTAACCAGTGGTTAATGGTGCACTCAAGATCTTCCAGAGTGTGACACAAATGCACGTGAGAACAAGGTACTGTGTGATCATTTCTCATTTGGGAAGCATGCAAACTGAGCTGGCCTGCAGACCCGCATACACCTAGATACGGGTTTTAACATATGTGTAAAAATAAAAGCCAGACCTCCCAAAACTAGCTACTGATGCAACTGTGAGCAAAGCAGTTTTAACCTCTGTTACAACACACAGTTTCATGCTTTGTTTTCATGAAGCAAATTATTAGAAACTAAGACATATTCATATTATTAGCTCGTAATATATAATGTACATATTACATATACTTTACATTTACGTATGATACACAGAAGAAACAGCACAGCTTGAAGATTTTGGGTTTGCTACACTGTACTCCATTTATCTGTACAAGTGGTCTCAATTTAAAAAATAAAATAAATTTCGTGGCATCTTCTCTCTCCCAAATATTGTCCCAAAGTTTAAGAAAAATCCAGCATAGTAGCTGGACATTAAACGGTCTGAAAAAGGGACTGATTAATTTAGAGCATAATATTCCACCCCCTGCTATTGCTTTAGTTTTTCCGTGTTTCACTGACCCCAGATATGTCCTGCAATGTTTTATCAAGGGAGATCTAACAAAACGTGAGGGACACAATTGTAGATGCAAATGACACAGTTCAGGCTGGTTTAGGCTCAGTTTAGCAGCTCATTAGGAATGAGAGATTGTAGTGAACTGTGGTGTTGGCTACTCAAATTCCTGACCCCTTTGAGGCATGTATCCAGAAAACCTGGACTTTTCCTTAGGAAAAGTACGTAGCTGTAAGCAGCTGGCTTCATGTGTTGTGCCTAAATCCAGTTTCTGCCCTTGTATGGCAGCATAAAGGGACTTCATCACAGTATATATAACTGAGGTCCTAGTTCATCCATCTGCTTCATTCCTTCACCTGTACCCCTGCACTGGCACCTGCACTGTGTTCAGTGAGCAGGGCTGTCACTGGGCCCAGTGCGGGAAACAAGAGGGATATAACACACCATGGACTTGATTTACATGAGAAAAAGGCAAGGTGTTTTTTTTCTTCAAATAACTACTAGCACCAGAAACAGCACATCCAGCACACTTCCCTCGGCTCCAGCACCTCAGGCTGTGTGCACTGGAGCCCTCAGAGTCCTGCATTACTTCAGTGACAAAAAATACAGGTACTTCTTAACCACTGTATGTGAATGACCCAGTACCCCGGATTCTCTCTTTGTTCTTCCCAGTAAGTATATATCCTAAAATGCAAATGTCCAGGATGTCCCAAGATTAGCCCCAACCTATTTTTCAACTAGCTGCCAAATGTGCCTCGTTAGTGGGAATCTGAATCCCTGTTGTAACAAGAAAAAAATGCCGGGTGGGGGTATTACAGAGCGGGAGTACAAAAAACTGCCTCACCTTTGCTTCCAGAACTGAAAACAGCAGCCTTGGGGAGCTACAGGTCTCCTACCTCTCTGTGCGAGTACAGCTCTCTCAGTTTCTCGAACTTGGGTNCGGTGCAGAAGACGCGCAGCGCGTCCTGCGGCGCGGCCGGGGCGCGGCGCTCGGCCTCCCTCAGCACCGCCGACAGGACCCGCCCGAGCTCCGCGCCCCCCGCGGCTCCTGCAGGCCCCGCTGCCGCCCCGGGCTGGGCCCGCCGCGACACGGCCCTCACGGCGCCCTGCCGCTGCGGTGGGGGTTCCTTCCTCTTGTGGAGGGAATAGGCTGGGCTGCCTTGGATAGACACCTGCAGCTCTGCCATGTTGTAGGCGTCCTGCAGGGAGAAATCGGGCACATGGAATTAATACTCTCTGTAGGTCCCAAAGTTCGTGTTCTGGTGGGAATAATGAAGGAATGATCCCGAGTCAGTCCGCTGTGAACACCTGAAGGGTTGCGTGTGCTGCCACCTCTGCCACCTGCAATGCACCTGAGAAAGGCTGTGAGGAACACCTCTGCAGTCTGCACTGCTGCGGTCAGGGTCAGAATCAAGTCCGATTTCATACCAAAAGCTCAATAAACATGACAGAAGTGCCCCAGTCTTAGTTCTGAAATTCAGATCTGAGTGTCTTATCATCTCCGGACACTGATACCACAAGCGTGGCAGAAGAGGTGAGAAAGGGTATTCAGAAACAGCACATTAAAGAAATCTTTCTGCAGCAGTAGTTCAAAAATCTGCTGTGATTTCTGATAAAATTTTACCAGTCTCTGGAATAATGGCTAATTATGTTACATGGCAATGGCACAATTGTAAAAGCCAAGTAAAACTACCTACTCGCGAAGAAGTCACTAATTCCCTCCCAGCTGAGCCACAGTAAATGCTGTCTGGGAACCGTGCCACAACCTCTGGCACAAAGCTGCCAATGCCAACAGCTAATGGCATTCACTGATCAGAATCTTTGTGCCACCTGCAATTAAGAAGTGCAGTTCTGTCCCCCAGGATCCTTCACCTTCCTACAACCCAAAGGTTGTGTGCCTGGACTGGTTTACAGGCCAAAGAAAAATGCTGACAGGTGATAGCAGACAAGAGTTCATTAGAGCAAACAAGTAATTATTTGGATTGCTAATACTGTTCATGGGAACAGGAGCTATCAGTGAGAGAGGTGTAGAATCAGCACTTCCCACAAGATTTCTTTAGTTCTCCAGCATGTGGCATTGTTCACAACCATATAGTAAGGGATAACCGAGGTAATCTCCCTGAGCTTTGCTGAATTTCCCCTGGAGGCAGAGAACTACTTAAATCCCCCCACCTGCAATCAAGAAGCCGCCTAAGTGGCAGGATGGGGCGTTGGGACACGAGCTGTTTCTTCCCATTCCTCCAGAGACTGAGGAGTGTTGGTGATGAACACCAAGACCTACAGTCCAGATCCCTGCCTTAGGCACGTCCTAAATTAGTGCAAGCTCCAGTCCAGTCCCAATCTGAGCATGGATACCAGGAGAATCCATGACATGGAGCAACTTTTCATCAAACTCAAGTTAAATGGGAGCTTGTTCCAATACAAACTTGAGGATCATCCCTTCACTGAACCGGGTGATATTAAAATTATCCTTCACTGCTACTAATTGTTCATTAAAATGACACATTTCTTCTGATAATAAACCGTTCTTGGCTGGCCATCTACAAACCCAATTCAACCCCTTCCTCTGGGTCCAGAGGTGGCTTTTAACAACATCTGGTGGTCAGCTGAGTTCGCTGTGTACTCAACAATGCACTGACCTCCTGCAATTTTTATGAGCTCCTAATTTCTCTGGGGGCAAGTTTTATTTATTTCAGATGCCGAAAGTCCTTCATACGACAACCTCTTGTCTCCACAGCCCTACCATACATTAATATTACAAAAATGAAACTCTTATCTAAGTGGCCTCATGATCCTTTTGTTGAGATAACCTTAGAACACAACTAAGTGGTGTAATTTTGTATTTTGGTGGCTGGTTTGTTTATGTGGGTTTTTTTAAAATCAAGACAAACAACTAGGTTTTAGCTTTAAAAGTTTCAGCTGCAATCCCAGCAACTTAAATCTGAATAATTTAGGAAGAGTACACAGAACCCAGAGAGGCTTCACTCCAAGCACTGTTTCTTCAGGCAGAGTAATAGCCTCAGATGGAGATCATCAAGTCACTAATTTGATTCCACTGCTTAAAATAAGGAGTGTATTTTAGGAACTCTCCAAAAGTAATTAAACATGTCACACAGTAACTGTGGATTTCCTCAAAGAGACCTTCTGGGTGTAAAATTGCAAAATATTGCAGAGGAAGTTAATCTGATTAAGGAAAACAGGATTTATAGCTGTCTATGTTATCACATGGGAAATGTCTGTGTTTATTACATTCCCACTAATTCACCAAGAAAATAAGGATACTCTACAAGTAAGAATATTTTTAAATCACTGGCTTTTTTTGGCCCATCACATTGGCACCATGACTGGTATTACCTCTGCAGAGTCACATCATCCCTTGAATCCATGAAATGAACAGTTGGCAATGAAGTTTCTTACCTTTTATAAACATAGAAAGCACCTATAGGTCAGTAAATAATCTATTAATAGTACTCGTTTATAATAGCCACAGTTTTCTTTCAAAACTCTGCCTTCCACTGACATGTGAAAACCTTAGAACAGCCAGCAGGAATGTTAACAATACCTGCTTTGGGTATAATCTGCTCTATTAGAAGTATAAACAGCTTGTGCTCACTGTTTTATTTATCTCCAAAACACAAAAATGCAGAGAGGTTCTTCAACAAGCACCACATGCCCCAGGGCTTCGGAGGAGCCAATTCAGCACCTCTCCTTCCAACAAGCGAGGTGTGAACACCTGCTGTTGGAGGCAGTCTCTGGGAAAGCCTGGCCATGAGGAACAGTCACACCAGGCTCTTCCAAGCCCTTGGAGCTCCAGCAGACATGAGCCCTGAGAACCTGTCTCCTCAGCTCCGAAATCAAACCCAGCAGCTGTTAGTGCCCTACTGCTAAACTCGCCTACAGGCTCCTTTCAACATGCAACCAGGATCACTGGCTTTAAGACAAATTAAAAATGGATAGGCACTTATCTCTGCTTAGGAAACATGCACTCTTCACGTACAGACCCTTCCAAATAATTCATCTGCCAATTGCAGGGCTCAATCAGCAGAACAAAGGCTGAGTACAAAGCACAAAATACATTTTCCTTAGCATGCTGAGCCACCAGGCCCCTCTTAATTGTAACATAACAGTGATCCTTACTTCATCTTGCTCCCCACCCCCTTCTTCATTGTAGTTGAGGATGTTTTCCCTGATGTCCTCCAGATCCTCAGGATTAGCAGAGCCGTGGTAAACACCTCCGTGCAGACCCTTGTGCGTCTTCCAGTGAGCCCAGAGGAGGCCAGCACTGAGCAGAGCTGTGGGAACACAGGAGCAGAGCAGAGGTGATACAGGCACCAGTAAACCCCAGTGCACAGCAGGGCCAGCACAGCTGCACTCTGAGCTTCTCAGCAAATGGCTGGGGTTTGCACTTTCCAGTGTGGTGAACATCAAACACAGAAGAAAAGCCTTTAAAGAGCATTCTGCAACACCCTTTAAAGTCCAACTTGAAGTTGGTTAAAGATCAAGTGATGTCTCTGACCTGTCTCTGTCCTGTGTGGAGTTGAACTTCATCACAGAAAATGAATTACAGAGGGGGACAACTGAAGAAATAACATGTTGACAGTAACAAGCACAATGACACACAAATGAAACACAAGACACAAGACAAAAGAGGAAATTACTTTTAGATGTTTTACTAGAAAAAAAGAATCAGGCACATTTTGCCCTAGCATTCATTAATTTAAACATTTTTCTTAAATGCCGAAGTGCATTTTACACAACTGACAAGCTTCAACATCAAATACTGAACATTCTATAAACAGAAACTTGTGTATCACTGTGTTACCGACTCTATAAAAATCGATAAAAGCTCAGAGTAAGACCTCAAAGCGTTGAATACCATAAATTACGGGTGCAGTGAATTGAGGAAACTAGAATCTCTTACAGAATACCTACATGGCAGCAGTTCTGAGGAGCAGCATCTAAATGACCTTGGGACTGAAACGGGTACACAGGTCCATGCCCTGCACTCCTCTAACATAAAGATCTATTACCAACCTCAGCTAGCTGGAATTCCAAGAGCTGTGATACCACTTAGCTTCCCACAAATTTGCTGCTCATATTTGCATGGCAAACATAGTATCTAGCAGAGCTGGGGAAAATGATGGTATTTCCATACTCTTACTACTGAATGAATTTCTGAATGAAACTGCACTAACACTAAAAGCCAGGAGAAAAAGTCTATGTCTTGGAAGGCAAACTTCCATGATATTTGAATAAACAAGAAAGACTCCACGATGTGATCCTTCCTCACAAGTAAGATCCTTCTGGTTTTTCTCTTCTTTTAGAGATCCAATGCCTAAGCCTAAAAGTGGCTGAGGAAGCCAAAAGCAGCTGTTTAGGAGGTGGGACACAACTGGCAAGATGCAAAGTCTGCTCCTACCTGACCAGAGTACTCCTATCAGACAGGAAGTTTCTCCCAGATGGAAAAATCTGTTTCATGTTCAGCACTATTTTAAACAATGCTTATCTGGTAGTAATTTCCACTCTTGCTGTTCAATTGCATTTGCTTCCAATTACGAATCTGAACAGTTCCTCAGCGATGAAGTGAAAATGTGAAGAAAACAAAACTGCAGAGACCTTCCATAGCTGACAAATGTTGATTGACTTAGCGATGGATGCACAGAAGGATGAGAAATCAGTGATGGGACCACGGCAAAGGAATGAAGGCAGAGTCGAGTCTCCCTCAGGAGTTTTCAGTAGGAGATGAGGCGATGACTGCTCAGGACAGGTGGACACATGAGCTCACCACAGATAATACAAGACGTAGTTGCCGTAGCTACCTAAGAGCGCCAGGAAGCAGACGCAGATGGCGAAGAGGGAGGTGAAGCTCAGGCCCGTGTCCTTGTGGAAGATGGCCAGGGTGATCTCGCAGTGGCGCCCGGTGTAGCCGTCGGGGCAGTGGCACTGGAAGGTGGTGGGGGACAGGGACACGCACGTGCCGTAGTTGCAGGGCCGCTCGGCGCACGCCGTGTACACGCACTGCCGGCCTGAGGCGTTCTCCAGGATCATGTGTCCTGCAGGGCAGCTACTCACACCAAGGCAAAATGGGACCATTAGACTGTGAGAAAACAGCTATGACAGGCAGCACTGAAGATTTTAAAACACGCTTTGGTGGCGCTCTGCACGGTTTCTGAAGCAGCCACTGGGAGTAAGTTATGCTAAATCATTACAGGTTGTAGCTTTTCCTGAGGTAGCCATACCATGAGCTCCACAACTTCAAACCCTTACATCTGGGGCTTTCAGAACTCGGGTAGTTCCACTGCCTTCTGGAAGATAATCCTTGTGAAAACCAGCTGGGTTGGGGTCTGCAGTTCTGGCTAGGCAGGACAAGCTGTGCTATGTTCTTTGAGTTTCCAGAGTTAGAGAACTCCATTTGTGTGCACAGTGGCAGTCAGGGGTGTGTGCAGACATTAAAGTGTTTGTAAGTAAAGTGTCCATTTGCACACCACGACCAACAGGAATTAGTGTTGTCCTGACCCCAGCCCCAGCCACACAAACAAGAATGCAAGCTTAATGGTGTGGTGTTCCTAACACAGCTGGAGGAGCCTGGGAGGGAACAGAGGTAACAGGCTGGGGCTCTGTAAGAAATCAGACCCTCTCAAGAGAAAGCACTGACACTGCACAGCACAAGCTTTAGAGCACAGCCAGGAAACTCTGCCACTCCAGCTCACACACCCTCTTGTCCTGGTTCCAGGATTTATAAACATTCTGGA
This sequence comes from Machaerirhynchus nigripectus, assembly GCA_013397975.1. Classification (NCBI taxonomy): domain Eukaryota; kingdom Metazoa; phylum Chordata; class Aves; order Passeriformes; family Dicruridae; genus Machaerirhynchus; species Machaerirhynchus nigripectus. The sequence continues at coordinate 2,436,957 of VZRQ01001155.1, forward strand.
TTTGCTGCTTCTCTTTAAATGTTTTCCATTAAACAGGCAGCTGAACTTGCTTCAGAATCCCTGGAGCCAGGCTGATTTACATCAGCTGAGGGTGGTGCCTGTAAGGACAGAGTAACCTGCTGCCTGTGCAGGTGTCCAGCTTTGTGTGCCACTGTGGTTCCAGGGATTTGATGAGATTGCCAGGGGCAGCCTTCAAGCTGCAGACTTCAACATCCACCCTTTCCCACCTCATTCTGAAGGGTTTTGTGCTTCTATTTTCACCAATTACCTGCATTCATGCATCATCCACAAATCAATACAAATAAATTCCTGGTTGCAAGGATTATTCCTACAGGCCTCCGAAGAACAGCCTTCTTTGATGCCTTGGGCACTCAATACTGACACCAGCTCCTTCCCATGAGTGTCCAGAGGGATTCTGTAGTTGTTAAATCTGACATCCTTCATACATCCTGCAGCAAGGCACAAAGAGACAATTTTAAAAAACATTCAGCAAGAATAATTTGAAGCAGCTGTAAGATTTGGCTGTTTATGCTTAACAAAGGACACAGGCTATCAAAGTTTAAATCCAGGACTGAACTTGAACTTTCATAGCATTGTCCTTCATTTTTGGACTGAATTTTCTAAAGTTTTAGATCAAGATTCCCAGTGTTTTCCACGAGAATCAAGTTCTGATTCAAGGTCTGCTGCTGCAGACCTGTGCTGGTTTTGGCTGGGGCAGACTTAATTCTCTTCCCAGGGGCTGGTGTGCACCTGTGTTTTGGATCTGTGGTGGATCTGTGGTTTGGAACACAGGGTTGATAACATGGAGATGTTTCTGTTCTTGCTGAGCAGGGCTCACACAGAGCCAAGGCCTTTCCTGCTTTTCATAGGGCCATGCTGGGAAGGAAGTTGGGGATGCACAGGAGGCTCGGAAAGGACACAGCCAGGACAGGTGACCCCAGCTGACCCATCATGCACAGGATGCATGCAGTGAGGGGAAGAAGGAGGAAGGGGAGATGTTTGGAGTGAATGTGTTTGTCATCCCAGGTAACCATTCCACGGGATGTGGCCCTGGAGGCGCTGAACACCTGCCTGCCCACAGGAAGCAGGGAATTCTTTCCATGTTTTGCTGTGCTTGCATGCATGGCTTTTGCTTTCCCTATTAAATTGTCTTTATGTCAACCCAGGGGTCTTCAGGCTTTTACCCTTCTGATTCTCTCCCTGATTCTGCTGGTAGGGGAGTGAGCGAGAGGCTTTGAGGGGCTGGAAGCTGGATGGGGTTAAACCACAAAAGGGGCCCTATTTGCCTGAGTTAAAGTCAGTGGAATATGTACCCCTCCACCGTGATTTCCATCGAAAAGTCCAAATACTGTGGAAAATCTGTTACATATGGATAACCTGTTCTATTTTTCAGTGTACCAATAAAAATTGTGTTTGGCTGATTTTAAATTGTAGCTTACAACCTAACTTCATAGTATCAAGAGCAAACCACAAATAATGGTCAAAGAGTCTTTCATCAGAGATAGAAAATGTGTACTGAAGATGTGTGACATTAACTTTGTATGCACAAGATGCCTCAGCATGAAAACACATACTTTGATTAATTAAGTACATTTTATGACTTTGAAGTCCTTAAAGTTTCAACTACTTAGCAGCAACATTAATTGTCCTAATTAAAATTTTATTCATGCAACCATTTGACTTCTTTATTTACTTAAAAACAAACACTATTACTCCCATAAATAAAAAATTCAAAATATGCTCCCTAATTCACATAGTAAACTTTATTTATTGGAATGCTTCTAGCAAAGCAATAGAAAACAATCTTTTTCTAAATAATTTGTGATACACTTACATTGTAAATTATTACTCTATTTAATTTTTCTCCAGGCACTTTTGTATTACTCACTGAAGTACTTTTGCCTGGTGAAAACATGACCAGGTTGTTCTGAATGGATTTACTAGGACCTGGCTAAAGAGGTGAAGGGCATGGGAGAGAGGTGACCTACAGACACCAGGCACATTTAACCTGCAGTGATGTGTCTTCCTTGACAATAAAAGCTATGCTGCTGTGCTTTACTTACACTGTGGGTTTAGGCAAAGGCCAAACTCGCAGCTGAGCTCAGAGCAAAGAGCTGCCATGGATATCCCAGACTTATAGTTCTTTATATTTCTCCTTTATGGAACTACTCAATTTCCAGGCTGGAAACTGATTTGCTTTTAACAGACACCGTGACCTCATCCACTCAGTTGCTAAAAATTCAGATTTTTAGCTGTAATTCAATAAACCATTTCTAATTTTAGTTAATGCTTTGACTGAGTGTAAAATCCTGTAATACAGAGGTAATAAACCAGGATTTGGTGGGTGCTATGCAATGCACATATAAAAATGGAATAATTCCTTTCAGCATAGGGACAGATGTGTTTGGGAGGGAAGGAGAGCTGCCAAACGGACTGGACAGAACCATGCACTGAACCAGCTCTGTCTATCCAAGGCAGGGACCCATCCACAGTCCACATGGGAGATGCTTCTGGATCTCCAGGTACAAACACTCTGCAGCCAAGGCAAGAGGTGACCATCATTGTTCCAAGTCCAGTAGCCAAGTGTATTTGCAGACAATTATCTGCTGTATCTTCCCCTGGTCAGAACAGCTTATCTGCCCCTGTTGCAAAGTGTCATGCAGGAAATCTGTGTACTTCGGGCTCTGCATAAACAAGGAAGTTTCCTGCAACATGCCTTTGTTTTTACAGGTCCATATTATGAACAATGAGATCAAGAATTCCTACCTTGAAAACTCTTGTTTTGATTGAATGGGTAGGTGTTTCCAAGGACCAAACTGCTGGGATCAATGACAATCTCTTTGTATATTCCTCCTGCTTTAGTAATCTCTCTCCTCCCACCTCCTTCATAAAGGCGAAGAGTAAATTCATTTTCATTTCTCTCCAGTGTGATGTGATGCCATTCACCATTATCAATGCGGTAGGAGGGAAGGCTTACAGAATAGTCTCCATCACCCAGATTGTATGAGACCACTAAGAGTCCCTGAACAACCTTGTGGATAATTAACAAATAGCAAAAAAAAAAAAAAGAAAAGTCATTGTCTGGCATTTTGCATTGACCTGTAACTTCAATCTTAAAGCATTTGTTTAAATTTAGGGTATGTTTACACTGCACATTAAGGTGTAATATAAAAATACTTCAAGTGCTACTGAACTTGGCAACCTAAATATGGTAGCATTATACTCACAGTAGTATCTAAGTCACTTGGAGTAATTATACCCTGATGTCTCTTGCATAAATTTAGGGGGTTCTTCAAATAGTTGAGTGTCTGGTGTATCTCAGCTACACCAACAGCTCAAACCAACTTGGCTGAAGAGGTGACTTGTTCAGTAGTGTATATAAAATGAGAAGGTTGTCACTCTGAGAGCCTGGCATCATTAGAACTGCCACAGGCACCTTGCTTGGCAGAGTCTGAACTACACAGAATTGGCCACATGGTTCAAAAGCACACCAGGTACACACCCTATTCATCCTACTCTGTATAGAAACTGTATTTCACTGCAACTGACATTGAAATCCGATGGGATACCACAGCTGAGTGGTCAATATCTCAAGTAAAGCATCAGACCTGTATGTATCCGTAAAACAAATTCCAAAGTCTTGGTGCTCAACATAAGGTTTTTTGTTCTGTTTCCATCTCTTAAGAGTGTTCCTCTGAGCTGTCTCTGGCACTGATGTCACACTGTCTCTGTGTGGGGTGCCCCCTCACCTGCAGGGTGATGTGCTCGCCCTTGCCCCGGGACAGCATGGTGGTGATGACACTGTCGGGCTGCCGGGTGCGCACCAGGGCCTCGAACAGCGTCCTGCGGGCAGACACACTGACAGGGAGCTGGTAGCGGATGTGGCTGCCTGCCTCAAACGTGTACTCCTTGGCCACTAAAAGGGATAGAAACCTTTAAATCATCTCGTGAGGAGGGGGAAATATCATTATTTCCCTTAACATCATAAGAAGAGTTGAAAGTAAAAGGAAACAATTGCAATGCACAGCATGGATAGGTGAGACAACTTCTCTTTTGGGACATATCCCTGTATTTATTTCCACAGCTTCCCCAGTCACTCTCTCACTTCATTTTCCGCTGTAAAGAGGTGTTCTCCCACCCAACTGGAGCCTGCTAATGCTCCTCCTTACAATGCTCACATGGGATGACAGCAGGGAAGCAGCACCTCTGACCAAGACAAGAGACTGCAAACCCTGTATTAAGTACCACGATCAAATTTCACAACCTGATATTTTATTGTTGTCTTTCTGCTGGAAACTTTGGCTCCATGAGAGCTAAAGATCCTGCTTTTCCCAAAGCCCAGCTCCTTAAGCCAGCAGAGTGTCTTCCTGACACCAGCAGAGCAGCGATTTCTAATTCCAGCTGTATGGTTCTAATTCTGCACAGAAAGTGGTACTGGCACACTCATATTTTTTAGGTTATTAAATATTTCTGAAAGTGAAAACAGATGCAAATCAAACAACTGTAAAAAAGTGATTTCTTTTTTCACAATTTTTTTCTCATGCAGTCATGTCATTATACAGTCATTGCACAAACACCCTCCGGATTAAAGAAATGATCCCATACTAAGAAAGCAATTTCTCAAAGGGAATTAGAAAAGAAATTGTTAACAGTCACAAGCAACTATACTGCAACATGGCTTTACATAACGTAAACATCAGAAATCACCTCAGCAATCACTACGTGAAAGGATTTGAAGTTTCCTGTACTGTAAAATTTAGCAGCCTACCAATAATGAAACAGAAAAACAGGGTTCACCTTTATCACACCGATAACCATGGTAGCCCGGCAAACAGTGACACGCAAATGAGCCCCAGTCTCCAAGGCACCTCCCATGGATACCACAGGAAGAAGATCCCATAGTCTCACAGCTCCCATCTGTCAGGGTGCAGCCAGGGAAGCTGTTCAGGGACTCTGCAGGAGACTGAAGGTCATATACCTTCAAGAGAAAATTCATGACACAAAAATATTATTTGAGAAACATATTTAATTTTTAAACAGAAATAGCTGCACCACTTCACTGTCTGTTCCTCATCTGCATTGCTTAAGTTACTAAGTTTGTTTTTTGACATTCAGACTTCAGCTGATTTTATCAAGAGCATATTTTGCCTTTGAATAAACTCAACTGACTATGAAAGCAAAAAAACCCTAACACTTCCTAACAAAGCAGACAGCTGGCATAAATATACCATTATACAACTGCCATTCAGAAGTTCCCTGAATGCACAAAGAAGCTTGGAAAACAGCTGTATGAAGCAGGAGATAAGCAAACACAAAGTTCCTGGCTCATCAATATATCTCCTTGTATGGAGAAATAACTTTTCAAGGTAGTTATTCTAATTATCACAGAAAAATCCAGAATTTTCTTGCATTTTACATTGATGCATGTGAGCATTGAATACGTTAACGGAAGCAGAAGTTTCATATGTGATACAAATCTCTCAAAAATTAAATAACAAAGTTTTCTCTTCTGCTAAACCAAACGTTACTCTGCTCTTACCTGAGTGTCCAAGATGAAATTGCGCAAGCAACCAGAAAAATGTTTGTGTAGCAATTGTGGGTAGGAATATGGTAGTGATTCTTTCACACCACCCAGCTGGAGAACATGGTTTGCATTCAAATACCTTTAAAAATCATATAAACAATAAAAATAGATGTGCCTCTACTTTCAAACACAGGCAGATAAATAAATACACTGCATTTCTAAATAACACAGGCTTTATAACATAACAATAGAATGTAACTACTTTATCTTCTCTCTCTGAAATAGTGAGCAGAAGCTGGCCCTTGAAAATAAAGGGTATTGTTTTAAATGTGACAGTGAAACCTATTGGAAGTTTAATTGTGGGACACTATTTCATTTTGGATATGTTTGTGTTCAAGTCAGAAACAGCTGTGATATTCTAGACACCAAATTCTCCTTCAAGTGTTCTGTGTGTGCACAGTCATCCTATGCTGTAGGAATACTACAATAGACTGTTCTGTGTATGACAAAGGTCAGAAACCTAAAAGGTGGGTCCATGTGGTCTATTGGTAAACATGGTAAACATGGTAAACATGGTAAACATGGTAAACATGTCCACGCTCTGCACTGTCTCCCAATCATCTCTTCAAGCCAAAGAACTCCATGTATTTTAGTCCTCGTACTTTTTTTTTCCCCCAGAGTTATCAATTCATTTCTTTTGTTTTCATTTGTCCTTATATTTTCCCCTTTTTTTGTGCTCCTTTCATGGCCAGGAGAGCTCCATGCAGCTGCGGACAAGGCTTAATCCCAATGCTCATCAGAATGCTTGCTGGGACTATCTATTTCACAGCTCAAATATCTTTGTTAGTACAAAGGTTCCCCTAAAATATAACCTGAATATTCCTCACTGTAACTTTAGGCCCTGTACAGAAGAGATTGTCTAAATCCTCTTTGTACCATTCTTTTATACACACTGAGACTTATCATATCTCCCCTCAGTTTTCCCTTCTTTCTGTTAACTGACCTCAATTCCTTCATTCTTACTCTCAGGGTGAGCTGATCACAGTCATTGCTCTTCTCTGGACTGTACCCAGCTGCTCCTTGTCCACCCTGTACTGTGAGGCACAGACTGGACACAGGACTCCAAAGCCAACTGGCCTAAATTCTTGAGGTTTTCAAGAGCAGGTTCACAGTGACTTGATGAACAGAGAGAAATTCTGTGGGTGAAGGATGGTACAAAGGACCCACAAAAGCTCCAGTGATAGCCACAGTAGTATGGGGTTGTCAGATGTAGTACTGCAACTTAGTACTGCAACACTGCTCAGGGGAAGACTGGTTCCTTAGAATTTATTTAGTGCTTTAAGGTCCAGGCTTGGCCTAGAAGGTCCGAGAAAAGAGGAAATGCTTTTTATGCTCCTTGTCATCAACAACTTGGCTTCAGTCTAACAGGTAAAATGTTCACAGGCCTTAGAATCAACTGCCTGTCAGGGAATCTTTAAGAATGTACCTCGCTCTCCGTGGAACAGACCCAAAGAGTTCACAATTTGTGCGATCTTCAGTGGACAACCATCTGCCAACCCCTTCTATCTCCGACACCACGGCCGTACTGCACTGATCCAGAGTGAACCGAACATCCTGCGCCAGAACACAGCACTACTGAGGTAACAGCTGCTGCACAGTTCAATAAACATGTTCTATCAAATTTTAATCTTTTACTTCTTGTATACCATCAAGCAAAAAGGGTTGGGTTTTTCCCTGTTCTGTTTTCCATCTTTCAATAACCAGGAGAGCCAAAATGGAGCCATTTAGCAAAAGAAGCTACTTAGCTCTGCACTTTATTTATGCTTCTGAGTATTTTAACCACCTGCACAAGACCTGTAACTGCACTTGCAAGTAAATATCTGCTTTTTGTGTGTAAGTAATGGATTTCAGTGTCTACATTCTACATGTGCTGCTGCAGAGCTTAAAAAAGGCAGAGATTCCTCTGATTGCAGAATATGGATTACAACATCAGTGGATCTGGAATTAACAATGAGGTCTTCCCAAAATTTCTATTACTCATCAAATCTACAAGAACTATTAGGACAATATATATAATTATCCAATCTGTTCTTTCTACCCTCCTGTCTCTGCTCAAGGAAATGCTATGGGAAATATCGATATCCGGATGTGGGAAAAAAAAAATCCAGTGACTGACCTGACCATTGGTTCTGACTTCCAGTCGATGCCACTTCTTGTCTGCTACATTCAGATGACTTGGAAACTGCAGCACCACAAAACCTGAGCCATGGCTCATCTTCAGCACAGGAATGCCACTAGAGAGTTCTAACACAACATGAACAAGCAATTAAATTCAGCCACAAGGATCTTTCACTTTTGGGTATCTCAGCAGTTAGTGACTGTCCTGATTTAATGGTTATTGCTGGTCACATACAGGGGGTTCACTATGGAAATAACTAGAATTATACTCTATGTCTTCTATTAAGCAGAAGTACTCATTCAGTATATTATTTACTTATATACTTTAGATTATTCCACTTCTCTGTCAAAACACTGAAACTAACTCCTGAGAAGCAATCTGCAATTTTGTGATGCTCTAAAACAATTAATACATGCAGGTCTCTTCCCTCCCATCTTCTATTCAAATTTAGAAGTAACTGCAAAGCAAGGCAAAAAAAAAAAAAAAGAGGTAAATGATTAACTATTCAACCACATTACTTTTCAATTAATCAGGAAAATATAAAATGCCAACCAGACTGTGCATCTTGTGTGTTAATTCACCAAAAAAACCACCAGTAGCCTTTTAAATGTGTGTCAGCGTAAAGCACTGAGTTCTACTTGTGTATGAATCTTCCCACAGTGGCACGTGGGGCTGGATTCATCCATCACATCATTGCCTGCTCAGAAAAGTGTGCAAAACTGCCCCAAGACTGAAGGCAGTTTCAGTGGATTTCTTTTCTTACCAAACTAGGTAAGAATGACATACAACTAAGACTGCAATACTCATGTAATACCTATCTTCAAAGCACCTAAATTCCTTTATAGCACTACAGTTTTCCTAGGCAGATTATTTTTTTTGTATACATCAACCTGTCTGTTTTGCTTTCCCCTTCATTTCTACAGCTCTGTGATGAACCTACAGCCAGAGGTGCAGGCTACAAAAATAGACATCAAAGGAGAAAGACGTGTTAGGAAATGCTTCAAAATATTTTTAAACCAGAAAATAAGTTACCTCATTAAATGGAAAGACAGAATTCATAGTCTAATTATTACACTGGTCACAAGCAATCCATTCATAAAAGACATTTAATTTTTCCACACACTTTTGCAGAAGTACCTATTGCAATGAAGTTTTCTGTACTCCCAGGTTCTGGATTTGATAAAGGGCCACTATACAGTAAAAGTCCATCTGGAACCACAGTAATAAACTCTAGAGAGAGTGAGCTTTCAAAACAAGGTCTGATGGGACGAAACCATGCATAACCATTTCCTTGGAAACTGTGCTTTGTCTGCTGACAGTCTGGTCCATGAAAGGAAGCAGGACAAAGACATCTGAAAGACCATAAACGAAAAAAATAGTCAAAATTCCCCAATGTTCAGCTTTTTTTTTGGTTTTACATGCAGCAAATGCAGAATTAAATCACAGTTAAAAAATCAGTGATACAAAGATTTTAGCAGAATCTCAGGGGTGCTTGGCAATTATTAAAATACTCTAAGAGTACAAAGTATTTTTATTCCCTGTATTAACTCCCTCAAAGAAAGTATTTTTGAGAACAATGAACTTTTTCCCTAAATAAGTAACACAGAACACCAAACATCTATTTATTACAGAGTAAACTCAGGGAGGTTAATTCCTAGCTGGAATTAATTTCAGCAAGAGAATACTGCTGCACACCAGGTGATGCTATAGTAAAGGAAGTTTATAATCTAATGCTTTTAAGGCTCCTTATTACCCACTGTTTGAGCTATATTTCACTCCTACATCCCTGCTGCTACCACTGATATTCACCTTTATTATTACTCTCCTGTAAAAGAGAAAAAAACAAGGCACACATGCCTTCATACTGAATTAGGTGCTCTTAAAAAATAACATGTGTTAATTATACCACTGTGTGTTCCCCAGGGTTTTGTTACTCATGCACTTTTTGGGACCACAGTCCCACTGGGGTCATCAGGAAAGCCCCTGTTGCCATTAGGTTTACATCCCAGTGCACTTGTGGGGTTTTTTGTTTCTCCTTCAGTCAGAAGTACATTTATGGTAATTTCAGACCGGTACCTTGTAAGCACCATTCAATCCTTTAAAAACAGAAGGGAGAAATAATGTGCAGTGCAAGTCTCCTCACCTGTAGCCATTCAAAGTGTCAATACAAATGCCCCCATTGAGGCAGGGGCTGCGAGGGTAGGAGGAGCAGGGCTGGTGCAGCCGCTCGCGGGCAGAGCAGGTGCAGATCCCGTGGGTGGAGGTGGTGAGGGACACAAAGGACACGCTCCCGGTATCCATCACTGTGGGGATGTTGCTCACACTGAGATGGTTTGTACAGCCCTCACTGCAGTTGGCACTCCTGCACTCGTCAACATCGACCTGGGAAATGTTCAGTTGTAGAGCTGACTGCATCTAAGAGAAAAGACGGTTCAACACATCACCACTCTCAGCCTAATAAAGGCTTTTACCTCAATTCTGAAAAATCGAAGCCATCAGAGAATTAATGCAGTGCTTTACTTTCTTGATTATTACTTACTAACATCCCTGATTACACAGGAAAGCAAAATTATTTCAAAAATTCAGGAAACATTTCATTTAAAAATTAGAGCAGCAGCATTTCCTAAAAACTTAGTCACTGACGTGACTGCCTGTGAATATGTTGAATCTGTACCAGTCTAATAACATTATTTCCAAGGACCAAAGCTCTGAGAGCACTGACAACTCCACCTTCCGAGCTGCTGCATCTGCGTCACACCTCTCTGCACCCCAACAGCAACAGGTGTATTTCAGCTCAAGCCAGCATAAATCCTCCTGAGGCAGTAACACCCAGCTGTTACTACATTCTCTCACACAATAGGATACAGACATAGGACAATGAAGAGCTGAGCTGCTTCAATAATCATGTCCACAGAGAGTGACCTGACAAGACAACTCTGTAGCAACTCAGATTCAGTCTAATGATTTGTGCCCCATAAATTTACATTTCATGTCAAACCGTGTGGAACCAAACACAGTCAATTCAGCATACTGGATACTGTATTCTATGCTACATTAATCTTTCCTAGTTCACTGTTTTTATTATTAATTGGGGTTGCACCTCAAAGCCCAAGTACCAAATAAAAAAAGCCTCACTGTAAACACAATCTGGTGATGTAGAAATAGTGACTCTGAGATCACAACTTCAATCCAAACAGAGCAAGGACACGCTTCTGGTATCTGCACTGGCAGAGAGGGAGGGAAGAGAGCTGCTCACAGTACGAGGCAAGAACAGGGCTGCCATTAGTCCTAGCTTTTTGTCCTTCAGCCTACACACTTAAATTACCAGTTTGTTCCTTCCACTTACTTGGGAATTTTGCACAGGTGTCTGTTATAAAGCTTCAGAATTCGATCTGTATTTGGTGATTTGAATACACTGAAATGTGTATTTATTGCCCAAACCTGAGAGTTTGGGTGAGTGAAGCAAAAGCCTCACTACTCTCACAGTGGTACACAAATGAGTAAGGTATACAAATGTAAAACTAACAACACTAGAGCTGTATGTATTTAACATGGGGTTTTTTCCAAATGGTAAAACATATGGCAGATATCTTAAAAATTAGCTTTGAAAGGATCAAAACAAATACAGAAATACTGAAGTGCTTCTATTTTTTTCTCATTTGTTTAGTCATCTCAGTTCACCACTGTAAGAATTTTGATCTTTATAAATCCTTTGTCCCTACATTCTCAAATATCATAACAAGTACTGATGCCTATGCCCCCAAAAGGCACAGAGTGTACTCTATAATGACATGATGCATCCTGTCAGTGCAGGTCTGTGTCTGCTGCCCATGCTTACCACCATTAGTGGAGAGCCTGTAATGCTTATTTAGACATCTATGTAATACTGTTATAGAAAAACTGTATATAAAAGTTATATAGGTAGGTATATAAACAACCTTGGCTCCTTTGAAGTATTAGGATGGATTATTTTTCTGCTAAATAAAAATTGCTGTTGTAAAACTATATCCCCAGGAGGTGATGAAAACATATTATTTATGTAGCAATTCAATGAATAATTCCAGTGCTAATTACTTATTTTCTATATTTATAGTTATGCACATAGAAAAACTACTGGAGGAATTCTCCAGCTATGATTGGATTTCTGTAAACTATTGGTGATTACTCACTGGAGCTATTCATTAAATATTGAAAGGTGGTATATAATTAATAAAAACGTATTTTTTCATTAAAATATGTGAAGCAATCCCCTTGTTACCATTTTGATGAATTTACATGTCATATACTATGGCAGAGAATATTTGAAATCTATGGGATTTCAATAAATAGTATGGGAATTAAATAAATATGCAAAAGAAGCAGTCGTTACCCGTCATGATTACTCTCTGTCTCTGGCATTTCCTACTTGGTCACTCTGAAGACTCTCATAATCCACAGAGCTCTTTAAGATACACCAAGATGGAGGCAGGTGGTAAATTAAGACATCCCTGTTTGGTTCCCAGACTCAGGCAGACTCTACCATAGTCACACAAATGGAAAGCGCTGATTTCTCTTTGGGAAGAATGATCCATACAACGGACCAGGTATTAAACCCAAATATAGCCAGGGCAAGTGAAAAGCTGAGCAGTGTCACTTTGCCTTTGTGCAGGACTACAGAAAAATCCAGGCGTGGCCAAGACAGACTGTGTCTGTGTAACAGTTAGAGGACATGCTAAGAGAGCAGGACAGTTAGGGAACACCAGGAAGGGGAGGAAAATATCTTCCATCCAAAAAATATTCTCCCCTTACAACAGTAAAAGAAGTTGGGGAAGGGTGTCACTTTGTATTTGAAGTTGTCTTTCGGTGAGATAAATGCAACCACAGGATTGGTTGTCTTCATCTCACTTACCTGTTGCAACTGTTCCTCTATCCTGCACATTCCTTCCAGCAGGACTTTTTCTGTGAAGTGTCACCTCTTTGTACTGTACAATTTCAGTCAGGGTGGCATCAAGCCTCCACTCTAAGTGTCTAAACACAAGCTGATGATGTGAGGATTTGGGGATTACACAATGAAACACTGACTGGAGAAAACACAGGTATCTACCCCATGACAGCAGTGGAGATCCAGTTTTCTGCAGCTCTCCCATGATGACATTCATTGAACCAGAAGTTAGTACAACCATACAACACCAGTATGTATGGCACTAAAGAGAAGGGAGAAAGCTTGAATTAAACACTTGTTTGACAAGTGTTTTTGTCCTGAGTGAAGCAATAAAACCCTTATCTGCAGATGCAGAATATTTTTCCACTGGGGTTTGGGATATACACCCTGCAAACTCAGTGTTTGGGTGAGTTCCACAGATGACCCCAGAGAACAAACCTCAGTTCTAAAGGCTGCCATCTCCGCATGCAGTTTCTCAGGTCTGTAATAGGCCGAGCCAGCACGGACTGCAAATCTCACATCTGTCTGTTTTCCATCCCTGCTCATCACACTGAAGACAATGACATCACTCAGCTTAGCAGGTAACAGTTTTGCAAGGAACTCCTTGAACTCGCCACATCTCGTTTTGCCACGTTCATCTCTCCTTATGAACTCCTCTGCTGTGACATCTGCTTAGGGGATTCAAAAATAGATAAACATTAAATATTGGGAGCTCACTGGTTAATTTCTCAATTTATTTCTTATTTAACAATATGGAAACATACCAGAAAGTGCCCTACAGTGATAAGCATATCAAGTATTGATATAATAATACCTACACCACATAAACATTCAGTTAGAGAAGAAGCTGATCTAAACTCTCACCAGCAAATAAAACCAACCTGAGAGACGCACAGTGGCTGAGTTTTGTATGGCTTCATTTTCCAGGTCTTTGACATGGATTTGTACTGTAGATACAACATCAGGACAAATTCCATCAGAAACTCTAACTCTTAAGTTGTATATTCCCTGAGGAGTGTTATCCACCATCAGCAAAGACCCAGTCCTCTGATTTAATCTGAAAGATCTACACAGAAACCTTCAATTAGGAAATCTTAACAAATCAAACTTGAGGACTGACTTTATTCATTAACATGATTCAGAAGGCCTTAAATGTTACTGTGAAGGTTACAGGACCAAAACTTATGGGAATTATGCAACGACCTCAGAAAGGCACCTCAGCCACCTTAACTGACAAATGACAATCTGCAGATCTTATAAAAATATGTTCTTGCCACTCAGCCTTTCCCAAATTTGAACAAAAGCAGTGTGCCGTTGAACCACATGGTTCAGCACAGTCGTCATGGGCAAGCCTCTGAGGTCAGAAATAGGAAGTGACAAACCCACACTGATCATTCCAGATTTTCACATCTCTATCTGGAACAGGCTAAGTCTATAAAATCTCTCACAGCATCTCCATTTGACACCACAAAGGACCAGTAATCAGCAATTATGGAAATATTCCATTACCATTATGGAACAGTAACCTCTTAATATGGAAATAGGCCCACAGGCTGCAGGTGGACAGAAAGTCAGTCTTTAATTTTGGGCTACATAAAGCTTTTAAACTTTTAGTCACAGCACAGACCAAAATTCGCATTCACTTTTACATCCATTTTTTCCCTTCCAAACACCATATAGTTATGCCATAAACCATCTCACTTTATAGTACAAACAAATAATGTCTAAGTAGGAATTAAGTGTACAATTCAACATTTCAATTAACAGAAAAAAACCTCCACTAATCTGAGTCATGGTTTTCACATGCAATTGTAAATTTAGCCATTAAAGGAGAGCACCAAATTTCCTTCCACTTTTGATGAAACGACTCCATTCTTTGCCTTTAAATTCAGGATTTGTATTCCATCAACCCTAACATCTGAGAGCAAGCATTAGAAACTCGGCCTATTTTTAAACTGGAGCTTACAGAATGCACATTTTTAAGTAAAGTAACTATGTCATCTGACTAAAAGTCAACATCATGGTGTGATCCTGCATTGTCTTGGAAAAAATATTTCATGCATTAATTTCTTAATACCTAGTAACCCAAGGGAAAAAGAAAAAGAGCATTCAAAAGGTACATTCCTTGATAGACTCAATAACCCTGGCTTTATGCACATCCTGAACATAGAGAAATACATGGTGAGCAAAATAATTACAGAAGCATAAATATTACTGATTCTGACAGAAGTACAATCCTCACTTGAGCAGTTTTCCTTCAGAGAGAAATGTTTTATTGTCCCAGTCATCCTGATCTGGTGCAAACACTTCCCCAAGCACTGTTATTGACCATTTTCCTGTTGAGATAAATGATAATAAATCCGCATTTAATTTTTGCTTTTCAGTGCACTTTATATTCTGTCACATTCATTACTGCATTTATTATCTTCAGATTCCTGCTCAATTTAGTGATGGTTATGATCCATGATTCTTAAAACAATGCATAGTGTGTCATGATTTCTGCCAGTTCTGGCAATGTGAGTACACTGGAGATGTCACATGAAAGAAGAAAAGCTGGAAACAGCACAAAACAACACCAGAGTAATACATAAATACAACTCTCTACAAAACTCTCAGACAAAAGAAAAATTAAAAATCACCATATCAGGAGTTAATTCCAAATGTTTCATTGCTACTCTATTATTTTGAAGAGCACACAAGTGGAACCTAGCAAAAGAGGGAGAGCATCTTTTGGGGTACAGCTGGGAGAGAAGGACATGACTGAGAAAAGGGAAAGGGCAAGAAGACACCAAGCTGGGCCAAGTATTAGTCCTTTTTTCAGGCCCTTGTGGGCTGTCACTGAAGTGGGACATCAAATCAACTCTTCCTAAACAGCAAGAGGAACAAGTCCAGGGAAGGAAAATTTTGAATTCCACACTCAAGGTTCAACAACATGGGAGATTTTAAAGGTTCAAATCTGGAGCCAAGCCACCCATGATGCTTCAATCTCTCATTTCCACAGTATGATCTGGTTGCATCTTTTTCTAATTTAGGCATACCCAACTCAGAAAATGTAACTGCAAAATACCTTCTGCAGGTGAACACTCATTAATGGAAAGTAGATTTTATTGGTTTATAAAAATACTGCTTTTTCTGCAATTTCAATATATACTTGTTTGGCAGCTAACAGTTTTTTGGTAAGTAATCTTTTACACACTAAGGTCTGAGTTTTGAAATATATTTCACTTATTCCACTTTGCTTAGTAGTCTGCAGACCTGGAGCTGCAGTTTTGAAGTATGTAAACAAAGAAATAGATTAACATACTGCAAGGAAGAAATTTTGTGTAAAACTCTGCTATATTCATTAATCTGATATAACATCCAGACTCTGATATAACATCCAGCTGGCACTTACCTTTGTAACTGTACACATAGACCTCCTTGTGGCCAGACTCATGGCAGTTGTCGTTCTCATCCCCAACTGTTATAGTCAGGGTGTTTGTGGAGCTCATAGGTGGAATCCCACTATCTGTTATAACTATTGGCAGGTGAAACACCTTCTGCTTTTCTCTGTCAAAGGATCTCAAAGCTGTTATAGTTGCTGTGTTATTTCTGTTGTCAGTAAGAGAAAAATCCAAAGAATTCTGATAATCTGGTGGCAATGAAAAGATAAAGGGTGGCCCATTTTCCTCACTGTCCGGATCAAATGCATGAAGCAGCTTTGATGTATGGTTCATATGCACTATTTCAGGCTTCAATGCATTTTCCCAAACTACAGGCATGTATGGTGCCTCAAACCTTGGTCCATTGTCATTAATATCAAGCAAGTTAATTAAAACTGTAACACTTCCAGTGCGGGCAGGTGTCCCCTGATCTGAAGCCTGTACAATTAAAGCATATTTCTGAATGGCCTCACGATCCAGTGCATTTGCCACAACCACATGACCAAACTGGTCAACCACAAACTGTCTCAGAGGATCCGAATCTGACTTTATAGAATATATAATCTTCCCATTCAAATCAGAGTCCTTGTCTGTAGCTCTCACTGTGGTTACTGTAGTACCTACAGGCACGTCTTCAAATAAAGGGTCTGTCTGAATAAACTGAGAAAGGAAAGCTGGGCTGTGGTCATTTGAGTCTTCAATTTCAATCAGGCACACTGCAACACTAGAAAAATCTAGATCTTCCACAGTAATAGTAAGATTAAACTGTCTTTCACGGGCATTCTCAAAATCCAACTTTTTTTTCAGTCGAACAGTGCCACATTGCCATTCTTTGTCCTTCTCAATATAAAACTTCTGATCTGGATCTCCCCCAATGATACTGAACATTAAGTCTGCATTTTCTCCAATGTCTGCATCTGTAGCACACACTTGCAGGACTTCTGAGTCGATGGCACTGTTTTCAGGAATTGCTGCTTGCCACAACTTCTTTGTGAATTTCGGAACGTTATCGTTGACGTCTGCAACCCAGACAGTAGCAGTGCCAGTTCCTGTCAGCCCTCCCCCATCTCTTGCTTCAACAGTAAGAAAATAACTTTCAGTCCTCTCCCTGTCTAGCAGTCCCCCTGCCACGTGGATGGTACCAGTATTGGGATTGATATTAAACATGTCAGTACCAAACTCGTTCTTCACATTCTCTGTTATTCTGTACGTCAGGACAGCATTAAGACCAACATTTGGATCATCACGATCGACTGCACCCATTTCCATGACTAAGGTGTCTGCAGGAGAGTTTTCAAAGACATTCCCATTGCAGTCATCAGGCATGCACATGAACATGGGGGCATTGTCATTTATATCCCACACATTGATAATCACATCAGCAAACCCTGTAAGTCCTCCTCCACCTTCGTCAGTAGCCAGCACAATAAATCTCCACAGTGCTCTCTCTTCCCGGTCCAGCCTCTTGTGTGAGTAAATGCTGCCTGTTTTCTCATCTATTGTGAAAATATCACCTGCACCATAGCCATGCAAGGAGTATCTCAAATCTCCTCCATCAACACCACTATCAGGATCACTGGCCAGAACCTAGAAAAGTTTTGAAAAAAAACAAACAACATAGAAATTATGAAATATGCAGTGATTGCATCACATCCTATATGCTGCTCCAGTCAGTCCAAGCAAAAGCATGACAGGATATTAACACGTACATGCCAGGGAATAGCAAACACAGGGACAACTCAGAGCAGGCAAATAAGCATTTTTAACAATGTTAAGAACTTTTAACATTTTAGTACTAAAATAGTATTATATTTTTCATATTCACAGGTAATTTAAATGAGATATTCTAATAGCTACTTTAAATTGTCAATTATTTGCTTTTCAGGATCAACAAATGATCCATCCTGGACTTACTATCCCTGTAATTTTTTTTTCCACAGAAGTCTATTTCTTCTCTTCCAGTGACAAAAACTTAGTAAAATTGAACTTCACTAATATATATGTGCTGAGTTATTTTTAACATAATTGTACCACAGTAATCTGTGCCTTTTTCATGGAAATATTATAATCTCTGAAACTGCATACACTACCTGCAGTACAAAGACTGGTAACGCATCCAGTTCCTCAATTATACTTCCATAGTATTCGTTGATAGAGAAAACTGGAGCCTCATCATTTTTATTCATGATGTTGATGATGATAACTGCATAATCTTCCCATTTCCCATCAGAGGCCAACAAGTGGATCTCATACATTTTTGTTTCTTCATAGTCCAGTGGTTGGGCAATGAAAATGGCTCCTGTTTCTGGATCTACATCCAGGACTCCTCCTGTGTTTCCAGCTGTGATCTGATACCGTAATTTAGCATTTGTTCCTGTCAATTACCAACAGTGTCAGAAAACATACATTTCTTGAAGTAGACTGATGCATGTGATGTTGAGATGAAGTATAAACCACAGAATAACTGATTAGGGGTATTTTTTTTTTTATCATTTTTGTGGTCTTTTAAAACATTCAGCTATGTGAGATTACTTATCAGCATTTTCAATTCTGGTGTATCCAATCGTAGTTTGTCTCTACAAAATGTGTCTTTGCAATGAAGTAATAATTCTGGTTTTACTTTATTTAGAGGGCAGAAATGAAGTGCCATCTATCCATCACATCAGGTCCCCTGTGCCAATACTATAGAGCAGATTTACAGGGAGCCTAAGTGACCAAGTAGAAGTTCCTCAAGTAGGTAAATCCTTCTGCAGTACATCTTCACCACATTTGCCTCAGCCTCCTACAGTGGAGTGAGGAAGTGGGAGGAATCCAGTGCAGTCAAGATTTCCTTGCACTTCACAAACACACTGAGAGAACAGTCCCTTGGGACTTGTGCAACAACAAAAAAGCAGTGTTTCACCATGCAGTGAAGCTGAATTAGCAGTGCTCCATGGTCAAAAGATGGAAGCATGTAGTGATCCCTCTCTCTTTTATGAGCACTGGTTTTGTACTTACATGATTAGTGGCTGAATTTCTGGCTGATTTGTAGATAAAACAGTGCAGCTAAAATTCATCATATGCATTTAGGAAGTTTAGGTTCAAATTTTAGAAAACAAACAAACAAAAAAACCAAACACAAACTATACTGTCCATCATAGAGAAAGCAAATGAATCTCACTGAAATCAAATCTGACTTATTCTAGTTAACCAGGACATTTTTATTGGCACCCATTTGTAAGAAAATGATCTGATCTGTAAAACATTTGTATCTGCGGGCACAGAAATTATCTCCTATTATCTAACATTAATGCATATCTCCTGAAATAAGAGACTGTGCCTCACAGCTCCATTATGAACTGATGTTCATGCCTGATCAGTTAATACTTAAGTTTTAAAATCCAGACACAAAAAACCAGTTCCCTTTCTAACACCACCAGATATGTCTTGGTGTGCTGAGACCAATAGATTAATATTTTGGACAGAGCTGTGTGAGATTCCAATGTTTTACCTTCATCCTCATCATTAGCACTGACTGTAAGGATGGTGGATCCCACATCCTGGTCCTCATCCACGTTCACCTCATAGACACCCTGGGCAAAGACTGGCTGGTTGTCGTTCACGTCGCTGATGGAAACTCGCACATAGGCCGTGTCTGGAGAGACAAGGAGCAAGAGATTCAAATCCCCAGCTGTGCCACTTCTGTCAGCTACAATCCCTTAACCTGTCTGCCTGCACATTAAATGAAGATAAATATGCAGACAATCCAGAAACAAACCCTTAGGGCTGCGGACCATATATACACCAACATTACTCAAAAGCACTTGGGTATCAAATGAATGTCACATCCAATTTGTTTAAACAGATAATACATGAATAATTGATGCCTAATACGGCAGTTGTACAGTGTTTAGTCATAACTTTGCGTCCTGAAGCCAAAAAATTTTAAGTTTTTATTTAAGCAGGGTGATCAACTGAGAAAAGGATTTTCTATCTTGAACATTCCTGCTTCGTAATTTCTTTTGACTGAACACTGTATCATATGCAGTGCTTTGGGAAACACTTCCACTGCCCAAAGATTTGCATCCTACAGATAATAGGCACATCTTTGCTAGCTAGGAAATACTCTCTAAACTCTAATATTGAAGGCCTATAGGGTTTTTTTTTAATTTCAGAACAAAAAAGCTTGTTTGATCATCATGTAAAATTTATCCTTCAGCTCTGACACAACTGTTGCACAGAAAAATGGTAAAAAAGCCACCACAAAAACAAAACAACAGGCACTCTTGACACAATTTTCCACGGGGAAAAAAACCCCTGAAATTACCATTTAATCCTGTATTTCAGAGCTTCTGTTTTCAGACATAATCCAGGTAATATCACACTTACCACAGCCATCTGTCTCTTACCAGAGTTTGGCTTCCCATGCTTTCCAGGTCGAGCTGATTCAGACCCATCCACTGACTTGATTTCCAAAAGGTAGGAGCCCTTCTCCTCTCTGTCAAACACTGAGGCAGTGTATATGGAGCCTGTCTGGGGGTCCAAGCGAAAAGAGGTGTAGTCTCTGCCACTGTCATGTAACAGGGAGTAAGTTATCTACAGGATTAAAAAGAAATTGTTAATATATACTTTCCTTTTGTTGGATAGTTCACAACTAGATTAGTACTTAAAGAGAGGAAGAACAGTCCCACATCTGAACACTTGATCAGGCCAAGGAAGCCGGGTAAAACTGCATCTTGAGCAATCTGGTCTAAAGCAAATTAACTTCCTTGACTG
The DNA here is from genome assembly GCA_013397975.1 of Machaerirhynchus nigripectus. Classification (NCBI taxonomy): domain Eukaryota; kingdom Metazoa; phylum Chordata; class Aves; order Passeriformes; family Dicruridae; genus Machaerirhynchus; species Machaerirhynchus nigripectus. Next base: position 2,457,758 of record VZRQ01001155.1, read on the forward strand.
CTGATCTGTAAAGGGAAATAGTTTGTCTGATCAGCTCCTGATTTCACTAGCACACACTTGTACAGTGCTTGTGGTGCAGCACTCAAATTCAGCTAAAGATCCCAAGTATTTATACAACAGCCACAGGTGAGCTGCATTTGAACCTGTTCAGTATCTATGACATTCATGTTTTTGTGACTTAACTTCAGCTTGCACTCTTGTTCTAAGGATGTATCTACTTTCTATTTTTTTAATCAGCAAGGAATACATTCACTTTGGGTGTTAACTCGCCATATTTTGTAAGGATTCAGTTCGCAGTGCCCTCAATGATTTCCAACTCACAGAAGCTTTTAACACAGCTTTTCTTCCATTAATTTATCCAATCTCATTTTAGGTCTGTGTAGAACTTTCCAAACCAGAGAGTTCTACAGCAAGAATTTCAACTAAGTTACAGGTTGTCTAAATATTTCCTCTTTGTTTTCTGCGTCACACCTACTAGTTTTACTTGCATTTGTCACATGGCAACAAAGAGAAGTATGTAATTAACTACTTTATTTCACTCTACATTTCCCTATTAGTCATCCCTTTTCTAGGCTGAAGATTTCCAGATGATTTAGCCATTGTTCATGCAGAAGTTATTCGACAGTTTTCATCAGGGGAGATGAAGGTCCCCACTTTCTTACCTCACCATGCTGACCAAGGTCGAGGTCGGTGGCAGACACCTGAGTGACAAATGTCCCCACATCAGCTCCCTCTGTTACTGAGGCTTCATAAATGGATGAAGTGAAGAATGGGACATTGTCATTGACATCTAGAACATCAAAAAGAGCACATATAGAGAAAACTATAAAACTTTAAAGGAAAGCAGTACAGGATTGTACTGTGACATCACTGAACAGCTCACACACCTGTGACATTAACATAAACTGTGGTGAATGCTGCCAGAGGAACTGCAGCCACGGTCTGTGCTCGGACCCGCAGCAGAAAGCTCTTTGTCGTTTCATAATCCAGTGGCTCAGCTACCAGGATTGAAGCAGAACCATCATGTCTGTTTGGAGTCAGGTAGAAACGAACTGGCATGTTGGTCTCTGGGACAAGCCCCTCTTCCAGGTTGTAAGTGACACGGGGATCTCCAAGGGGAGAAGTTGCTTTGATTGTCTGCACAGTTCAAAAAGTGTGCATGATCAACACTTCTGTAAGTACAGCAACACTTCTAAAAGTTTTTGTGTTTTGACTCTCCCAAATACTCAGCTACAAAACACAAAACTCTTATGAAAGCACACCATATTTAAGCAAATGAACAGTGGTCAGTTACTCTACAGCCTGAGAGCTACAGACAGACAAGTCTGTCCCAACCTTACCAAAATTGCGGCATCCCGTGTAGTATTCTCTGGAATAACAACTTCATAGCTGTCTCTTTCCCACTGTGGAGGCTGGTTTTTTGCACTGGTTACAGTTACAGAAAGTTCAACTTTACTGCTCCTGTTGCCTCCATCTGTAGCAGTAATCTCTCGAATTATAGATGACTTCTGAACAGTAAAAAAGGTTTCATTACAGAAGGTTTTGAGCAGGCCTCCAAAATACATTAATACATAAAATTAAAGGCATACTTAAAAATAACCTACACAGAAGAAAAATATCTGCAGCTGAACTCAAAATATGAAATAGGTGTAAATTTGATGAAAATTCTACTTGCTTTACTGAAGATTGTTGGAAAAGTTTGCTATTTGTCTCAATAAACCTAAGCAAATGTTAAACAAAACTTAAAACCAAACTGAACCAAAAAACCCACTTTGTGGAGCCCCTGAGTTCTTAACCTTATCTGTTAACAGTTCTTGCTATTACGTCTGTAGGGTTCTTTGATTCATTAAAGAAAATATATTAAAATAATACACCTTCACCAAACTTTTGTGTATCAGTTACTTAGAAGTTAAATGTCATATTAAAAAATTCTATTTAAAGACAGACATCTAGAACAGTATTTCCATTTCAAAACAAATTACTTTAAAACCTGAAAATATCCAACTGCTTGTGTAGGTATTTAGAAATAGCTGAAACTGATCAATTTTAGATAACTACATTAATTATGCTTTCACCTTCCTGAGGGACACCTATGCTTAATCCACCACAACTGACATATATCAAGCTGGGAATCGGTATCAGGACCAAAATTTCACACTTGTTCCCATTCAGGTTTGTGTCTTGACTCATTGCCTGTTAACACAGTGAAGTTCTACACTTGGGTTCTTGCTCCCCTGCTTATGACCTCAGCCCTCTAGCCCTCGGAATTAGCATGCCAAAGCCAGGGAAAGGGGAAGAGCAAGTCTCAGAGGCAGTGCTGTAGCTGCTGCTTCCCAGCTGAAAGCAGGGCTTGCTCATATGCAATTCACAGTCAATGAACCCAACAGCTAAAAACGTTAGACTCATGTTTAATTTAAATAGATGTATTGATCCTTTAACCTGAGGGGGTAACCCAAACTCCTGACCTCAGTCCCTCCTGGGATATATTGAAATAGTCAGCTTAAAAGGGAAAGCAAGCACCATACCTGAGATATGGGTTGGTTCACAAACACCCAGCCTGTGGTAGGATTAATTTGTAAATAATTTGGTTCATCATTTGCCATGGAATATGTAATGGCAGCATTTGAGCTGTAGTCATCGTCACGGGCTGCAACACGCAGGAAGCTAGTCCCAACTCTTGTGTCCTCTCTTAGGAAATCTAATGTAAGGAAAGGATATTTCAAATGGATCATTATTTTGCTAAACTACCATGGAATTCTTAGTAAGTCATAAAGAAATAACTGCCATACATTATTACTTTAGTATAACTTTCTCTTCCTTGGAACAATGGCCACACCCACAGAGTATTTGAAAGGGGTGCTATCAATCCAGAGCTACAGATCATATCTGAACTTCACATTACCCCATTTACAACCTGGAATTCTTATTTCTTATAAGATACTTCTTTTAACTGTATTTTAACTCAGAGAATAATTGCTCTGTATGAATGACATCGCTGTTGTTCCAAGGAGCTTTCCCATAAGGCAGGTTTATGAGCCAAGGCTGTACTTGTTACACTGCACATTACAAAGAGTAACAGCTCTGCAATTAAATAAGCAAAGTGCATCTCTGGCTGCATCACAGTTCGTCACATTTTCTACTGCCAGGAAAGACAAAAACCCGAAAATCTGAGACATGGGGTACGCTCACACTCAGGGCACTGAAACTCTATCCAATGACTCTCAATTACATTCATAGTGGGTGTTTTCAAATCTGGGGTCATTGTCATTTTGGTCCAGGATGACAATATTTATCTGACATATTCCAATGAGTGGCTCCGCTGCCTGATCTGTTGCTGTCACAGTGATGGGATATTCCCTCTGTTTTTCTCGATCAAATACCTGAACAGTTGTCAGAACTCCTGAAAACAAATTAAATACCAACGAGTTAAAATTCTGTGCATTTGGCAATACTCTACATGCAGATGTTTATTTTTCTGTCAATACATTGAGATACAATGCAATATAGGTTAAGTACACCTATAACATGAACTTCAGGTTCAAGGACCCAACCCCGAGATGTAACAATTGCAACAGCTGGCATTGTACTGCTCAGGCAGATTCAAACTTCAGTTACACTTACATCTAGACACAATAGGATTTTGAATTAGAATTGAAGTGCAATTTAAGTCCAGAAAATGGAGATAAGTACCAAACTAAAAGAACAAGCTTCTAAAAAAATGTTTCTTTTGAAGAGCTGTAAGTAAAGGGTAGAGGAACATTTCACGTCTTTTATCCTCCAGAAATTCAGCCTGAACTTAGTTTTGGCCTTCTAAGATTTAGTTCCTTTGCTGTTTGTAAGACTAATGTCATTTGGATAAACCATTTATACGCCATTAGCAATACTGCAAGATAATGTGCACTTAAAATACATTTGTTTGGGTTTTTTAAATCCAGTTACAAAAACCCACAAGTTACTCCACCAAGCAGAATTTCCACGTTTCAAGGAAAACATCAGTTTTAGTTCAGTACTGGACATGTGTGAAATTTAGTTTCATGGAATACTTGTTCATGCAGTTAATACAGTTTATATTTCATCTGCTATTAAAACTCCAAGTGAAAAAGCCTGAAGTCTGATTTTATCTAAGCCTTTTCTCCATCAGTGTTACACGGTGGTTTCTCTATGCCATTATCAGTTCTGACATTTGCTTTACCTGTGTCAGGATGAATACTAAATGCTGGTAGGACACCATCTCTGTGCATCAAGCCATATTTCACTATACCATTGGCTCCTTCATCAGCATCAGTGGCTTCAACCTGCAGAACAACAGTCCCTGAAGGCTGGTTTTCCAGGACAGAAGCATGTTCCTGATAATACTGGCACTAAGAGAGAGAAGCAAAAGAAAGAAAGAAAAATTAAAAGTAGAGAAAATTCAAGGACTTCCCTTGCCATGTGATTTAAAGATATACTAGCAGGGGAAAAAAAGAAATAATTATTTAGCTACACTTGCATTGCCATGCTCTGCTGTTAAAGCTTTTTCTGTACCACGATTAATTTAGATTTCCCTTGCTATTTTGTGGTTATACAAACAACACACAACATGAGGCCACTGAGCATTTCCAAGTAATGCAAATATTTGGAGAAAAAGTTGAAGTTGCTTCCAAGTGCAAATATTTTTCTATGTTAGCAAAGCTCTAATAAAAAAGAGGGCATACACTTGCCCAAACCACAGAATTGCTTTGATCAAAAAGGGTTTTCTATACAAAGTAACTTTGTCAAGGAGAGGTTACTGAGAATTTCCAAGACTGACATGAACAGTTGTTCACTTTTCAAAATATGCAACATTGCCCATCAACATCTGAGCCATCAGTACTACACCTGAAATTTTTAGACAATAGATCTTTAATATGAATTAACATTCTGAAACTAAATTCAAGCATTTTTTACAGTACTTCGCTATTTAAGCTAAAACACTCATTCTTTTCTCTTTCATTAGTTCCAGACACACAATCATCAAAGGAAGCCTATGTAATTTCGAGAGGCATTTTGGAACAAGCCCACTGCATAGATAGCCATCCCTATGGATTCCTGCTCACATGTGTCACAAGGAATCTCCAAAAGTGTTTCACTTAGCCTCATCCTCTGAAATGCCAGAGGTGAGGTGTGGTTCAGGGAACAGACAGGAGCTCATGGGAGCTGTTCTGCCACAAGAGCAGAACAAACCCCGAAAGCCTCAGGGAGGGATGGAAGAGAAGGAGAAGACAGGACTCAAAGAGAGAGGGAAGCAGAGCACCTCCTGAACAGCTCATCTGCTGCACACCTGCAGTGCCAACAGCATTAAAACAGTTAGTACACAGTCCAGTACAAATGACAGAGGCTCATATATTTACCTTCTGAAAGACAGGTTTGTTATTGTTGACATCATCAATTTTCACAACAACCTGGGCAGTACTTGTGAGAGGATGGGGCCCTCCAGAGGCGTTATCATCGGTAGCTGTGACATTCAGAACATATTCTGTCCCCTGCAGCTCAGGAAATGGGCTTGCACGAAGTCTAACTAGCCCTGTAAAAACAACAGGTTGTAGGCTTTTGCTGCATTAACCCATTCCCATTATTCTTCTCACTAGTAAGTGTGACAACAAAGCATTCTGGCTTACCTAGTCACCAATAAACCATAAGGCTGCTGCAGTATAATTTAACTATGGTGTTTTTACTGCAGTCCCATATTAAAACAAAATTAAGACATCACAACAGGTTTGTCTGCAGGCATGTCTACAGAACAAACTGAGACAACAGCCACAACTCAGCTGACCTGCACATAATAGCTTTCATCAATCTGCAGCTGCCATGGACAGCTCAGCTGAAACTAATTCAAGTTTACCTTCCTGTAGCACAGTCACAGCAGCACTGAGCCACAGAGGCACAGTCTCAGAAACCTCTGTTCTGCCACTCTCAAAATTTCCCGCAGGACACTCCCTGCTGGGTGGGACACAGAGGCACTGGCAGGAAGAAAAGTGCTACAAAAGCAAAAGGGACCACAGCTGCCTGAGATCCTGCAGAAAGGGGCTCTCATTCTTTTGCTCCACCATCGATCCATCACATCTGTTATTCATCAGGAATAATTACAATTGTCATTACAACAGAGTATTTTCACAGCATCAGTGTCACTCAATTTGCTTGCAAATGTATTGTTTTAGCTGCAGCACTTATCTTTGACACTTCTCCACTTTTTCTCCTTACTTCTGCTTCAAGAGGATACAGACTATTCCTCTGACATCATTTCTGAAAAGAAACTGCTGCAAGCCACTGTATAAACCTTTACCGGTTTATTCAGCAACAAAAGCCCAAAAGTGTTTTGGAAAAGTGCTAATGTCCCTAAAGTTAAGTTTCAAGGACTATAAAATTAATTGGCAAAAAAGTATTAATGTACCTATACATGATTTTCTGTATTAAAACTGTGGAGCTAATCCCAAGAGATGCTATTAATCAAATGTTAAGATGCTTTGACCAAAAAAATGTTTCTTACAATAATGATTTTCAGAAGTGTCAGATATGTTAATGCTGTAGCAATTAGACACTTTCAAAACCATTGCTCCTCCTCAGGTGCCAAAGTATCTGTAGAAATTTAACTCTTGGAACCTGCAACTCTATTTTTAAGTCAGAAAGGAAAAAAAGGAGCTCATAGTAAACTTAAGGTCAGGATTAAATGCTTTCAAGTTACCTGAAGACCATATTTTTGGGAGCATTTCAGAACCTAACATTAATATTGCAAAACCATGATTGCATTGAAATTAAAATTTCATGTTAAGTGAACTCTGTGAAATAAAGTGAAGGAATAACTAAGGGCAGCTTACTCCTTTCTATATATTTAACGCTTCTGCATTGGAAAATCTAAGTTCAGATTTTGATTGCAGTTCAAAATACAAAGTAGTTTAACTGAAGTTAATTAAGTTACTTCAATCCTTCAATGGGATTTCAATTTGTTTGCTTCTTTCAATCTCAAAACATCCTTTTCTGTTTTTTCAACGAATCAGCAGCAAATAAATCCTATTAATTTAAAGGGATATGCCAACCTACTCAGATGTTGGTGTTCGTGCACTTTTTTTTTCTAATGATGACACCAGTGTGGTGGGAACCTTTTTTTCTTTTCGTATTTTGAAAATATGTGACTATTGAAAAGAAAAAGATGTACAAAATTGACATTTCAGAACAAAAGCCTTAAACTGCAAAGTATTCTCCACACATCTTTTTTTTCTCATACATGCAGTGTTTTTAGCTAAGTAACACTGGTCATGTGAATGATTTTAGCCTTAAAGGGAAAATATACTTATTTAGTTCAGATTTTATATATTTGTACCCTCACTGAAATAAAACAGTGGTAGTCTCATTCCACCTACACACACATTTTATGTCAGTACAAGACAGGTGAGCTCAGCCAAGAAACGTTTGCTCTCACCAGCATAATCAGGACATTGACATAAGCATGGGGTGGGAAAAGCCTCATTTAAAATCCCAGATGTCCAGTTTCTTATATTAAATGCTATTCAGATACTTGGCTGACATTTTGGAATGTCACCCTGTTATCAATAATAGCATTATCTAATTTAGTTACTGCCTCTTAAGCTACCTGTTATCTATAATAATGCTCTCTATTAAGTTACTGACTGAAAGCAAACACTGAACAGATAAGGGAGGTCAAGTATACAGAGATTTTAGGAAATGATACAATTATTTTTAATATTGTGAGAGAGTGCATGCATTCTTTCCCTGCACTTTTAAAAATTAAGCTTCAAAGATAGCATATGCTATTCAGTTTGATAATAAGACCAAATTCAAGGTGCATCACTACGGAATCAACATTACGACCACAGCAGCAAAGAGCCAATATATAATTACCTTTCTTAGGGTCAATAACAAAGTTCCCTTTCTGATTCCCAGACAGAATATCATATGTCACACCATCTCCATCAGGATCAACAGCATTAACTGTAGCAATCAGAGTGTTTGGGCCTGCATCTTCAGAAACAAAACTCCTGTAGCTGTTAAAAAACCCAAACAGCACATTTATAAATTTAAACAGGATATAATAAATAGAGAACTAAGTTTTACAACACCTACTAACTACCTGTTCAAAGGGCACTGCAGGGATTTGTAATTGACTAATACAATTACACTGATATGAAGCTTCTTTGTTAAGCAGTGAAATGATAGCATTGCTGCTCTATCCAACCATCCACATCTTTCTGTTGTTACCCCGACAGATTTCCACTGCAAACTTCCAGCAGTACCACAGCTTTGAAGCTGAGCTGTGCAACAAGACTTGTGCTAAATGCAGAATTCACTTGCGTTTTTTAATTTAAGAAAATGAGCTTCACGAATCACAGACCCCAAGCAAACATTTGCTAAGTTAAAGCAGATCTTGTTATTGCAGTTTCTGACACAAGCCCTCAAAAGGCTTTCAGGGCAGTCTTTGCCCCAACAGGACTAAGGTGAGAGTGAGATGTGGAGGATATGTGCATAATGTCAGTTTTACAAAAATCTCTGCTCAAGTCCAGACACATCACTGACATTATAAGCTCTTAAGAGGCATTATCAGCCTAAGCTTAATGCTCTCTGGAGTAGAAAAGCCCCCTGCTTTAGCAAAGTCCTAAATATTTATTATTTTATCTGACTGGATTGAGCATGGGTCAGACTAAGCATCCGCCAGGCCTGTCCACAGTAGATATCCCAAAGCTCAGCCATAAGAATGAACTGCAGCTGGCTGTATCCAACATAATACAGATGCACCACTGGGTCAGAGTGCTTATGGACCCACTGGCCATATGCTGAGAATAGCACAAAATTTAAAGTAAAAGAAAATGGATGCACAGAAAACCTTTCCCTTCGCTTTTGTTGTCAAGATATGTGTGTTTTCAGTGAAACCTTCATAGAAACAGCTTCTTTTCTTCCCCCAATTTTATATGCAATGAAGTAAGAGAAGTAAATTATTCTGGTTTAGCTCAGTCACAACCCTCAAGACACTGTCTTAACTCTGCATCTGGAAAGCAAATGAACAGTAATTCTGAAAATGTTTTACATGAAATACAGGGAGAGGGGAGTTCAGAAGAGATCTCTTAAAAAAGAGAAAGTAAAAACTGACAACATGAAACAGAGTGATAGCCTTAAGCATTTCATAACTGAGATAAAGAATAACTGTGATGAAAGAAAGCTCATGGCAAGGAATCATTAGTTTATACTGGCCTGTAAATCTGTTTAAACAAAGGGCTAGAAGGACAACATCACGATTTGTATTAGACTGCCACAGAGCACAACATTAACTGCAAACAGTCTCTCAACAGGCCCAAATTTACATGTGTTCAAAATGATTCTATTTCATGGAAAATTTCAGCTAAGTTCTGTCTGAAATTTACCTCTGGGTTCAAGATTTTTTTCATAACAGGAAAGACAAAGCAAAATCAAAGCCTAATTAACCAAAAACTTGAGATAATTTGCATCCCAGGAGATGAACTGAATTCCAGTGCCTATCTACACCTACACACAACTGTAGCTTCCCTGCTCTCGGACAGAGAGCAGAAAAGCTTCTTGTGAAGGTTTGGTAATTGAAAATAATATTAATTTTAATCATAATCTTCAGTAAACTTTAAGTACAAGAGCTGTCAGGGATTTTTTTAAATCTGTGTTTTCTGTTTTCAATTGGTTACATATGTTTACAGCATCTTTAATAATCACTCGCTTCTGATTAAAATATTAGGAACAGATGCAAATAAATATTCAATGTCTCTGAAGAGTAAAACAAATAAATAAATGAAAAATAGGCATTGGCAGAAGAGCGAGAAACCTACCCTGGTTTAGTATTTGAAAATATGAAGAGACCCAATAAATTACAAAAGATCAAATTTTCCAAGCCTCATCTCCTAAGCAATGTTTAGAAAAGAAAGGAAGGCACAAGACCTTGAAGCCAGAGGTTATCTTCACATAAAACAAGGACTGTCAGAAAGCTTTGATGTTTTGTTCAGCTAAACCCCAAGCTTAGCATCACTGAAATCTTTGCCTTGGTTTTGTTCTGAGCAACTTCTGCTTTTAAGAGTAGAAGGCTGGTGCGAAGGCTGACTGGAAATTCCATTACTAAGTCTCTAAAATCAGTGCAAGTTTACCGTACTTCTGGCATTGCTTCAGATGCTTCCAAGTCCCAACTATGGAAGAAAACTGTTTACAGGTGCTTTAGAAGAAAAAAAAATACAGTTTGTAGGGCATGGGACTAAGTGACATTAAGTGAACTCCACTTATTGGCATTTACCTTGTGGATTTTATAATTCAGTTGTCATTTAGGATTGTGTCATCTAAGAATTTTTCTTTGACAACTATAAACCAGGGATGCAGACTGCTGACTCTAAGTTTAAACTGCCTAATTAAAAGGCAAAATTCTCCCATGTCTCTGGGTGAAGGCTGATGGCAACAACTCTGTTGCCTGTTTTTTCTGCCTGATTTCCTTTGGTGGTGGAGGGGTGCTCCTGAACTGTACAATCTGAAATTACTGCACCATAGCTTTTGGTACATATGGGAAAAAATAGAAGTGCAAGATCTGCCAAAAGAGATTGTCTATATACTACCTTTATTTTAATGAGACTCTGAGTCACAATACCACCCCACATTTGTCAGTCCAGCTCTCAGCTTTGATTGAACCAAAGCCAGTTATCATCCTGTGATCAGCCTTCTAACTGAAAGACAAAAAGCAACAGTAGAAGATAACAGAGTCTGAAGAATATGTATTTACACTGTCTGAGAAAACTCAGGTGCTTCATCATTCACATTTGAGATATGGATCCTAACAGTTGCTGTTCCGGTCTTGGGCTCTTCCCCTTGATCTACAGCCATAATGATGAACTCATAAAGGTGGTTAGGTCGCTCATAGTCCAACCGTGTTGCTGGAAAAATAGTGCCCTGAGAAGTAATACTGAAGTCTTGGCTCAATGTGTAATACAGCAACTGGGCATTCTCCTTTGAATCACAGTCAGTGGCTGTCACTATTAGAAGAGAAGAGAAAGACATTGTGCAGATCAAAGTTAGTGAATTGGAATGGTAAGTACCTTTACTACTACTGTAGCAGGATTTGCCTTGGCACGTGGTGCTTGAAATCAGTCAGAAAACTGTGCCGTCCCTTGTGCTTTTTAGTGAATTAACCCTTACTCAAAAGTAAGTCACTTTAAAAAAAACAAAAGTGAAGTCCCTGGGAGAATTTAGACACTCAATCTTGATTTTGCTGGATTTAAAGAGTCCTGTACTATCAAGAATATATTCCCACATAGAGGCAATTCCCTCATGTTCACCTGACCTACACTGCTGACTTAAAATCACTCAGATCACACACTGTGCAATAAAGATGGAATGTTTACATATATTATTCAACTCATGCACATTATGTGTTTGTCAAATCCTGTTCATAACCTACAAAAATCTATGCTAAAAGTACAGTTACCAGAACAGTAATTAGCAAACTACCATTAGTGTAGGATGAATCACTAAGTAGAACAGTAGGAGGCTATAAAATCCTTTTTAATAGGGAAAAGCAATTTTCCCGCAGTTTAATTTCCTTTCCCCCCTCAAGATTTAGAGGAAGTTTATGTAAGGGTTAAAGACTAATACAAGGCCCTTGTACAACTGCTTAGTTGGCATAAATTTGTTTTATTGCTACACTTTATAGAGCACCACCACTTGAAGATCAAGTTCTTGGTTCCACTGGGAAGAAGCAAAGTCTTCTGCCAAGCATCCAAACAAAATCTCACATAGACCAGTTAAACTGTACAAGGGGCTTTTAACACAAGAGAGCAGAATTCCTACAGGAAGCCAACACAGGACTCCCAGAGACAGGCAGAGAAAGTGACCTGAGGTGTCCATAACTTCTGATCCAGGATCACTCTCTTCCTTCAAGAAATGTAGCAAGACTGCTACTATGAGGCTGCTGCTGTAATACCAACCACAACAAAGTTCTGTTACTTCAAAATCCCACAAAGAAAATCCGTTTCCTTTGCCTTCTGTCCCCCAAATTTGTTTGGGCTGTGGCAGTAGTAAACAATGACATGATTCTACAAGGTGCCACTTGCCTTCAGAAAGCTGCAGCTACCCACACTGGAACAGGTAATTTTGCTTTCTGAACTGAATTCTAAGTAGTGCAAGCGAATAAAATACAGTGAACATAATAAAAGGTTTCAGGAGCACTAACCTTGGAGAAGTGCAGTTGTCATAGGAACTGTTTCAGGAACACCAACTTTGCTGTAAATCGACTGATGAAATTCGGGGGCACAATCATTCACATCTGTGATTACAACCAAAACCTTAATGGAGAAAAGGCGAGTGTTAAACAGCAAAGTGATTTAAGGGAACGACTTCATTGCTCTGGAAATATCGCGTGGAAGAATTTCTCAAAAACATCCTTGAAGTCTTCAGCAGCTATAGGATGAGACATTTTTCTTAGATTGCTCTTTTTCTGCTGAGTGCCATTGAAATATTACATTCCAAGATACCAGGAACTGCCAAGTCCCTGACCCTGCAGCAATGTTTTCCACTCACCCTTCATCTCCATTGATTATTCCTTATTACTAATTTAAAGGAAAATGGACCATATGCTTGCCAAGCACCCTTTTTCCATTATCTTACCTTACAACACTTCTGTGATTTGTAACACTAAAAACTTTACTGCCAAGCATATTACATTTTAGCAGTATAAATCTCCAAGACCAAGTTCTGAATTCACTTACTGCGGCACAAATCAGATATAAGTGGAACTGATCCCCCAGGAAGTGGTCACAGCCCCAAGCCTGACAGAGCTCAAAGAGTGTTTGGACAATGCTCTCAGGCACAGGGTGGGACTGCTGGAGTTTCTGTGCAGGGCCAGGAGTTGGATTCAATCCTTGTGGGTCCCTTCCAACTCTGGATATTCTGTGTTTCTGGTAAACCAAGTAAGAGATATAATTTTGCTTCTAACATCTTTACAAATGCTTTCTTATTCCTGTGTCAAATATGAGTCCACAGTTGCATAGTTTACACTCCCAACAGTAAGGAGTGTGTAAATGAGTCTTTCTGGTGGCTCATCCTACTGCACTTCATGCAGTTGGTTGAGGCATTCTGCATTACAGAGCAACAGGCAGAGGTGTATTCCATGAGCCTTACAGAGCAGATATGCATGAACTAGAGCTGCTCTCTCAACTCTTGAGGTTGTATCAGCGTAAAGCAGGTACAAGTTAAACTACCTCTAGGCTAAATATATTTGTAAAACCATCTCATAATCCTCTTTTGAGTCATATTTTACCATTCTTCATCTTGTAGTACACAAAAGGGTCAACAGAAACTATCAGGCTCTGGTATGCTACAGCCAGTGTTCATTACATTGGCATACTGCTTCCCTGTGTCCTCACACTTGATCCCAATAATTCTGTCTCCTGTTCCCGATCTTATTTCCTGCAGCAGGAACAAACTCATATGGCATGCTTTTCCTAGCTCGGTGAATCTCTGAATTCCAGTAACTGTAATAACTATATTAAGAAGTATTTTTGCTGTCAAACAACTTTCTAAAATATCATGAACCATCAGCTTTTATTATCAGTGAACTTTTATCACTTTCTTGTTTTACGAGTTCACTTTGTGTTCTTGATACAAAACAAATGATTCTTTGTCCTGCCTTTGTTTTAGAGTGGAATAATCTCCAATGTCCTGCATACTTGATGAAGGTAGAGTAAGACAAAACTTCATGTCTGGCTTGGCCACATCCATTTCCATGTGTTACCAGATAAGGCTTGGGATCTATGATGGGATGGCATATTGATCCCTCAGAAACAGCCTTTAGAGCATCTGCAAGAGTGAAATCTAAGAGTATCTAAACCAGTCCTCAACATCTCCCCAAAGACAGAAAGGCTTTTAAAATGGTCAGAAGAATAGCCAGAATGGGGAAATGGGAGCTCCTGGTGAACCTGTACAGAATTCAGAAGGATGAAGGGAAATGGAAATGCACACAGGCTGCCAGAGGGGAACACCTACCTCAGCAGCACTGCTGAACTGCTCCTCGTTTTCCTCTGCTCTGACTGAAAAAAGGTACTGGTGGGGGTCACTTTCATAATCCACACTCCGAGTTAGACTTATCTCTCCTGTTGCCAGATCAATACTGAACAGACCCCCAGGATTAGTGAGCAAACTGTAGATCAGGGATTTCTTTTGATATGACACAGCAGTGACTGTAAGAAAGCTGCATTAAAAAAAAAAAAAGAGAGAGGACTCAAGGACATAATAAGACATTCTGAAAAATATGACAAAAGCGATGCATATCAGAAATGATAGTGCAACCCTGTAGGACTGCTCAGAGGTATCCTCAGTGAAGTCAGTGACAGCTGTATCTAAACACCAAATTCAAGCATTTTGTTACACAGTGGTTCTATCACCTTGGGGTTAAACAGATAAAGACAGGATTCTTGGATGCAGAACAGAGTAAGGATTAAAAATGCAGGAACAGAGGATTTAATTTTTGCTGCAGCTGAATTTGCCTCTTCAACTTCCTTCTATGGTAGTGATGGTTTTCAGGCAGGAAACTAAAAGATAAAGCAAGATGAAAAAGATTTGCTTTAATAACAGCACAGTAAGTTTGCTGCAGTTGTACCATCCTAAAGTTCCAACAGATAACTGTAAAAGGATAAAAGCCAGGCCCTAACAGCAGTGTGTCTTACAGCTTACACTGGCCATATATATTTAGCTCATCTGACAGTATCTTTTTTCCACTGAAGACCGATGTGTTTAAAGGCTTCAAGTGGAAACACCCACAGTAAGAAGTAAAAGAAAAAATTCAGTTATTTTTAAGTGATTTAAACCCAAAAACTAATTTTTCAATTTCTCTTGCCTTAACAAGCAGGTTTCTTAGGAAAAAGAATTCCATCTCCCAGGACAACATACCAACATGTGTGATCCTGTGACAAGTACAGTCAAAAAACACGAACTCATTTTGTGCAAACTCCTTTTTCCCCCCTTGTATTCCTATGCTGCTGTCCTCTCACTTTCCTTTTGGTGCACTACTGAACCAGTGGACAACACTGCTGTTGGTCATTATCGCACTTCAGTTTTCTCCTGTATTTTCCTCTGCTGAGGTCTCACAGGCAGTTTCAGCCAGTGCACGACTGCATTCCTGCCAACAGGAATTATTCTGCCCTCCTTCTAACTCCCTGCCCTGGCTGCATGTTCAAGCCACCTCTCCTCTCCTGTCAGCACTGAAAATCTCAAGGCCACGCTGGGAGCACATTTAACAATCCAGGTGAAAACTTTTTCTGCCTCTTTCGTCTTTGTATCCCCTCGGCTCAGCCTGCCCATGCAGCTGTAGCTTATTGGCATTACAGGCAGACCAAAGGAAGAGAAAGATTTGGTAATGCTCTTCTGCTCAGCAGCAGCCTTAAATCAGGCTCTAATGGGAAGATCATAAACCCAGAAATCCAGTGCATGGCAACAACTCTGTTCTCCTGCACACTTGGGTAATTGGCCCAATTTAAATATGAGAACTTTAGGATTCTAAATGAATTTTCGTGGCTATTTCTGGCCAACACATTACAGAAAACACTTGCACACTTTCACTGTGTATATTCAAACCTTTTCAGATGTAATAACCACACAAAATACTTCATTCTTTTTGGATATTACCAAGTCATTTGATCAACTGACTAATCTACTATCATTTAAGGTGTGCAAACCTATTTCTAATAGTGATAAAAAAGTTACGAATAATTTTATTTTTAATTCTAAACATTATTGAACCCAAGACAGCAGGTACCTGATAGATATTATAGTATTTTGCAGTTATTCCATTTCTTTTATGCCTGTGCAATTTAATTTTATTGCAGTTTTAAAGAAAAACCTTGTTATCTACTATTAATTTTTTTTTAATCTTAACAGTCCTTCATTATTTAGACACTGTAAAACTGAATTTTGCAGACTGAACAGTAACACCACAGATAAGATAATATGAATAACAGTTGAATTGCCACAGAAGGAACACACTGGCTGGACAAAAGTATTCTCAATTCAAGAGGAAGACAAAATATTTACTCTAAGAACAAAACAGTTGGGAAAAGAAGGGACTGAGTATTCAGGTGGACTTATGTTACTAACACTTTCTGTGATATTTCAATTGACATAGTTAGACAAAGGATGGAGAAATAAAATGAAACATTCTGTGGCATCTTCATTTTAGCCCAGTTTGTCATTGTGGTGAAGACAGGAAAAAGAATCTTGGTTTTTCACTTGGTGGAGAAGGCACTTCTCCAAATTTGACACATAAAATTCACATACTCTTTCACACGGTATCTTTTTTCATGACGTAACAGTACTAATTTGTATTCTGCATTTTGTTTGCAAATTAAGACACAATCAGCGTCTACTACTCCTTTCCATATAATTTCAAAAAGTAAGAAAGCACAATTATTCAATACCACTTTTCCCTGTAAAAGGGTTACTAAAAAAATACATCATCAAACTGTGTCTGGAGCACTTATATTAAGAGACCTAAATTGCTTCTCACGGTATCTATTTATGATTCACAATCAATAACAAGGCTTTGGGAAGATCAAGCAGAAGTCAAAACCAGGAACACAACCTCACTGCATTATTTTGAGCTGTTACTTACGGTTCTCCTTGTGGGGTACTCTCAGGAACATACACAAAGTACGACATGTTGGTGAACTGTGGTGGTCGAAATCCAGCAATTACAGAAACAGTAGCTGGAGACCCTCTGCTTCCAAGTTTATCTGCTGCCAGTACAGTCAGCAAATATTCCTTGTCCCTCACCAATGGCAAACCTGTTGTTTTAATCCAGCCAGTGTCCTTCTCAACTTGAAATCTGTCTTCACCACCTAAAAGGAACACGTCCAGAAACTGTCATCAGCAAGAACATCTTTACTTGATTAAAATTAGGAGGAGAATACAGTGTCAATTACCAAGTTGGCTTTGTCTTAGGATCAGCATGCACACTAAAGTTCAAAAGTTTGTTTAGAACTTCGAAATCAGCCATTACATTCATCATTCATGACTGCATTTAAAAATTCCATTTCACTTCTCTGGACAGTTATCACTCTTCTTTATCATTGAATTATAAAAGGGTTTGGGTTTGAAGGGAATTTAAAGCTCATCTCATTCCACCCCCTGCCATGGGCAGGGACACCTGCTGTGAGACCAGCTTGCTCGAAAGCCCTGTCCAACCTGGCCTTGAACACTTCCAGGGACGGGGCAGCTTCTGTTCCAGGGCCTCACCACCCTCAGAGTGAGGAATTTCTTCCAAATATCTCATCTAACCCTGCCCTCTGTCAGTGTCAAGCCATTCCCCCCTTGTCCTGTCACTCCATGCTCTTGTAAACAGTCTCTCTCCATCTTTCTTTTATCCTCCAACACTTTGCTGTTGCCTGACCCTAAGTATCCCTTACCAGAAAATACTCTACTGGAGAGGTACTGTTGTTCCCCATATGCTCAGACAGTTTTGAACGATCACTAAAGTTTCTTAAAAGGAGACACAAAGAAAATTAGCACTGAGTTTGTATTAGCTCTGCACAACCCAGACCTTTAAAAGGTTGTTATAAATAAATCAGAAGCATGACTCCCACAAGGGAAAGAAACATTAACCCTCCTCTCCACCCAACAAAACACTCTGCCACTACTGTCTCATAAATACAGTCCCCATTGCCACCCCCTTGCTAAAGCCTTGGGGACTACTCACTGCTCTAGTCCCCATCACCCCCTGGGGATATATATGGGAAAGAACTCAACTCTGCAAAGAAATCTGTCCATAACCATCAATAAAAGTTGATTTTTCTCACACACAGAGCTGGAGGTTTATGAACCTTTTGCAGAAGGAAGGGAAAATAAAGCTGAGGATAAAAACGTCACAATAGTGAGGCATAATACACAGGAATGGGAGGGTTAAAATTTACCTTCCAAGAGAAAATATTCTACAGTTCCATGGATCCCTTCATCTGCATCCACAGCAAGCAGCCTGTACACTTCAGTACCTCCTGCAGCCTCAGGGGAAACCACAGCCAGGAAGGGGAAAGGCTCCATGGCCCATTCAGGGATGTTGTCATTCACGTCTGTTACAGTAAGTGACACGTGCACTAAGTACCAATCCTTCCCTAAAGATCCAAGAAAAAGGAAGAAATAATTAGAGAGCTACTTCATGGCACTCAGAGCAAGAGAAAGCTATCACAGCTTGAGTGTGCACTTCCTGCAATACTGCTGGCACATAATCCAGAAAAACATGGAGTTTAAAGCTGTTCTGGAATGAACAGCATCCAGACATGATGTGGGGAAGAAATAACCAGTACAAGTACTGCTGAACTGCAAGACTGGGGCCACCTATATCACATTCTTCTAAAAGCTCTTCTTAGGAAAAATCACAAGTTCTTAAATTTTCAGTCTTTAAATACCTGTTTTCTTAAAAGTTTTTTCTTCTTTTTCTGAAGAAGAAAAAGAAAAGCACCAAATATTTTATTTATGCAAAGTTACAGCAACTCTGAATTTTAAAAATTAAATACTTGTTGCCAAAAAATTCTAACCAATCTACCCTAACCAGTGATTTGTCCTTCTATAAAGTTCACTGAAATCCTAATATAGTTTTCACTTCTATTTAAGTTTAAATGCTATTAAATATATACAGTCAAAATCCAGAAGAACAAACCATCACAAAATGGAACTATCAAATTTTCCAAAAATCAACAGCATAAAATCCTTAAAAATTGAGAAAAAAGTATTTATTATACTTTTACTGTCATTAAATTAACCCATGAAATAGCAGAGCTCCTAACAAGTAATAAATACCACACAGGTATTGCTGAAAGGTGGCAGAGAGGACACATGAGACAGTGATGGAGCGAGGAGGGGTTTTAACTGATAATTATCAGTAACATCAGGGAGCACAGTATGAATGTAACTTGGGCCTTTGGACCAGTTTGGCTTGCAGCAGACTGGCACTCACCTTGTAAATATTCTGCTACAGAAGCCAAGCTGAGTGTTCCTGCAGGCCATATTTAATGCCTCTGGCTCCAGAAAAGTAAGGCATTCACCCACTGTGGCTCCAAAGGCAGCACAACTTCACTGACACTGCGCTTTGCTCCAGCCTGGAATGTGGCCCAGGAAAAAGCAGCCATCTACACTTACAACATGACTTATCCACAAGTTTAATAATGGATGCAAAGTCAGAATTTTTAAAGTTGATGGTGTTAATAGATTTCAGTGTTGATTTATTATTTATATATACATGAAAACATACAGACATGCATTTCTTTTCAAAACAGCTCTTCAAAACAGGAATTGAAACAACAAACAAAAAGGAACATCTAAAATTACCAGTTTTAATTTAAAACTAATTTATAGTACAAAGAACTTAGTATTTCAGTATATATTTAAGTGGAAAATGCTGCCAAAATATCTGATCTTGTAGACAGTGTTATGTTGCTAAGGAGGCCTATTCTCCCCGGAAGTTCACTTAGGCTGAACTGCTGTACTTTTTCTCTCTCTCTACTGCAGTGTGACATCCCTCTCCACAAAACATCCATATGCCAACTAAAATCTGTTCCTTTGTGTGAGGTGTGCATTTACTGAAGCTATCCCTTCACTCCCACAGAAGCACCACCTCTTGCAGCTTCAGCTTTCCATACTCAGAAGTTCCTGTCTGCTGGCACGTGGCATGTTTAGTACAGCATATCAGAACCTGCAATCTGTGAACAACCAGTTTGTGGACTATTGTAAAGGAAACTCCTTGGTGTTGTGACTGGCAAAGTCAAATACAAGTTTCTTAGTTTAGATTCCTGAGACTTAATCCATTACGACCTTTGAGTACATTCTATTTTTACCGAGAAAATTCTTGTAACAGAAAAAAATCAGCAGTCACCCAGGATAATCACTGAGGCTCTCTTAGTTCACCTTGTAAAATTGTATTAATTCATCTGTATTTTAAAATCTGTGACTGCATGGCCTTTTTCTTTTTCTCTAAAGAGCAACAAAAAGTGTATTGACAGTAACTTGTTAAATCCAAATTAATTTCTTTGTAATTACACCCTGTACCCAGAATCTAATGTTACAGGGAATATCAGTTTACAGAAGCACAATATGAAAAAACACTGCCTACAGCAAAACCCAGCATCTAATTTACCAAATAGTAAATCACAGAAGTGATCAGTTTCCTAAAAAAGAACCTGTATTGGGTTTGCCCATGTAAGGCAACATGTAAGGCAAACATGCTTTACACCACTGTAGAACATGGATACATGCAACACATGTTCTGACATTTTCATGGCAAAATTCCCAGTCACCATGTACATCCAAGTCTTACAAAGCCTTCCTGACTGTGAGACAACCTGTGAGTTACATGTGATTGCACCTCTGGAGACAGAAGCCTTGGGAGGCCCAGTGTTAGGATGCTCAATTCAGCTTCTCTAGACAGATGTTCTGTAACAGTGCACGTGAAGCCAAAATTTCCAAAGACAAACTAAAACTGCCTCACTACAAAACACAGCTGACACTGAGGTGAGAGCACAGTAGCCCACTCTGCTGTTGCGCTTCCCTTGAAGTCACCCAGGTATAATTCCCTTCAGCATTCAGACAGACTCCGAAAGCAGCTGCTTTGCTTTCTCCTCTGTATAGAACAGAAAAAAAAAAAAAAAAAAAGCCAAAAAAAGCTGAAAAAAACTTTAAAAAGACCCCAAATATGTCAAAAGCAGCAGCATGTGTATTACTTCTCACTACTATACTAAATAGTACCAGATGTGTCTCACATAGACATGTCTCATGTCAGAATGTGTGTTTCAAAAGTCCCAGGTCAGCCAGTCTAAGACACCTGAAGAAAATGCACAGGAGAGAACATGCTGGACATTGATCCAAGGTTAAAATACACCACAGCAGCACACGCCAGGGTGAATTCTAAATGAGAAGTGCCAAATGCAACCAGTGGCTGCTTGGACACTCCTAAGATTTTAATTAAAGTGTGTCCAAACAGAGTAGTTGCAAAAGGTAGAAGGTAATGTGGTGATTGCCTGACTCTTCTCAAAAGAAGAGGTCTGGTGGAAGCTGCCCCAAGTTTGTAAATACCCAGTATTAGCCTAGTTTGCCTGGGCATACTGTGGGCTTAAAGTAGCAGCACTAAATTAGAACCTGGGTTAAGAACCTTTGAAAATCTGCCCCTATAATAGCAAGACCTATTGAGGATTTGAATGCTACTTTGGTAACCCTGCTAGGAGTGGAAAGGTTACTGATGTTTGTCTCTCTGGGAGTCTGGAAATCAACCTAATCAAATCTCCTAATAAACCCCTGAACTCACTCTGGTTCAAGTCCTGCTAGACTTCCTAACATGCGTGTTTTCATCTATCAAAAAGAAGTCCCAATTTAAGAATAATTCATTTTTATTGAAGAAGTAGTAGTAAATATGGTTACAAATCCCACTCTACTCACTTAACCAATGCCAGTTCAGTGAAAATTAATATGCTGGTACTTCAAATACATTTGTAACTGAGAAACAGTTGTAAGAACACTGTGCAAAGGGACCACATAACTCTGCATATGTGGTCACAACAAGGACCACATGAAACTCTGCAAAAGGACCAAGAGTAATCCTCACATGCTCCAGCAAACTTTATTGCTCAAAAACTCAAAGGACTTGGGCACGTTCCTCCAGTTAATTGTATTTTAACGCTTAAGAGACCTTAGTGCCATTCTGACATCCTGGCAAGACCAAAGCTTTCAGCAATATGTTGGTTACCTCTGAAACATGTGAATAATTGTAAGAACTTTGTTAGGACAGTCAGCAGGAACTGCAGTGCAGGTAATGGAAGAGACAGGCTTTAAGTGCCTCTTTTGACCAGCATCCATTTCCACTGCATATGACCCTACAGATCTTATTGGTATATTATCTTCTTCCATCAACCCCAGACAATCTGATTCTTAAGAAAAAATGCTGAATAAATCATCATGATTTCCCAGATAAAGGCAGTCTGGAGGAAAACGACTGCAAGTAAGTTTTCCCTTGACTGCATTCCATATATCAAAGGAAAAACTATAGCAGAAACACCAAGCAGGACTGTACTTCTCTGCAGAGACCTACAAATGTGACCTGACAACTTGTGGAAACAACATCAGGGTGTCCACCGAAGCATGACTGGACAAGGACTTGCCAGAGGACAACTAATGTGATGAAGAGACTGACAGCGACAATAATGTCTATGTAATATTTGGATGTCTAGAAGGACACTGCATTAAAGATTTCAAAGTACATGTTCGTGAACATGATTTTTTTAAGCAAAACTCCACATTCTAATTAGCACAGCAGGTATTTTAAAGTTTTCGCTTTATTGCAATTACCACGACACACACATTACAAAAGGCAGTCTCTCGTGTTTTGTAGCTGACACAGCTGCTTGCCTGCAGAACAGACCTTAAACCAGAATTTCAACTCATTTTTAATAAGGTACATAAAATTCTCACTTATGAAAATTATTTGTCCTTCAAGACAGTGGATGGAAGAAATCTACAGTGGTAGATTTACAGATATATATCTGTATATATAGAAATATACACCTCTCTATAGTTCAGGTGTCTCAATGCCTCTGTCCATCAGAACATCCCCCATGTATATTAATTATATACATACATCACTATATTAATAGTTACAGTACATTATCATGCATCTGCATTCATATATTGTGATTAAGAGTAGTTTATTAGTAGTATATGTGCAGTAATATTGCTACATTATGGGAGAAATAATAGGTTACAATTCCACTCAAATCTTAGCAGAAACAGCTTAAAACTGATAATCCTCTGTGGATTTGGGTTAAGTCCTACAAACACACAGAGAGGTTCTACTGAAATTATCTGTTCCTAATACGAAGCCCTGACAACCAGTGGAGGTACCTGCCACTATATTCAGCAGTGCAAGTCAACCACTACTGAGACCCTAAGTCAGGAATCTGACCCGGGCTTCATTTTCCCAAAAAGAATTTTCAAACTGTTGTGTAACACAATACCAGTTAAAACTGCCTCAATGTTAAATGCTAGATGTTTGACTTTCAAGCCAGGCACATCATACATATCTTACACAATGTCATCCATTCAAAAGAAATCCTACTCAAAGAATGGTTCTGCTAATTAGATTGTTGGCACACACACAGATTTTGCATTTGACAGATTTTCTTCCCTAGCTTTAGACAAAAGAAAAATTTAAATTGCTTTCTCACAGATACTGAGCAAGAGGAGATAAAACACAAAATGGCCCTTGCTGATCATAAACATGACAGTAACATAACACTGGAACATCTTATGTCAAAAATCAGTATTTTAAAAGCCATAGAGAAAATAATACTTCGTATTCAAAAGGGTAAAACCATCTTTTTATTTAACCAGAAGGTACCTTTCCTCTTATTTTTCTTCAGTATGGAAACTAATGAAAGCAGGTTCTGTAAGCAGATTGCTTTTCCCATGTATTTGCAAACACCACTTATTTGCCCTTCGCAGTATCAAATCTAAGCCCTCTCTACAGCTCTCTTTCCAATTTATACAGAAAACTAAAACTAAAATTATAAACTCTAGTCCAGAGGTTTTTCCTACTTTAGATGCTTAATTCCCTATTAGAGTCAATTCGTGTATCATCAAAAATCCTTCTTATGGCAGCTCATCCTGAAGTCTGCTTTTTTTCTCTCTGATATTCCCTCCAGTTGGAATTACTTCCTTTTAACTCAATATTACTGGCAAAAGCTGCAGCACTGAAATTCATTCCCTATCACCAAAATCGATCTTCATAATCCACTGCTGAAACCTCATCATAGGTATCTGTCTATAATTGCTTATTTTTCATACCTATCTGTGGTTGAAAACTGATAGACAGATTTATTATACTGCCTTGCTCTGAAATCCAACCATATTAGGTAAGGTAATACACTAGCTGGCCCAAGCTTCTGCTCACAGGAAATATATGATATGTCATCACTCACAATTTCCATCCTTGAGGGAAAAAAAAAAGAAAAACTGAAAAAAAAAATTAGATAACTTGCTGGGAAGTTTAATCATAGTGAAAATGGAAATAAATGGTAATGAGTCACTAAAAAAACAGCGAAAGTCTCTAAAACACCTAAACAGCAATAACAACAACAACCAAACAAAACAGGAAAAAGCCTTAATACTCATATGCTATAAAGACTGGGTTAGACTTCTCACATCAAATTTAAGATATATAGAGGAACCTAGGAGCAGAAAGCCCTCTCAAAATCATGAACCTCTTGGGACAGTTCAAGTTAAAGACTTGTCAAAATTGAAGAACATACTGAATATTATAAAAAGCAATCAAGTATCTTGATGGGATAATGGTTCTTTTCTGCTTTAGGTTCTTTATGGCTTTACTGAATCCAGGTTTATCTGGAAAAACTCTTCTGTGATGTTCACCATTAATTTTCTGAGAAGTGGTTTTAACATAAAGTAACACGAACCAGTTCCTCCAACCTGCTACTGCAGCTGGTTATAAAGATTAATTTAATTGCAGAGAGATATTGCAAACTGATAAATCCTGTCATTTCATACAGCAACTAGAAAAAATATTCACCCACCTACCAATAAAGGGTGGCAGGAAGTAGGCAAGGGCTTTAATACTAAACATTCAGTTAATAGCAACTTTTGAAGGCTCTTCTGGTTAAACCAAGGTTTGAAAAGCATGCTTGCTGAAACAGCCTGTCTGCTGTTCAAATTTCAAATATTGTAGGTCAGAGTTGCCTCTAAACCCATCTCTTTTCACCATGTCAAATTATAAAAGATGCTGTCAATCTGTGAAATCCAATGTATTCTCAGACTTCTGATTGCATTAGGATTATATGACTGTCTTTTCTCTCAAAAATCCAATGGATAATTCTATAAGTCGAGAATTGAAAATAAAATCCTTACATTCATTAAAAATGTAGGCTTCTCTGCATCAGTTTAATTGATAAAACTGACAATGCCGACATTCTGATTTAAAAAATCTGACAATAGAGAATATGTAGTTGACTGAGCATGTCCCTGCAATTGTGGACAAACATTATACACTCCTTGAATGTACTGAGGGAAGAGGTATTATATTATCATGATTAAACAATAATGGGTGAGAAGCTAGGTTGCTCCTGGCATTTTCAGGTCATTGCAATTTATTTTTAAAAGGAGATTATGAGACTGTTAAAAGTCTTGCAAGCCTTGAGGTTACTATTGCTATTACATACTGCCCTACATCCATCAGCAAATTAAGTATTCAAGGTGGTATTTTTCTTTAAGGTTTTGGGGGTTTTTTTAAGTTGCTCCCACTTCTAAGACTCTTATATCAAACAGGCAAATGTTTTTTGAAAACTTGGGGGTTTTTTGTTTAGGTTACTGCAAGTTAAATATTTTGGAGTTGGTTGAAAGGATATTTAAGTTTTGAAGACTGTTTTCAAATATCATACTGTGCTATTTTAAAACCTCACTCTATAATATGTCTTCATGTAAAATACCTACTGACATAGAGTTTGGGAAGATACGTTTTCAGAAAAAAATCTTAATGCCCTAAGCCTCTAGCTGCAATCAGGAGAAATCACTTTTCCCATTTTCATACCAAAACATGAGATAAAAGCTACTGGTTATTGTACCCAGTCCTGCTGTATATCCTTCAAAAAAATAGGACAATTATGCACAAACATTTCTCTACTGTCATTTCTGAAAATTCCTGAGGTATATGATGGGCTACTTTTAAGTGCAGTAGTTTGCTCATTCATAAAACATAAGCCTTCTAAAGAGATAACTTTGATGGGCTCAAGCTGGGGACAGCCCACGTTCCCTCCTAATATGCCTCATCTTTTCTGCAGATAGAATAATGACAGTCTGGCATGTCTCTGCTCCTTACCATCATATGGCTTTTAAAATAGAAGTTAAGGCAAACCGGAAAACAAAAGTAAAGAAAGCATCAGAGGAGCTCAATGATCATGGCAGAAAGGATGTTAGCATAAATAACCAATTAAAAGATGTAACAAAATAACATGGTTATCAGAGACTTCCTGGTGTGGCATCAATCTTCTGAGGGTAGCAGTCAGGGAAACCAAGCATGCCCAGATGTGAAATAATGACTACAAATTAATAATCACAACAGACATCCATAACAACAAAACATGTGTCTTAATGAATTACTATTGATTGCCAAGAAGCATTATCCTAAGAGCACTCGGCTAAAGCAGGAGCAGCTACTGTGCCACTGTAAGATGGGAAGTTCTCTTGAAATTTCCTTAGAATTTCCTGGGGAAAATCCAGCTTGTTTCTCTGTAGTCTTCCATGTGCAAGGCGGAAAAAAAAAAAAAAGGTAAAAATGCCACCACAATCACGTACCCTCACCAACAGAGCCTGCTGTTCTTCCCTGGATCATTATGGAATCATAGAATAATTTGTATTGGAAAGGACCTTAGAGCTCATCTCATTCCAACCTCCTACCATGGGCAGAGACACCTCTCACTAGACCAGGCTACTCCAAGCCCCATCCAACCTGGCCTGTATGTTCTATAATTTATTAGTTCTATCAAATTGTCAAAATTGTGCTGAAATTTAGTTAGATCTTGAGAAAAAAAGGAAAAAAAAGTTCATTTCTTTTGCAGAAACTGAATGTTTGAGATGATAAACAGCCAGAAGATCTAAACAGCTTTGGTGTTCAAGTCACAGCAGTCTCACAAAGATATTTTTAATCTGACTGCTTGGAATAGAGAGCAGATAATTTCAAAACATTCAGACTGATCAAACATCAAGATGGTGCTCCTCAGCTTCCTCAGACATTCCTTTCTACCACAAATCAGTAACATTCCAAGCCTGTAAACACCCATAGCTGTCCTGAATGCACACAGAACATACTTTTTTTACTTAATTGCATGAAACCCACTGCAGTTTAATGAAACCCATCTGCTGGATAATAGATGATGATTTCAACTTATGCTCAGCTTGAAGTGTAACTGTTAACAGCTGTAATTCATGAAAGAGGTAGTAAGAAATGTAAAAGGCAAAACATCACTCAGAAGTTACTTAATTCTTAGGGATGATCCCCCCAGAATCAATACAGCTAGTAAGGGACTGAAGCCTCAGATAAAATTAAAAGAGATGATTCTTGACTTCCAAGCATGAAATCCTTCAAGGTGAAAATATTACTAAAATTGGTATCTCCACTCTCTGTGTTGATTTAAACAGGACAACTACATTAAAAGTACAAGTGACTGCTGTTAACTGTTGGAAGGCATGTCAAACATCACCCTCAGCGAATCCCCTGATAAGAAAAAATGAACGACAGGAGATTACAAAGCTAATGCCCATGGATCAAGTAAGGTCAAGGCAGCTTGAGACTGCAGGATTAGAGAGGCGGGATCTTTAATGCACTTCCCCCAAGCACTAATGGAATAATAATGGCTCCTTCTCAAATTAAATGCTACCCCATGTTGAAATATTAATGTGTATGACAGTCTAAGAAATTTTACCTTCTGCTCCCTGGGTGAAAACTTAAAATAGCATTATGCTTTTGTGAAGAATAAATTGTGTCCCAGTAGACTGAATGGCATGAAATCCTGAAATGCCACAAAAAAACATGAGCATAACCATCAGTCCTTCCAGGCAAGGTTAACTGAAGAATATAACTCAGGGTTGAGTGATTAGTGGGGTCACTAGAGGAATCTCCTCAAGGACCATGTGCCAAAAAACATGTTAAGCCCTGAAATTCTGGAATTCTATTTCGCATTTCATGGCTCAAACTAATGCATGAGGTTTTCCTGATGTTTCCCTTTGGTTTGGGATTGTAAAGTTTGTCTCTTGGTTTCTTTTCTTTTGCATAAAATGTTTGCTAATTATGAAATATGTAAAGATTGCCAGGCCATACTTTAATTTCAAGGACTTTTGGCCCTCAAGGTTGATTTTTCTGTCCAGTGTCAAGGCAGAACCTCACAGCACCTTCCAGCATCTGAAGGAGCCTGCAGGGAAGCCAGAGGGACACCCTTTGTCAGGAATTGCAGTGACAAGAAAAGGAGTAATGGGTACATACTGAAAGAGGGGAAATTTAGGTTAGATGTTAGGAAGAAATCTTTTACTGTGAGGGTGGTGAGAGACTGAAACAGGTTGCTCAGGGAGGTTGTGGATGATCCCAGCCTGGCAGTGTTCAAGTCTAGACTGGGTAAGAGCTCACCTGAAGTTGAGATACCAATCAAGGCACTATGTTCTCTCTTGTCCAGGCCCCAAAACTCCTCCACAGGGGAACCCATTCCATTAAAAAAGCACTCAGCACTACAGGTCCAGATTTTTCTGTTGCTACTTTCTAGTGACTAATTACTGCCTCCACAAAACAAAAACTATGATAAAACTATGATAAAACTAAAGTATCGAATAACCACAGAGATACACAGTGAATAAACAGAACCAGTAACATACTATTTCCTCTGCAGATTGCAGTTAATTTTTCTATAGCAGTAAAATAGACAAAATTGTTATTTCAAAGGATAAAAAAGGATTATTTTTGGCATCTACATTAAAAAAAAAGCCACCATGATATTTATAATCAAAATGCATCCAGTCACAAAGTAACCACAGCATGTAATGCACTGGTCATGACAATAATTGTGGTAGTAATTTGTGCACATCACTACCAAAAATCTTAGCGCTCAACTACAGCTTTGCCAAAAAACCTCTACCCTGCATGCTGAAGAGTTGTTCATACTACAAAAGCCCCTCAAAGCTACCCCTAACACAGGAAAACATACATCAGCACAAAACTTATGGTCTACTAAGAAATACTCCAGGTAGTGAGGAGTGAGTGTGTTATGTTGGTAGTTACTTGGCAAGCCAAGTGGAGTGAGCTCACTTAACTCACACCTTCAACAAGATGCAACTCAGAGAGAGATAACCCTTCCTTTTCATGAAGATGTGGAAGATGCTAAAGGATACTGAGATGCTAAAGGTCTGGTTGCATCTGGAACACCTGCCCTGGACACACTGCTGTGCTGATTACCCACGACAGAACCGAGAGGAACAGAAAAGTATTTAAAATTCTGTTTTTAGCTGAAGAGGAAAAAATAAACAAACATACAGCCGGTTACATGCCACTTGTACTGCTCTGTGGAGAAGTTAATTCAGGAACAGGACTGAACCTCCTACACAGTCCAACTTATGAACTAAAGAGTGGGGGCTGTCACAAACTAGGAAGAAACTGCTCAATGTTGCCTTATTACCATATACACATCTTCTTGCTACTTTTTTGAGAATTCTCCACCAGTCAAAAAAAACTCAGCTATTGTTCCTAGACACACATTAGGTCCACTTGTGATACAATACTTCTAAGCACTCTTTACTACTGTAGGTAATGAAGTGCACATTACAAATGAATCACAAACTACATTGAAAAGATAAAGGAAAAGAGAGTTGACTTTATATGCCAAATTATTTAAACATCTTGTCTTATCCTTGACACCATTGCCTGGATTAAGAAGAGAGTAATGACAGAATTAATTATTGGTTCATTTTCAGTTCTCAGTTACCAGGCAGCAAGAATAGGAGAAAGTGAAAAAAATATTGAAGAAATTAATACAGCTTTATACTTGAACATAAATAGATATCTGATATCATAAGCTCTAATACTAGAAAAGCACAGCTACTGGAATTTTTATGGTTATGTGTAATGTAAAATAAGTGACCACAAACGTTAAAAGCGAAGTAAATAAATTGGAGAAAGAACCTGAACTTGCACTTTTTTTCACAACAAAATTCAGTGTAGCCATCTCCACATTTTAATTCATCCCAAAAGTTCACTTCTGTAAATACTGTGTTTTTTCCAAGAGCTTTTTCTGCATCTATTTCGGACTAACTGAAACACATAGTTATGCTAAGCATCTTTCTCCTACCCCTTCCCTTTGGTTATCTTTTCTCAGATTACTGCAGTTCGGATTGTGAGTAAGGAGAGAGATGGAACTTTCTAAATCTATTTCAAAGTATTATGCTAAATGTATTCAAACTCCTAGAAAATGAATATATAAGCATTCTGCAACTTGAGTTTTGAAGGTGTCAAGTCATTATTAAGTTTTAACTGATGAAAACAATAGTATTAATAAGATGTATTTTGAATTTAGTCTCCTTTAAACCAAGAAATTTCAAATCACCACTATTTAAAGTATGTCATTTGGACTGTCCACAATTAATTGCTGTCTACCTAATCTCAGAGTCAGAACTTAGTCCTACATATTTCTTAGAGATTTATTCTCTTACTACTACATATTACCAGCAATAATTTATCAGGCTAGTGGAAAACACTCCAAACTACTTAGTGAAACTACATGATGGTAAAAAAAAAATCCCTGGAACTAAATTAAAAGTTGTTTCAGATTTTTTTTAACTGCATTAGCAAGCATTGCCTTGGAAGTAAAATCTCAGGCATGACAGAATGGCAAGCTCTGTTCCAGGCAATCTCAGACTTCTATATTCAGACTAGATAAGAGAAAAAACGATCACAAAGGTGAGACCAGCAGTAACCGGGGGCAAGGTTAGCCACCACTTTTCTAACAACATCTTCTTGATCCTGACAGAGGGAACTGTGACACCAACACAGGGCTGGAACTTGAGCTACATGACAGAGTGGGTGAACATCCCAGCAGCTCACTCGGATTGACCCGATGGATTTTGTCACTGCCTCGGAGTAATGACATTCCCTTTGGCAGGCAGCCTTGCTCAAGCCTGAGTAGCAGGGGTAGGACACAGAAAGCGCTGTGCTTTGGAAATTGGTCTATCAAGCTCTCGGTTTGCAGCCAAAGCTCAAGCTGGAACACAGCACAAAGCCAGTGAAGTGACTGACACCAACACGCGACAGCGACAGGCACGACAAAACCCCAGAGAGAACGAGAGAAGGATCTGAGAGTTACTCCTCAGGACACGAGTGAAAGGAGCTGCTGATGTAGCCTGCTTCACAGGGGGAAGTATCCATGTCACTGAAACTGTCAGCACTAATTAGAGCCCTGCAGGCATCCTCAGGGATTTCACAGACACCGAGGAATAAACTGCCTCTCATTCCTATGGGCTGCCCCTCAGTCACGAAACAGACAAGATAAGGGAAAGGGATCGCGTGGGAAGCTTTTCATCTCTCCCGCCTGCGCTGCTCTGTGGCTAAGGGAAATCACTCTGAGCAGCTGCACTGCTGAGAAGTTAATCGTTTTCACAACCACTAGAAGTCACATAATGCCAAACCCTTCCTAAACCTTTCCAAGATGAAATCAGGCCAACCAACTTATTTCTGCTGATAAGATTTTCTCCAGAATACTCATTCTGGGCATTCTTTGGAACATTGTAGTAATCAGAAGTAACATGAAAATTAAAAGAATGTGCAGAGATATCCACCATTCATAAATTAAAAATATGCTTGAACTCATCTGTATTTTCATCGGTAAAAAATATTAACCAAGATGATAATTAAAAAGGAAAAGAGAATTTTAAAAAGCAGTATGTGTAATCAGTAAATTAAGTTAGCTATTCCATTTAACTTGAGTAAGAGCTTGTGAAAAATGACAATTTAAGTCACAGACATGCCATTTTAATGGTGCACATTGAACTCGTGGGGTATTTTTAAAAAAGAACAGCTACCTAAACACAAAGGCTCCAGTCCTGCAAAACCCACATCATGCTTGCGAGTCAAACACGCTCAACTTTAATAATGACTCAAAACTCAATGGTCTCAGCTGCATGCTTCAAGCTAGGCACTTGCAGGATGAGAGCTATAGGGAAAGTTTTAACAACAAACACCTGTGTATAAGAAGCGTGCTATATCTAACATGCTGTGCCTCAACCACTCACTAACAACTAAGAATTCTAACCGGTGAAACGCTTAAATTCTGCAACACCCTACTGCTCCGCGCATTTTCACACAGCTGTACACTATACCTTCCCTAAGCTACATAATGCTTCTTGTCACCTCCAGTGTTTTAATAATAATTTCCAGATTTTAAAGACCAAAACTACACAACATAACTGCGTATGACACCTGATGCTAAACCACCGTCAGGTGCTTGTTCTCACTTGGGGACAAACTGTTCTCCGACTCCCTGGTAGGACAAGATCACTACTTCAAGACGTTGTCTAACACCCACCTCTGCGCTCCTGGACGCGGACGACAAGCTCCCATGCGGCCACCGCCTCCCTGTCCAGGGCCGCGCGCAGCGTCACCTCGCCGCTCTCCCGCTCCACGCGCACGGGCGACTCCTCGACGGGCGGCGACAGCAGCTCGAACCAGGCGGAGGCGAAGCGCGCGGGGGCCAGGGTGGCCAGGCGGGTGCCCGGGCGGGCGTCCTCGGGCAGGGCCAGCGCCAGGGGCGCGGCGGGCGGCAGCGCGGCCCGGCG
>VZRQ01001155.1:2490775-2547426 GCA_013397975.1 Machaerirhynchus nigripectus
ACGCGGGGCCGCTCCCGCCCCCACGCTGCCTTCCCCCGGTCCGAGTTCACGCGGAACGAACCGTCCCGTGAGCCTGCTTTAGGATGTCCCCGCTGGGCGGTCTGCCCAAATTATCCCGTTGACGGGACAATCTACCAGTCGCTTTACCTCCTCCAGCCCGCCACCTTCCCCAGCAGACAAGTTCTTCGTCCACTCCCTTCGGGCATCAGTGCACAGGTGATGTTCTGCAGTCTGTCACATGTCAAACAGGCTCTCCCAGCACTCCGGTGTCCCCTGAAAACATTTTATTGTTGAGTTCTGGACAGCTAGCTATTCTAAAATGCCGGGTTTGCGCTCAGCTTGTACTTGAGTGCTGTCACTGACCTAAAGTCACATCATTGGTCACAATTAATCAGCTCCCTAATACCTCCCGATCTGTGAAAGTAAAAAATTTATTGGTGAAATGTAGCTTGTCTAAAAAATATTTCTGGTGATAAAACCAGGAAGAAATATAATCCAACCTTTACTTGCCTGCTTGGATTTTTGGAGTAAAACTAAAAAACCCAATTAAACTAAATTTCACCATGTTATGACTACATGAATCAGGGATGTTGTAGCAAAAGTTACTAGATTATGCAGTTCATCTTCAAAACAGATCAGTGCTTTCTAGAATAAAGTCAAACACAATATAAAATGGGAATTGGCTGTCTTTATGCAGTACATGAATCACTTAAGATTAAGAATCATTCTGAGATTAAAGAAAAGCAAAATAATAAAAGATACTCAATATTAGTCACATTACTCAAATTTCATGAAACTGAATCATGTTTACATTTCTTATAAAACAATGCATTTCCCTTACATGTCCCACCTAAGACTGTGAAAAAGTTCATAGATGCAAAACTGTACCTTCCTGTAAGCCTTACAGAGAAACTGGTTGCCTTTTTGGGGAATTGGCGGTCCAGAATCAAGTAGGAATCCTATGGAAGGCTGAATAGGAAGACTCAGCATGAAAAATCCAAGTGCTCTACTATCACCAACAGGGAGTGACCTTCTCCATTTCATCCTGCAAGCAATTAAGGAGATACAAATCATCAGCTTCCCACATTAATATATTCTCTCAATTTATGCCTCCCATTGAAATGTCTGTATAAAAGCACCCTCCTATATGGGATGTTATCTTCAGTGCTTTTGTGGGGGTTCTTTTTTGGTCTTAAAATAGAAAATTTGTGAGGTCTGTGGATGTGTACAGAGCAAAGGGCAATAAACAATGGAATGGGATGGGAAGAACCCATGATTTTGTCACAAATATTTACATGGCTTCAAGATAAACACATTTTTTTCCAAGAGTTTCCTAACTTGTAGGATACTATAAGGAATCTACAATTAGTATTTGATCAAATTTTGATCAAACTTTTTGTGAGATCATTTTAGTGAGTTCTGTTTTCTACATCCATTAGGATTCCCCTCTGTAAAAACATTCCAGGAACAGTACTAGATTTTGCAAGGTCTTTCACTTCTGCATCAGAAGTTCAACAGATAAGTAATTTAAACACACTTGTGGTTCTAACAGATTAAAGATGAGCCTCATTCATTATTTCAAATCCAGAATTCAACCTACATTATTCTAATCAGCATGTAGAGAGAAAACTGGGAGATTGCACAAGGTTTTTTTAGAAAAAAATAGAGACTTTATACCATTGTTCGCTAAAAAAATAAAAGCATGTTGATTTTTATAGTTCACTGCCCTATAGTAATCGTAGACAAATACTTGAGACTCTCTAATCCTATTACCAACTCTGCAAGTAAGTGGGAATCTAAATTGGTGCCCTGGATATTGTATAGACAGAATCCTTCTGACTTCAGCCCATCTCCAGAAATCCTGACCACGGTGGCTTTACAGTACAAGCTCCTCAGGTCTTCTACTTCACAAGTCTGCTGACATCTAGAATGTAATAAACTTTGCACATCATTTGTTTCCTTTTCCTGACTGTTGAACAGCACTCCCTGAAGTCCCATCAGGGTTCTCTGAATGTTCCAGACCATTCACCCATTTACAAAAACTCCCTTTATTTCTGTTACCTCTAAGTTTGGGTTTGTCAAGATGCACCAGTTCTTCCACTAAAGAAAGAATTTTTTTCTTGGTCCTGTCTTAAATTACTTGTGTGCATCTTTTATTACAGTAACTTGAAGTTTCCCTCTTTTCTCTCTGTAAAAGCCAGGACTTACAACCCTCAGGGTACACCTACATACCTGAGAATAAATCTCCTGCCCAGGCTCACAGGCTTCACAGATCCTTGCAAGCTTGGAGTGCAGGTGAGCATCATTTCCAGAGATCTCACATGACCACAGATATCTCCTGGTCACACACAGCATCAAGTACAACCAACCTGCTGTTGGTTCACCTGTGTGACCAGGTGATGGCAAGACCAAGACAAAATTATAATCTCTGCCAGTGTTACGAATTCATGTTTGGTAATTATCGAACTGTAACAGTCTGTAACTTACTGATTTATACACAAACATAATTTTTTACAGAAACATCATGACAAGCATTTGATGCAGAATTTGCACGTTACAAATTAGAGTTCCTCTGAAATACGAGCAGGAAACATTCTGAGGAAAATCTTGCCTTAACCTTATGGGACTGCAGTGTCAGTATTGAGGCAGGGGAGAAGAACAAGGCATTCTTCCTGGTTTACATATACCTTGTAGCTGAAGAGCAGGATGGCTTAGGGAAAAGTGGGACAATCAACTCTGCTTTTGATCAAAAGGCAAATATGCCTGAAGCAGTGAGTGCTCTTGACTGCCACATACTCAATAGCTGGGTTTCCAGGAGAAGAAAGGGGCTGGAAATCCCCTAGGCTCTTTTGCTATAAATAACTGTAGATATATAACCATAACAGAATTAATTGACCTTCTGGAGCAAGACATTGTATATGTCACCAGATGCACCTGACAAACATTCCTCTCAAGCACAAGTCTAAACCTTCAGGAAGGCCTCTGCTCTGCTGCATATCCAGACAAAGGAAGCTCTTCCTACAATGTTTACTCCCCAGTCAGGATTCTACAAGTGTCTTGGCAAGCAGCTCTGCAGGATCCAGCCCAAAGTGACACAACAGCCCCCATGCAATTTTAGATGGTTTGTACATTGTCACTTTTTATAACAACACTTGTAGCTCCATTTTCTCAAATGCAAGTACAAGTGATAATCCTTTCCTGTATAATTTGCAAATTAAACCTAAATTATTCAGAGGTACAGCTGCTGTTTTCTAATCCTTTCTAGTTCTTTATGCAGCTTTCTCTCTATAAGTCACAATTTTTTTCTTGGAATCTAGTGTTGAAATGAGTGCAAGAAACACCTTCTGTCATGCTAAAAGCAGAATTCTTCCTCCAAAAGGGAAAAGCTAGTGACATTTTCAATATCTTTCAGTATTTTATAACAATTACTTTCAAGTTTATTTCAACCAGCTGGAAGACCCAGTCTGCTGTTAAGCATGGTGCGCTATATACAAGTCCAAGAAGGCTAGAACAAATGTTTTAATTACAATAGTGTATCTAAATGGACATACCTATGCAATCAGAAACACCTCCTACATGACTTACAATCAAATTAAATCAGCTACACAGCCATACCAAAAAGTGACACCTGAGGTGTGTTGAAATCAGACAACACAGTCACAATCAACTGTCACTGAATCACATGCTAAAGGTATACTCTGTTTTTCCTGGCTGGCACCTTACTGCTTACCGATAGAAATACATTATTAATAATGTCAGTAAACAGTTTGAAAACCTTTACAGAAAAGCTGTTCTTAAACTCCTAAGTTTTCACATGATAAAGTTTTTCTGACTCATGACTGAAACAGAAAAGGTAATTTAACTTATTTTTTTTAAATAATGATTTTTGCCTGACTTTATCCTGCTCTCTAAATACTCGTTTTTCTCAAAACCATGTTCCATCCCCATAACTGCCTTAATAAAATGTGTATGTGAGAAGCAGACTGCTGTTTTCACATTCAATACATAAAACACAACAAATACATATGCCCAATACTAAATCTTAGTAAACATTGTTCCATTTTTTTCAATTATTTGTATACATGCAGTAAACATAAAGAATCCATTCATTCTTGCTTGTGTTTCCTATTTACAAGCATAATTCCCCGTAACTTCAATATCTTTTGTTTTGGTCATCACATTTCTCTGTGTGTGAAACCCAAACCATTTTTACTTCAGCAGAGCTAATCAGAAGAACAATTTACATTGTCAGAATGTGCAGATTTGGCAAAGAAAATGTATCTGATTCCATTCTGCCCAGCTTCCAGCAGAAGCCAGGCAGGCTTCTGGTGAACTGCTCACCATCTGGCCTAAAGGGATGAGGAGAAACCTTCCCCAGCTTCCCCAGTTCTGGGAAACACATCAATGGACTGCAGCCCTATGGCTTGGGATGTGAAGGCTTCCAGGGTCTGGAGCAGACAACTGCTACAAAATCAGGGAGCCCACATCTGCCAAGGTCAGTAGCTCTGAAAGCCACAGATGGGCTGACCTAGATCCAGTGTCCACTGTAACATTCCTCCATAGAAACTTTCCAGGTTTGAGAGGGGTTTGCTCCTAGATAGAAGTATCACACATCAGCACGTTTAGCAGAAAGGTACTTACAAGAGGTTTCTATAGACAATCTTTGAAAATAACGTTTGTTTAAATAACTACAGTGTGACAGTACCACGCACTGGTGTCTGGTTTATTTGAGGTGTCTTATATTGTACATTACAATTAGCAAGGGTGTCAGTAAGAACATTTATTATAAGAAATATGCTGGTTTTGTCAGTAGTAGGGAATAATATACTACCAACAAGGGCACCACCTTTAAAGTAATTATCTTCATCTTTGAAAATTAAAGACGCTCGACAGTGATATAAACCTGAACTAATATTCTGATTTATCTACTTACACTTTGTGCTCTTACATGTTAAAAATACTCAAGAATATTAATGCTGGAAATTTGGAAACTAAAGCTTATGGCTGCTGTACAGGGGATACAGAGAAAATATTATTGTTTGTACAGCCCAAGGAATCAGTGAGGAATGATGCCTCTGTGAAGTTTTCATCTTTCATGTGATATGAAACTGTGGTGAGACAAGTTGAGGGCAGTCAATTTACCTCTTGCTTAATTCTGTTGGAAATAACTGCAGGTAAAGGACTGTTCAAGCAGCAGATCCCCTACTTTCCTAATAATACATTTACAATATTCACTTTTGTCCTGCTCTACTCCCCTCTCCTAGAACAGCTCACGGAGGTGTGGAACAGCCAAAGCTCTGCGGGGTCAGCTCAGGCCTTCTCACCACACCTTGACCTAAGCAACGGCAAAAGAAAAAAGTAAAACATGAGCAAGAACTACTTTTTAGCCCAGCCTTACCTTTCCTCTTGCAGCTCTAGTCTTTTGATCACCTCCCTCTCTAGCTTTCTGTGAAATCTGGCCTCCATTTATTCCTCTGTCTCTATGTCAGTGAAACAGCAGCCTAAAGGGGAAACAGACAGTGAGGTAAAGCGGGTAACTTCAATATTTTTAATGTGCATCTTTTATTCCATGGGCTCTTAAATAATTAGAACCAATAGTGTCCCATACCATTTAGAGCAGACACCTTTCCACAGGCTACAGCAAAATTTAATAGTTGGAATGCAATAAATACTTAACAATGAAAAAGAAAAATCTAGTGCATCTCATACTTGTGTTATTTCCAAAAATAAGAAAAAAACAGCACTAGTTCGTGTCTGTTACTAAAGCAAGAACATACTCACTACCAGGAGAGAACTGCTGGCTTCATGCATCTCTTTTTTACACATTAGTAT
The DNA here is from genome assembly GCA_013397975.1 of Machaerirhynchus nigripectus. NCBI lineage: Eukaryota > Metazoa > Chordata > Aves > Passeriformes > Dicruridae > Machaerirhynchus > Machaerirhynchus nigripectus. The sequence goes on from VZRQ01001155.1 coordinate 2,496,608, forward strand.
CTTTTAATAGAGCTGTGCTTCAAATTTATGAAGTTCAAAGAATATGGAAGGGTTTATTTCCGGTTGTTTCGATTTTTTTAAAAGCAAAAAGTAATTCTGGTGGACAACAAGGGTAAACTTCCACATTTAAATGTAGCAACAGTTACAACACTCCTAAATGAACACTGCCATAAAAGTGAGAGTTTCTAATTTTACTAAATGAAACAATACTACTAGCAACTGCAACAGCTTTCCTTTTAACTTACAGAGACATTTCTGAATTGTCTACTCTCTATAGTTCATAGTTCAGATTTATTTTTTGGGAGCTGGGGAACGTGTTCCAGAACAAGCAATGTTCAGCTGCAAGGAGAGCTAAGGAAGAAGGACAAACCTGATCTTCTCTTACAGGCAGTGCTTAACTGCTCAGCTGAAGGCAATGGTTCTAAACTGTCAATACAGTAGACCCATTCAAGTTAATTTCTACTTTGAACCTGAAATATGGGCAAAAAGTCTTTAAGGGACAGTAAAACAATACAGTCAACATTTCTCATTAACCAAACCAACAAATAAGTGACTACGTGCTTAATCTTGTAGAAATTTAACAATACAGTAAATATTATCAGAGGAAAATATTACCATTCTGAAAGAAAAACAGGAGTTGGTTTATGCCACAGTCCACCCTCACTTCATATACGTGCTGATAATGCAGAATTCCTGTTTTACTGGCTTTGCTGTGCTCCAGCTCATTACACACAGCTGCTTCCCATGGGCACGAGTACAATACCCAGAAGGAGAAAGAACAACCTGAAGTACATTTTAGCCAAAAAACTCAGAGGCTTTCATGCTCTACTTCTTGATAAAGCAAAAGAAAAAACATTTAACAAGAATGTTTTTTAAAAATTAAGACATAAAAACAGATAAATATATAGCAATAAAAATCCCATTAATGGCTTCAGCCAGGTTAAAGTAACCATTGACACCCGTGTAGCAGAGTAAATCCATGAGTGATGGCAATCCAAATCCAGGAAATAATAATATAGATACAGATAAATATATATATAGTCATGTCAATGGACTGAAAGTTACATATGAACTCAAGTACTTTGTAGGTGTTGGATTTAAGCCCCAATTCAGTTCCTACAGAAATCTGTAAGACACTATCACAGCTTCTGTATCCCACTTTATATATATATATACATATGTACATGTATGTAGCATAAGGAAACACCTGAGTGTGTTCCTCACATCTGATGGCACTATTTGGATTATATTCCTGCAAAACATTTGCTATTTAGTCTTTGAAATAAAATGTAATGTAAAAGTCTGTCAACAAAACTTTAAAGAGTAATATTTTTCCTTTTCTCACTCCCGTTTTTTACAGTCTGAGATCTCCTCACACATGGACATCATTCCATTTCCAAATCTATTCTACTGTATTTTGCTATTATTGCATACAAATCTTTGTAAAGCCACAATCCAGCCTGGGCACAATGTTTCTCGTGACAGTTTTTATTTATTTATTTATTTGTTAGTGCCCACTGCTGAGGCACACCTTCAGAGTGTTGCATTGCAAATAATCCTTGTTTGCCTGGGTGTGTTTGTTTATGGGACAGTGGAAATCAAAGGGGGAATCTTCTATGGCTTCAGTTAGCTTTGGAACAGGCACAGTGTTATTGTATAATTACTAATTAGATGCTTAAAATTCACTGTTAATTACTGAAGATCTAAATTTAGTTTCCATTGTTGCTGTAAATTTTTCTTCATTTTTTCACATCAAACACTGAATTCAGTTTTCTTTTTTTTAAATATTACTTTTTTTAAAGTGTCTTACTTCAGCTTCTGTACAGTGGTAATATTTTGCAATGCTTTTTTGAAGGCATTGTAATGTTTGCCAATTTTTGATAGCAATGTTTCTGTGGTTAATGTTTTTTAAAATTTTAATTTAGGACACAGATGACTGAACAAGGATTTCATCAAACAAGGATTTCATCAAACAAGGATTTCCAGTGCATCTTGCAAGCAGAAGTGCTAAACACAGAGTTTGCAGAATGTTTTCACAACTATAGGTATTTTGGTTTATTTACAATTGCTTGAGGAAGAAGATGTTCTGTTCATGAGTCTTTTCATGCATTCTGTTATGACTCTAACATGATGTCATTCCGAGGATGATTACGAGGTCAATGTGAGCATTACTTAAGGAAAGACACCACTTACAGTCATTAAAACCTTGGGGAAAAAAATCAGCAGCTTTTCTTGAGCCCTCTAGTGTTTGAAATTGAGTCTCAAAGGGCTTGTGAAGGCTCTTGCTTATTGAAAGTGATGTCCTGGAGATTTTTACATATCTCAGGTAGTCCTGATAACTCTGCTGAATTCCTAATGTACACATAGTGCATTATTACTTGCAAACCAACTCATACTGAGCATTTTTGACAGCTGACATTCCTAAAGAATACAGAGTATAAGTGTAAAAAATAGAAAAAACACTCTTTTTAAAGCATCTCTTTTCTGTTTACCATCCTTCATCGATATAAATGGCACACAGAACTCTGTGGATATATCAAATGTGTCTAGAAATTTCGAGAATCCACTATTTCTGCATCACAACTGAAGGTTCTGAACACTATAAACAATTCAACTGATTCTGAAAAACCTTGGTCTATCCTTTCATACGTTTACATTAGGAGCTGCCCAGTTTGCAGAGGAAATGATCTATACCTCTGAGCAGCTGAAAAAGAAACTAGGCAGCTGACGAGCCAGAAATGATATACAACCTAAAGCATTGTTGTCTCCAGAATTCTTTAATGAACCAAACTGTCCCTTTTTGCTTCCTGAGCCTCGTATCGTAATTGACAATAACAACAACACCTTCTCAAAACACAAAAACTCATCAACTGCCAGCTCCCTGCTAATAAACTCATCCAAAACAACTTATTAAGACATAACCTTTAAGTGTGTGAGCAAACAATATGCAGTGAAACCCGCAACACAAATATCTATAAAGCGAGATGAAGTATTAGGATTACTGCAGCTTTCTCCAAGCGAAGCCAAGCATATGGTGGTATAATGGAGCATGAATTTACAGCAGCAGAGATGTACGATATAGATTAAAGCTTCATCTGGGAGAACATACTGCACGGCAAAAAAAAACCCCAACAAACCAACAATTTTTTTGTTTTGTTTTCTGGTTTAATGGTGAGCACGGAATACTCTTGTGTAGAACGGGGGCTCCCTCTGCTGCCCATGGGGAAGGACAAAACAAATCCTGCCTTCAGAGCCGCTAAAAAAGTGCTCCCGAAACAGCCCTGATTTTCAATTGGTCTGAACGTGCTTCTCAGAATACGAGGATGGACGCAAGGTTTTCAGGCAGGATGGGTAGGCTCCTATGATCCGTCTGGAGGGTGCGACATGGAAAGTCCAAACAAAATTCATTCCACTACTTTTGTCTGCATTCACTGCAAGAGTTGTTAAAGGAACTAGCACTTGACACGTTTTGTTACTTTTTAAAACTGGACCAGAAATATTTGATAATACATCTTTATTAGCCCTGCCTTAAGGGAGTTGCGGCTCATTCATCCTGGTAGACCAGCTTTTGGTGTTGTTTCTTCGGTTAAACTAAATCTGAAAGTACGAGTGGAAAACCTACAGCCTTTAATAAGACCAACACTAAAGGCTGAAATTTGAGATGCCAAATTTACTTTTTTTAACGTGATTGAAGCTATTAAAGGAGTGCACCAGTAATACTTGCTATTATGACGCTATTAGAGTAACTTTGTACCCAGTCTGATGAAGGGCAGTACCTTTGTCAGCTTTTGGGTGGAGTTTGGTTTTATTTTTTTTAATTGATTCCAGATAAAGGGCCATGGCTGAGGGGCAGGATGTCTTTTAGTCCCGATTCCCGACTGTGGAAGAACTGGGGAGCTGTGGGCTCAGCACAGGGAGGCACTTTTGGGGAGCCCCAGCCGAGCTGAGCTTGGGGCAGTGCCGCTCCCTGCTGCACCCGTGGAACGATCGACCAAATCATGTCCCCACCGCTACTTGTTAGAGGAAATCGGAGGGCCCGTGGCACACACAGAGCCCAGGCCACCAGTCTATGGTGACATTTGCACCAGTCACTGGCACAAAGGGGCAAGGCAAAGCCTCGGTGTTCCGTCACCTCAGCGGGATCGTGGCCGTCCCGCCGTGCCCGTGCCCTCACACACAGAGCACTCCCGGGCTGACCCCGCCCCACTCCGCTCCTCACGCCAGCAGCTCCCAAAAGAGCGGCAGCTCAGGAAAGACAAGGAGCTGCTGGAGAGGGTCCAGCAGAGACCACAAAGATGCCGAGGGGTCTGGAGCATCTCTCTGATGAAGAGGGACTATAAGGCCTGGGCCTTGAGAAGAGTGAGAGGGGATCTTATCAATCTGTACCAATATCTCCACGAGGATGGTGCCAGGCTCTGTTCAGTGGTGCCCAGCGACAGGGCGAAAAGCAATAGCGGTAAACTAAAACACAAATTCAACCTCAATATGAGGAAGAACTTCTTTACACTGAGGGTGGCAGAGCTGCCCAGGGAGGTATGGCGTCTCCCTCTCTGGAGACATCCCAAACCCATCCGGACGTGTCACTGTGTCCCCTGCTCCGGGTGACCCTGCCCTTATGAGGGGGTTCGGGGATCGGCGGTGGGTTGGCCTCGCCTGGCGCGGGCGCGGCGGGACGGGGCGGGGCAGCGCTCGGTGGTGGATTGGCAGTGCCTGGCGCGGGAGGCCTCAGCCATGGCGGACGAGGAGCTGGAAGCGCTGCGGCAGCGGCGGCTGGGCGAGATCAGGGCCGAGCACGGGGTGAGGGGAACGGGAGGGAACAGGGCCGGGCATGGGGTGAGGGGAACGGGGGGGGATCAGGGTCGGGCACGGGGTGAGGGGACCAGGGTGGATCAGGGCCGGGCACGGGGTGAGGGGACCAGGGTGGATCAGGGCCGGGCACGGGGTGAAGCAGCGCCCGACCCTCCGCCCGAACCGCTCGGGAGCTGGAGGGGAAGTGGACAGGCCTTTGCGTGACGGAGCCCGGGGGGAAGCGAGAAGAGGCCCGGCCGTGCCTGGAGCTTTGGCTGGAAACGGCATCGAGCGCAGCCCCGGCCCTCGCCGCCACCTGCCTCCGCTCCTCCTGCTGCTGCCCTGGGAGGTTCGGCACACGAGCGTTCCCTCCCCGACCACCCACTATTCCATGGGTTACCTTCCTAGCCTTTCCAGCCATCTCAGTTTTCAGAGCTGAATTACAGAATCACAGAATTGTTAGGGCTGAAAGGAACCTCTGGAAATCATCCAGTCCAACCCCTTACCAGGGCAGAGTCACCTGAAGCAGGTGACACAGGAACGCGTCCAGGTGGGTTTGGAATGTCTCCAGAGATGGAGACTCCACGCCCTCCCTGGGCAGCTGCTCCAGTGCTCTGCCACCCTCCATGGAAAGTTCTTCTTCGTGTTGAGGTGAAACCTGTGTTTCAGTTTGTGGCCATTTCTCCTCGTCCTGTCAGTGGGCACCACTGAAAAGAGTCTGACACCATGCTCTAACACTCCGTGGAGATACTTGTATGGATTTATATAAATCCATACAAGTATACAGTACATTCTTATGTACTAGTGTTTAATGCAGGAACCAACTCTTGTAGAGCCCTTCTCATTAACCTTTCACAGGTTCCAGGAGTTAGACTTGATGATCCTTGTGGGTTCCTTCCAATTCAGAATATTCCATGATTCTATGATTCTGTGATTTCAGCTGCCATGCTGAGGATGTGTTACATTTCATTTTACGTATCCTTAACTTACTCTAATGGGTTTATAGTGCTTTTGTCTGTTTTCTGGGCTTTGGGGAAGTTTATTATCCTAAACCTAAGGGGAAGGCCTCCTCCTGGGCAAAGCCACAGGAGTCTGTGGATAGACCAGGAGCAGCACTCACCCCACTGTTGGCATTACTGTGTTGTGTGGAAAGCAGAGTGTGGCATATTTATTTGCTAGGGCAGCAGATTCCCATTTCCAGGATCTCATCCGTGGTCAGGCGGGTTTAGCAGGCAGGTTTAGCTTCCATCGACGCTGCTGGAATATTTTTACTTACTGTCCTGTGTGCAATGATTCTGGACTGTGATATTCACTCTGATCTCCTTCCTCAGGATCCTTCCACTGATCCATCGCAACAGGAAGCGAAACAGAGGTATAAATGAGACTACTAAATTTTGGTCTTGCATCTAATAATTTTTAACCATTTACTCTTTGGTTTTTGTAATATTTAATTGTAATTTCTCTGGAGTGCTGCCCCACAATTGTTTTGTTGCTGGGAAAATCACTAACAAAGGACTTGAAATGCCAAAGATTTGATACTGGTGGCTCCCATGCCATGACTATACTGCTTGAAGCCTGCTAGGGTGGGAGGGCATGATGAGAAAGCAGCAGCAGTTCATTTTCACTTGGGACTTGCCTGAGTTCAGTAACCTTGTGACCTGTAGTGATACGATAGGGTGGTCTGGGGAAGCATCATCCCTCCCACTGTCACCTGCTTCTGGAAGGCAGAATCCTTGGCTCTTCAGGGTTGGTAGGAGTTTATGATCCAAGTCTTGAAGGCTGGCAGAACTCCTCCCAAACTGGTGCTTTTTGTTTGTGGTGAGCTTGGGGTTGGGTTGGGCTATTATTGCAGTGGGAAGAGCCTTTGGTGGTTGATTTGATTTTTCTGGGATATCTGTTACAGTTAAAAATCTGAAACAAAATGATTTGTGTTGGAGCTTAGTGCAGGAACAGTGTTCAGTATTTGTGCTAAGTGGAAGACTGTAAACAAATGTTTGAAGAGCTGACTTTGCACAATACAAGTTTGTATTAATTAAAGTTTCATAAACTAAAGCTCCAGTTTTGCAGATACTTACTGCCAAATATTGTAAATATATGGACACTTGGTGAAAAATTCTAAATACATAAATGAGGTTTGGTTTGGTTTTGGAATTGCATGGCCAAGTCCTTGTGCCTGCTCTACCATGCACTGCCTTGGGGTGAATTCCACATGGATAGATGAAGGATCTAAAGGGTAGCACAGCTTTTGTCTCTTCAAATGTAATCATGAGCAGTGAGAAGGTGGCAGTATGAAACTCCACCCTGATTTCTTGGAAGATGTTGCCATCTGTGTAATTTCAGCCTACATAGAGCTGCCCAGGACAGGACATGCTGTGAAAGATATCATGTAAATGTAAGGTTTGAAGTGACCTCAAGAAGCCACTTCCATGAATCAAAAGTCTTCTGTAGTTTGCTGTTTTGTGCATGTTAAGTGTTTGAAATCCCACTTTTAATGTGTGGTTCACTTTTCCTTACAGGGAAGCAGAGATAAGAAATACTATTTTAGCTCAAGTTCTTGATCAAGCAGCTCGTGCAAGATGTGAGTGTCCAAGTAACTTTCTAATAAAAAATACTCATCTAAGGGACTCCCCAGAAGTGTGTGTTGTACAGAGGCCAGACTAGAAAAATACTGTTGTTGCTGAGAAGATAAAATTGCAGCTTTTCAGTTGGCAATAGCAGTGATTGGAAGGGAGAGGCTAATGGGTATCTGAATTATGTTAATGTTTTGGGGTTTTTTAAATTAGTAGAAGGAATTATACTGAAAGTCAAAGTTGTTTAATCAGGAGCAAATATTTAAAAGTAAGAAATACATACCTGTCTTGTACCTGGCATAAATAAAAACGCCTTTTTCAGTTTATTTCACAACTTTGGCATAAAGAAGATGGTTTCATAGGGACATTTCTCATTTTTTAGTTACTAATGAAGGTATTTGAGAATGTTTTAAACCCAAATGAACGGAGCCTGTTTTTGTTGCAGTAAGCAATTTAGCACTTGTGAAACCAGACAAAGCAAAAGCAGTAGAGAATTACCTTATACAGATGGCAAGATTTGGACAGCTAACTGGAAAGGTGAGTATATTTCCTAATTCTTTCTCACATATTTATTTTTAAACCAAATTCACTCTTAAAAAAGATGTTTATAATAGATGTAAATTAAAATAACTGTAAATAGCTTCTGAAGACTATTATATAATTCTATCAAAAACCTTTTGTAAGAAAGGAAATTGTGATTCACTTGTTTGATACTAAGCATCTCTCAGAGTATGTTTATCCACATTTTGTTTCGCTTTCCTAGGTATCAGAACAAGGTTTGATAGAAATACTTGAAAAAGTGAGTCAGCAAACAGAAAAGAAAACAACAGTGAAGGTGAGTTTCCTCTCCTAAATGTAATGTTATAAAGTAGAGCAGCAGAATGGCACCTATGGGACCAGTTCAGGGTGGAACTTTGTATTTGCAGCTCTTCCCCTGCCCTGGTGTGTGCTGGGACTCCACCCAAGCACTCCTATGGACAGGAGCACGGTGCAGCAGTTGCCCTGGGGCCAGTGTGGTGTGTGACACCGGGTGTCCTGTCCCACTGGGCCAGGCAGGGCCCTGAGGGGTGGGGTGGATGTTCTGCCCAGGTAGTGCCTTCATTGCCATGTGCATGGACTGGGAAAGGTTTGTGCCAGCCTGGATTTACCATGACTCTTTAATTTTCACTTTATGTATTTCATTTTAGTTCAACAGAAGGAAAGTATTGGATTCTGATGAAGAGGATGATTATTAATACTACTGTAAGGCTGCCAAACACTAGCCTGGAAAAATGCTGTTAGCAGGCAGAATGCAAGATCTGAAAATGTTTACGCTTTTTTTTTTATTATTATAAAAGGCCAACAAAAAAAATCTTGTAAAATAAATCTGAGAAGGGGGATTTTATAACTTAAATTTTTGTAGTATAAGAGGCCTGAGCAGTGTGAGGTTCCCTGTGGCTTCATTAGCATGAATGTTTTGTTGCCCCTTACTCACTGTAAGCTCTGCTTTCAGCCACTGCACACACTTAACTTGCTGCTATTGGAGATACCAAACACAGGAGGAGCCAAGTGAGAAGCAGGGGACAGCCACTCTTGCTGTCTTGCCTCCAGGCTCTGTCACAGAAGTGTTAGAAAGGAGATTTCCTGAGCCCCTGAAGGACACGCGTCCAGCCATTCACTGGCTCTCAAGTCCTTACTGGAAAATTAAAAATGAAGGTATGAAAATAGTGTTTGGATCAGTGGGTTCCTATCATGCAGTCTGTAAAGCACTGTTCCCCTGTGAGTTCCTGAGCTCTCTCAAACAAAGCAAGTTAACTGTGTAATACACAGCACTGTTCGGACACTTGGTATCGTGTATTCTTACAACTACCTCCACTTTTATCAAACGGCTGGAGTGTTCCTTACCTGGAAAAAAAGAAAGACCATTTTCCTCAACTCTGCAACTCCTGCATGCATAATGTAAATCTGAACGTGTGCTGTACCTTTATTCAAGAATATGGTTATGGAAATCAGTAGGATGCATACTGTAATGTGCTGATAAAGACTCTCCCACCACAACCCCCCTATCTGACATAATTTAACAGGATCGTGTAGGCTTCCAACTGCAGTGTTTTTTGCAACAGAATAAACTTGTTTCAAGTGAGCACTAGTGGGTGTGTTTTTCATCTTGTCTGAATGGGGTTAAAAATACTAAACAGTTGTTATTTTTGTTTCATTTGGTCTAGACTGGGCATTTTGCTTCTCTGTGCATGTAGTTAGCATGCCTTAGCTTTAGTAATAACCTGAGTGTGCCAGACTTCTTCAGACTAAATCACCCTTGTTGAATTTGAAGCCAAGGTGTGGTGAACTGATTTTTCTCATCCATATAGTCGAGAAATCTGAAGAATAATTTAGTTAAATGCATGCTACAGTTAAAACACAAGCAAAATTCTCACTCTGGAATTTGGAAATCAGATCTGTGAAAGTCTGCTTTATCTTAAACTTTAATATCTGGGTTATTCTTGCTACATGTAAGGACCAGTGACTTACTCTGGGTCATCTTTATAGTGCCACAAGAAGGAAAAACCTGTTTTATCTCTTTTCCTTTTGTGTCTTTTGACATGTAATAGCTGAACATCCTTTTTTTTTAATGTGAATGTAGAGCTAGAAAAGGAGGTTATATGAAAATGCTCAGTTTCACTAACTATTCTATTTTGTACACCTCTTGTGCATAAATCTAAAACCACACAACCCAGTAAAGTTACCTGTAAATACAGGAGGAAGGAAAGTCCAAGAGTAAACAGAAGGTAAAGTCTTCAAATGCCTACAAAACCAAGCAAGGAAATCTGTGTAATGGACTCAATGCTTGGACAAAAACACTCAAAGAAAACAGCATTTTCAAGAGTTCTTTTACTAGCTTTTTCTTTCCATCATTTGGCACAAATCCAAGGCACATCAGAAAATCAGATGAACTCATAAATTATTAGAAAAATAAACACATTACCCTCAAATCCAAATGTCATTTGACATTTTATCTCATAGATTAAAAAGTTATCTGAAAAACCCACCACTTTGTCTTCCAGCTTTGTATTTTGCCAGGCAGTTTACTAATACCACAGTTAAAAGAAAGAATTATCTATACAAATAGTTCATGAAATAAAATGCAAGCTGGATGTGATGAGCCAAGAATAAAAAAATACTGCACTGCAAAACCTGGCTTGTGCTATTTACACCTTTTCCTCCCATAACCGAAGAGTAGAAAATGAACTTCAAATCTAAGCAGCCACTCTGTAGTTCCCTGTGAGCTTTCAGTTCTTCAGTGATCACCCCTGGGTATGGGGTAGGATTTGGCCTATTCCAGCCAATGCTCACTGATGTGAGAAGTACCTTTCATAATGGGAATTTCACCTTTTTAAGAGCAGTCCAGAACAGGCTCCTAAGCAGTTTTGTCTGTGGATGTTGCCCAGGTTCAGAATAATGAATACTTGTCCATTTTTGCATTACCTGCTTTAGAGGACGGGAAAAACAACTTAATTTTGTGTGCCCTTGCACAAGCTTGCTTCTGCTTTTTTATTAGGCTGTGAACAGCAAGTCCAAAGTTTAGCATTATCAAAGGCTCTCTACTTTTTCCCCAGTATCTTGGCTCCCCTGTAAGAACTTGATCTTGCAGCTCCAGCACAGGGGAGCACTGCTAAGAGATTAGCTAGGATTACACCCCTTCACATTAATAATGCAGATGTTACGGACTATTGTTTGCCCAGCTTCTGAAATATACAGAAATATATACTATAATGGTTTGTAACATTACAATAAAAATAGAGACATTTCAGTTACCTCTGGCAATAAATACCTTGTTATCCAATATATCTTTTTATATATATATAAATATATTTAATTCTGAATGTAGTGATAAAAACTGAAAATGCAAAAATTATTCAAAGACTTCTAAAACAAAGTGGGTGGCTGAAAAATACAATACAGGGTTTCATTTGGTTTACTGTTACATAGAACTTTTTAGTAAGTGCTAAATAGAATAGGAAAGTAATTTTGCTGTTTTCATCTCATTACGTCCCTGTTCGTGAGATCAATAATGATCTGGCTGCGTGGTCACCTCCATCATGAACAGAGGAGTCAGTCCCCAAGGTGCCAGAACATTCCAGCTGTGCTGCAGAGCTGCCCATGTCTGCTCTGAACGCGGGTGTGTCAATGTCACCGACGTCTCTGACACAGTGAAGGGCTATTGACATTCACACCACCAACTTCGGGCTTCAGATCCATGCTTCCCAGTCAGTGATCTGAAACTGAGCCATCACAGTCCTGTGATTGTGGAACACCTGGATCTGTAGGGCTGGATGAGCCGCTGCCACTGCCCTCCTCTGCTGGCAGTGGCACATTGACCGTGTGTCTGCGCTGCATTAATTTACTCCTGTGAGGAGCTGTCGTGCCATCATCTTCCACAAACTCACCACTGCACCCTGTGTCAGTCACCTGAACTGTGCTCTGCTCCAGCATTCCAACAGATTTCAATTTGCTTTTATCAAAGCTTTTAATAGCCATCTGTGAGGAGAGAAATGGTACGTTAAAAGCATTATGTATTTCCTTCATTACAGAGAAGGAAAATGAATGTGGTGTTTCTTGAACATTATTATCACATTAATTTCACTGTATTCTTTATGCTGAGAACACAGCCAAGATTAAAAATAGCATGCTTTGTAACAGACTAATTATATTTGGGCTACATATGAGAAAACAAGAGGCCAACCTGCCCCAGGCTACACACACATCAGTACCACACCTGAAAACAACAGACATTCCAAAACTTATTTTCACTTCACTATCTTGTCATCCCAACTCTTTTAAAAACCTTTTGTAACGCAAGTCTCAACGCACTTGAAATTAACAGCCATTTCTTTTACTATTAAGAAAAGTGGAAGTAGTGACTGGTTCACCCAGGCACTGCTGAAGGCAAAGACAGTATTCCCTGCTTCCAGAGGTCACCCGTCAGGGAAGGGACACCCACCCTCCCCACCCCGCTTAGTACCTCTTTTTGGTCACTCCAACTACTCATATCTTCTATTTCCACACCTGCTCCTACTTTCCCTGTACAGAGTGGGTGGCTGTCCTTGATTACTGGCCACTCTGCAAATGTTAAAATTTCAGGACAAATAAAGAGAATCCAAGCATGCTAATGACAGATCTTCTAAGACAAGGACTAAAGGAGAAAGTAGCTTTCTTACTGAAATAATGGCAATAATCTTGAAAAAGCTGCAGACAGAGATTATGCACATTTAAATTCACTGACAATTCAGAGCTGTGTGGACTCATTAATTTGTTCAGCCACAGCTGTATGAACTCAAAACCACAGCAGAGCGTTGGAGTGCTCTGTACCAGGGTCACATATAGATTTCTGACACCTGTGTACTGAAGTGACATATTGCCTTCAGTGATCCACAGTTATAAAATCTAAATCCTGATTTTAAATAGTGAAATAATATTATTAGAAAAAAAATAATAAAATATTACAGCTTCATAGCATTAACTTAGTGTTCTCAAGGCTTTTGGCAAATACTCAGTCTTTTAAGGGCTCTAGGAAAAGAAAGAGTATCCCATTTTCTAGATGGATGTGAGCAGCAGAGTCTGCATTTCCAAGGCTCTGTGAGTCTAGTGAGTCTAATGATGGGCAGCTGCTGGACTAACCTGGTAAAAACGGTTTTGTTTTGGACAGGTCCATTTTTCTCTTGATTTAGTGTTTTGAAATGGCTCAGCAGAGGATGCAATGAGAGTCAAAGCCCGTGTAAAGGAGGCAGAAGGAGCACAAGTTCTGGGGGAAGGCAGCAACCCGCAGTTGGTGTGGGGTGTCACTGTACCCCAAGCAGAGGTGAACCTATCACTTATGTCTGTGTCACAGCTGTCAATGCAACATGCAGTTTGCTGGCACCCTTGCAAACAGTCTCCTCTTAGAAGCAGACTTAAAGCAAACCCTAACTTCATTTTACTGAAAAAAGTCTCTCTTGCCAAAGCAGCCCTGCTTGGCTACAGCTCCAGGAAGCTGCACAGTTTTTCAGTGCTAGGTTTTGCTGGACAGGACACAGAAAACAAGACAGACATGAAGCCTGCAGTAAGAGGCTGAAGAGGTTTTAAAGTAAGAATAAAGTGTTTAAGACGTGTCATAGAAGCACCACTGAAGTTTGAACAATGACAAAATGAGCAGTTTGGCAAACAGGTCAGGACTTTTGTAATTCAATGACCACCACTAGTAAACTTTCCTCTTACATGTACCCAGAGCAATATCAGAGCAAACAAACATCTGCTGTAATACATGAATAATCTGAGCAAGTATTTCCACTTACCTGGTGCAATAAGTGATAGTCAAAATTAGGGACACTTTTATCTCTTGTTATTGTTCTCCGTAAGTGTTTTTCTCTGAAGAAGATTTTAAAGAGATCGAAGAAATTAATTGTCTTTACTTAAGCCTTTCATAAAAGCCTCTCTCTCAGAAGCTCCACAAGGTGGAACTATCTCACCAGAGACAGGCAGCTCCCTGACCACACCTTCCCAGAATTACAGCCTACTCATATTCCCTCTATATCACTACGGAACATACATTAAGGTTTAAAAATGTAATAAGCAAAACCCAACCAATGAGTGAACACCACTGCAGTATTTTTAAGCAGTCGGGCTCTGAAACACTTAAATGATGGTACACCAAGTATTAGTGCAATCCCAATTTTAGATACATTTTCAAGCCCTCCCTCCCAGCCCCAGTGAGCTTGTTGTGCCCCGAACATCTGCCCGGGGATGTGACCGTGCCAGCCCTGCAGGATTAACGTCCACTGTCACACCACCACGTCATGTGTAATCACCACTGACCCACTTTGGGGCTTTATTAGCAGCTGGATTTCTCCTTTGCTTATGGGAAACAACAAACATACTCTGAGCAAGCTTCTCTGCTTACTTGTTAAATCTGTTAATTGATTGGACCAGCTGAAGTTGTCTGCTTATGGGATCATCGGCTTCCTCACAGGGCTTAGGATGCACTGGGGGTTTAAAAGAACAGGCAGCTAAAATTATAACTGACTCAAACTTAGGAATTAAAAAACCACAGTTCTGGTTTTAAGTTTTACAGTAAAACTATAACAGTGCTAACTTGAATTAGGGTGGTGATTTGTCTTTGGAAATTTTACAAATTTTTAAGTTGCAGGAGTAAACATTCTTCCTCAGCTTACAACTGGCCAAGCTTCTGAAGAGACTGTAATTCTGGACTTTGAGGCCCTGAATTCCAATTTTTACCAACCTGAATAAACACACAGATGCTAAACCACCTCTTCATTAGTACTACCTACTCATATCTTCTATTGCTCTTTTAGAACTACTCAAAATATTTAAAAGAACTATTCTCAGTTTTAGGCATCAGCATGCTGTGATTAATTGTGGTTTTCTATTAACCAGACATTCACAATCTTTCCAAGGGAAGGAGGCAAAAGTTACTTTGAAAACCCATGGATGCTGAGATGGGCACTCCTGCCCCTCGTCTTCCCTAATTCCTGCTTTGCAGGCTCCCCGTTTTCTTTCTACAGTCCTGGCAGCAGGTCCTACAGCAGCAGGTCCTTTGCTGAGCTGTGCAGCTCAGGGGGCACAGCTTTTGTTACATCCCTCACCCCAGGGTAGTGAACTTGAAAAGTCACCTGAAAAACTTCTGAGCCAGCACAGTGGAAGTAGTGGATAAGGCAGATCAGAAGCTGAGGGTGAGAGGTGAGGAGGGAGAATCTGTGGTCATTAAGCTACATCTCAGAGGCTACTTAAGCACATTGAGATAGGGGACGTGTCCAGTCCTTCAAGAAGTGAAATAATTCTGCATCATTTAATATTACACATAATGTTACTGCTATTAATAAAGGGGAAGGTCAGAGTTAATATTGCAAGATAAAAGGTATCAAAATGATGGTAACTCATCCTTCCCAAGGCACTGGGGCCCTGCTGCAGCCCAGCTGTGCTGTCACTGCACCTCATGTGCCACCTCCTGCCACTTGCCCAAAGGTGCTGGAAGGTTCAGTCACCTCTGTAGCTCTCATTTCTGCCCAAAAATATGAGAGACAGTAACTAATGAAGAGTCACTCCCTGACCTGTTTTAGGGCAACGTAAATTACTCCCAACAGTCATTTAAATCTGTTTTCCTTTGCTCTGAAATGCACAGTTATTACATGGCTAATTATATAATCTCAAATGTGGCCTGTTTTTAAATTTGAAATGTTTCTGTATGTAAAATTTACACATATACCCTAAAACAAGTGAAAAAACTAAGTTTGAAGCAATATCATGAGTATAATACAAAGTCTGCTGCATTTACTTACAGTCTTCTAGGTGTTTAGGTGCTACCTATCATAAATATGCAAAATGATTGACTGCCCTATAATTATACATAAATCAATTACATAAAATATTTGCTCTAGTTGCACATGAATTCCTAAATCCCTTTTTATTCATACCAGTGGAAAT
This sequence comes from Machaerirhynchus nigripectus, assembly GCA_013397975.1. NCBI lineage: Eukaryota > Metazoa > Chordata > Aves > Passeriformes > Dicruridae > Machaerirhynchus > Machaerirhynchus nigripectus. The sequence goes on from VZRQ01001155.1 coordinate 2,512,420, forward strand.
ATGACAGGTACCTTTTTTCCTTGTCTTGACAGTAACATGCTGCTTACTCTCCTTCTCTCCCTCTGCTGATGTGAGGACAAAGCCTGGTGCTGCTTCCAGCAACTTCATGATGTGTGAATTCTTGATTTTAAGAGTTTCCATTTTCACCATTATTAAAGAAAAACAACAGTACAATTTAGTACTTCAGTCTGTGCAGAGTGTGTTAATTAATGCTTCCACAAATCAATACAACACACGCAAAAATATCTCATTATAAAAAAAAACCTTTAAATTGTATCATTCTGAGTAGCGACAAAATCAGTGTTCCACAAGTCACACTCTGCAGCGAGGATGTTGGAGTCTTGACCTCTTATTTTAAGCCGTATTATTTATGGTTAAGCTAATTTCAGTTTAAATGGTAACACACATACTAAGATTGATCCAGTACAGAATTTTGTGGTCATTGAGCTACATCTCAGAGGTTATTCAAGCACATTAGGATAGGGCCCATGTGCCAAATCCTTTAAAGAGTGAAATAATTCTTTATAATTTAATATTACATATAATATTATTGCTATTAAAAAAGGGGAAGGTCAGAGTTACCCACTGCAAGATAAAAGGAATCAAAAGGCTTGAAGGGCAGAGATGGTGGGTGGAACAAGACACGTTGCTGCCAGTGCAACTCATTAGTGCAAGGTGTTCATTTGCCTACATCTAACAGTGCTTCTGCTCTCTCTGCCAGGACAGAGATTTTAATGTTAATTTTACTTAGGTCTGTGCTTTAACTCTTCGGGACTCATCCTTTTTGCCTAGGATGACTTATTTTAGAAACACAACCGGTTTCATAGGCCACAGGCATAATTTGTACGCCGTACAACGAACAGGCATCTTAGTCTTTCTACCCCACACAAGTGCTGAACGCAGTTCAGTCTGCCACAGCCTGCTGTGACAGCAGCTGTGTTTGTTTGCTGTGCTGCCCCGTGGCCGTGGGCAGGCTGGCGCAGCACTCACGGGCTCGGCGCAGTCCGCGGGGGTGCAGCTCCGCTCGTCGCGCAGGTGCCGCAGGGCCCCGTTCTGCAGCAGCAACGCCACCAGCGCCTCGTTCCTGCCCGCCACGGCCTCGTGCAGGGCTGTGCTGCCCTTGGCATTGCAGAGGTTGGCCGAGGCTCCGTGCTGCACAGCAGAGTGAAATCCGAGTTAGAAAGGCGGCACGGACCAGAGCCCCGGAGCTGCGCACGGACAGAGGCATCTGCACCACCAGAGCAACAAGAACCCACCTGGGCGCATTAATCCCCCATCTCAAAGCCACAGTTTCATGGATCAGCTCATTTCATTTTTGCATATATCTATTGTATGTTCCAAGCTTAAGAGATGTTTTAAAAAACCCCAACCCTATGTGATAGAATCCCAAGCAAGAAAACATAACACCAGCCACATAAAAGTTCCATAAAAACAGCCATCTGTACAATAGTAAGGTAATATTTATCTAATTAAAATCTGTGAAGGGATGGGATTGAAACCACTAAGTCAACAAAAACTCTTATTTTTTTCCCCAAGTAGTTTTGACAGAGAAATGCATAACTAAAAATACTGATCCTGAGCGCTGGGTTAAGTACAGATATCACATGAGAAATTCCAGTTGAACATTGTCTTCAGTGATCTTACCTGCAACAACAGGGCAGCAGTCTCATAGTGACCATTTGTGCATGCATAAATTAAGGGAGTATTTCCATAAATATCCTTTTTATTATGTTTAGCATTGTAATCCATCAGACACTTTACCACCTATTGAAAGAAGTAACAGCTTTACTCTTACTATGAGACTAATTTTCATATTTTAACATTAACTTTTAAAAAATAAAAACTTAAGCAACTGCAAGAAAGGCCAGAAAATAAAACTCGAGGTATGTGAAAAACAAACGTAATCAGTAACTTAACAAAACATCAAAACCAGACCACCACAGCAGCAGCACCCTTTTCCAAACTCATCTTGGAAAGATACACTTGGAAGGAGTTCTTTATACCGTAATTAGTCCATGAACTAATCTTTATTAACCTACAACTGTGAGTTGTATTCTTGGTTTTCTTGCTTCCCTAGTGCTTTGTCTTCCCATCATTTTCAGAATTCTCTTTTTTTTTCCCTCCTGCAGTCCTCAGCTCCTTATTTTTAAAACACTAATTTTCCACTTTTCTGCATCTTCCCATTTGCCTGTCTGCCCCTGCTTTTCCATAATTATTTTCCCCTCTCATTTACTCTCCCTCCTGTACTGACACCTTCCCCCCATGGGCTCATGCTTCTCCCTTCACTGCTTTTGCTTCCCTGACTTGAAGTGAGGGACGAGTTATCTGCTGCCTCAGAGCTCCACTCGGCTCATGACCTAATTAAATGAGTTGAAAAGACAGTAACTATTTAATAGTGTGGCTACTAAAGATACAAGACAGAAACACAACCTAGAGAAGAAGGTACAGAGGAACATACACAGAAGGTTCACCTGCACAAGGGATCTTTCAACTGTTTGAAGTATGACAGAAGGGTTTTGCAGCATTTGCATTAAACCAGTATTTTAAGTCATTTATAAAGAAAAGGTGTCTACTGAAACAATTTCAGCTGGAAGTTCCCCTTTCCATCTGGAGATTTTAGACACTGAAAACAAAAACCAGAACCGCCAAATGAATTTTCTCTGTTACTGGTTTAGTTTGGTTGATGATTTCCCCCAACAGCTTTCCACTGGCGGCTCGAGCTGGAGAGCTTTGTGCAGAGGGCAGGGTTACCTGGGAGTGCCCCTTCTGGCAGGCCAGGTGGAGAGGAGCTGCGAGTTCGGCGTTCTTGGCACCGGCACTGGCGCCGTGTTTCAGCAGCAGCGAGACCAGCTCGCAGTGGCCGTGCAGAGCAGCCATGTGCAGCGGGGTGACACCGTCCTGGTTTGAAACGTTCACCCCGAGGCCGTTGGCACAGGGCCTGGAAAATTTCTGTTGAGGAAAATACATAATGAAACTATAAAAATAATCATGCTTAGTTTTAACCAAAGAAATAGCCAAATACCTGCTAAGTTTATACAAAACGGGCAGATGGGCATTACAAGAACTTCTGTTACAGAGCCTAATTTGAGGCCTTCAGAAAAAGTCAGTAAAACAGAGCAGCTTGCGAGTATTTTTCAACAGAAAATGACTTTTATTGTTCTCTCTTTTCTTCCAACATGATAACTTCATAGAGAGAAATTCCAGGCAAAGTATTCATGATATTAAAAAGAGGCTAAAGCAGCACAGGTTGAGACTTACGTAAAACAAAGTTTTTATACAGCTGTTAGGATGCTCATACTGGATTTGAGTCAGTGTTAATGAGTTACTTTCATTTATACAGATATTTATGCTCTTTGAGACGGACACTAAACACCTTTTAATGTTAAACGACGCTTGAGGTAACAAGGATACAAAGTAAAATTAATTCATCTGGAAGCAATAGTGGTCCAGAGAGCAGAGTCCTCTGGGGAGTCAAGATAGGGAAACCACCCGGAGGACAATTTACACAACAGTACAGAACATCCTCTTTCTCTCCTGTTGCAAACTGTGGGTGCCTGACATTTACAGTGGTGGACAACCTTTAATTCTGTGCTTTCAACGTGTGCCTGACCAATATAGGGGTTAGGATTAATTAACAAGTTCCTTTCTCTTCTCATTCAGCAGGCAAGTAAATTCCACAGCAGATGCCATTCCCTCCCCTGTTAGCAGTAGAATGAGCTTTATGGACTCGAGCTCTGGCATCTTTAGCACATGATCTCTGTCCTGAGGGCACAGGGACACCCCTAACCAGAGAACAAAGCACGGTGTGAATGTGAAGCATTTAAGGACAACAGCACACTCTAAGCCTGCACAAAATAAACATGTGGTGGCAGTGGGGAATTTAGAAGTTAAGCAATCTCACAGTGCTGTTAACCCCAAAGTAGCCAATAAACTGAAAATCTGTACTTTGGTTTATTTTGCAATGACTTATCCAGTTAAGTACACCTTCAAATACCTGGAAGGCAAGTAATGGAAATTCTACTTCCAAAAAGATGGGATTGTTCCTTGTTAAAAAAAAAGAAAAAAAATTAAAAGATAAGAAGTGTGTATTGTAAAGCCTCGTTCTGTTCTACTGAGTGCGTAAATTAGGGGGAAGGAAATCTTTGCAACTGAAAAGAAAGTCTTTGTAATTATATTTAATCTCTGAAGAGGCTTCAGATCTGGTTTGTAGAAAAGATGCCATGCAATTAATAAGAAGACTTTATCAGCATTACATGGATTATGGGATTAGCAGGTATTCCTTGCTACACTGATCACTAACAGGTAAATAGATATGCTGTGCCAGGTAGCAGTGTAAACTACAGAAGAGAACTGGAGCCTTAGAAAAGGATGTTTATTCAAAGTTGTCCAAACCTTCCTGACAGCACTCCATACATCCTAAAAGCAAACTGTGAAGCTTTCTCACTCCATTAGACATTGAGCAAGTCCATGAACACTGTTCCTGTATCCAACATTTTCAACAGTTCAATTAAAAAAAGAACAATTTCATAACGTCAGATGAAGTGTGAAAATCTGTATATAGTTAATTGCTTTTTAGACAGAGAGACAGGTGCTGGGCAATATGAATGCTATTTCCCTGGAGCTAAAACTTACATTACAAGAATATAAATTATTCTTTTTACAGACAGAATATTCCAACCTTTTGTGCTGGCCCACATTTTGGGCACTGGCATAATGGATGGCAGAATTCTGTTTTTGATGTACTGGCTGTGTCATCCTCATCTTCCAAGTCTTCTTCCATCCATTCCAAGAGGTAACGGACCTGGCATAAAAAACAAGTCCTTCTTTATAGAGCCCAAAGGTTCCATGTCCTAACAGATCTGCATATGTAGACAAGTCAGATTTGACATACACTTTTGAGTATCTCAGGGAGAGTACACAGCTGCCTCCTGGCATCAGCTGCCCACAGGCCAAATTAAAAAAATCAAGTGTTATTGGTGACAAAGCAGCTAGGAAGTTCTCCAAGTACAGCAGAGAAGTGAATTATAAATGACTTCCTGCTGCCTAATCACAGCTTCAGTGTTCACCCACTCTCAAACACTCCAAATCCTTTTAGCTCAGACTTGTGCCAGCTCATATCAATGTGAATTTTGTTTCATCTTTTGCTTTACACAACATAAGAAATGACAAGGATGACAACATTTAACTGATACCCAAAACTTTGCAGGGGCACTGACTTTCCTTAGGTCTGTCACTTCCCAGGAGTTGGACAGTTTCACTTTTTCCACAATGTACAATGCCTCATTTTTGAGAGAGAGGCCCTGCAGTGAAGTCTTAGGGCTCAGGGCATTCATGTGCAACCTGCGAACAGCAATGCCTAGGGCACGTAAATTTTACATTCTATTTTATGTAACTAAAAAAAGGTGTTTAAGAAAAACATTTCTATCTTGAAATTCATTAATCTACAGTTCACTACAGACACCTTAGAATTAGCAGTGACTGTATTAAGTCTCCATTACTACTGGACCAAGCCAAGAGCTCTACAGCTGCTAGTCCAAGGGAATGGGGACAGTGGGATGTCTGAGAGGTTCCTCCCACTCTGTTTACTCTCACACTTGTCACATTGCTCACCACTGAGCTCTGGGAAAACAACATATTCATGTCCTATCCACTTAAACACATGCAGCTACAAGTCCTAGGACAGCCTGTAAGGGCCATATACCTGATTCTGAATGATAACGTAATTGAGACTGAAAAGGGATATTTATCACAGTGCTTTCCCTGCAATTTCCATGTTGTTCTCTGGAGTAAAGGAAATTTTCTCTCAAGGCTGCCTGTTTATGGAAGGCCAGCTCAGCAAGCTTTACTACTTGCTACATTTGTACATGTCTAAAATAAGTAGAACTGTCACTGCACTTCCCACTTCCCTGCAGACTTGCCAAGACTCTCACAATCGACTTCCTCCTCCTCCTGTGACAGCCCAGTACTGCTGTTCTCATTATCCAATGCACAGCTCCCGACATATTGATACCAGTGTCTCCCAAAAACCCAAACTCACTACTCCTGTGCATAACCCTTTTTAATAGCAGTGCAACAGACGTAAAAAAAGGGGATTTTTTTGTCAAAATATTGACTGTACTTTCAAGTAGACACATATTGAACCCCCTCAGGAGATTGCCCACAGTCTCTTGTCACCTGAAAGGTTCTTTATGCAGCTGAGTTACTTTGGAATACTCAGCCGAGCATTCCGGGTCTGTGTACCCTCATGCCAACCTTTCAGCTGCTCCACAACACTCATTTCAGACAAGAGATTTGGGGTTTTTTGTGGTGGACTTGCACATATCCTTTCCACTGGACATGCTGAGCAGAAGGACAGCACCAAATCCAGTAACTACACTGAGACAATGCCAATCACATCATAATGTTTATTTTTTTGTTTAAATCTTCCAGTTTTGCAGCACTTTTTTAAAGCCTCCTCTTACAAAGCTCGGTTGGTTGTCACAGCAAAAATCTACAGCAGCCCTAATGACCTGGTTGCTGAGGCTGTTCCTATGGAGACAGACCTCAGGCTGTCAGAACAAGGTCAGAGTTTTTAAATACTCATGGTTTTTTAATAAATATGCAATCTGTAACCTTTGTTATCCAGTTGGACGATTCTCTTTTTATGAGCAGCTTTACATGAACTTCAGTAATGAGGAAAGTAAAGCCACAAAAGAAAAGGTGATTCTGTCATCTGAATGCACAGGCTGGATTTCTATATGCTTTTCTTTGCTGGTATCTATTGAGCAGTGCTAGATGCTAATTTCCAGCAAGTTATATCACTATATTTAATTTTCTTGATGAAGTTTAGATTTTCACAAAGTGGGGGAAAAATTAACTGTAATACATGCACATCTACCACTGGCCAAGAAGATGGCAAGTATCACCATTGTACATTTCACTGCTTCTTGAAATGACCTAAGGGCTGGCATGGAAATAATTACTTATATTACGTCACATTGTAAACTAGGATAATGGTATGTACTCAACAACGGAACAGTTCTCTGCTCTAGCAGCTGATAAATTATTTCTACCATCTTAGTGGAACAGAACATGAGAGAAACAGTATTAACCCGGCACATATTTTGTGACATGGGTTTTCTATTTTCTGAAGACAGTGTGATGCTTCACTGGCATTTGTGACTCCTGGTACAAACCAAACCCAAACAAGTTTTTCAGAACATGCACCCAGCAGAGTAAAGCTGCATTCTCACACAGCTTTATGATTTTGTTCTGTGAGCTAGAAGACAACCAAGAAATCTACAGCCTTATACACATTTCCAAAAGCAAAACTTCTAAAGATTCCTGTGTCATCTTCAATTTTTCAGTAGAATGACAATGGAAGCATCTTATTTTTTAAGGAATAAAGGCAATAATAAATAAAAAAATAGTCAAGATAGGTGGTATCACAAATTACAGAACATCACCTCTGAAACTGGTATTATAGCCATCAACTGTCTATTTGAAGTGAAATCCAAACTACACATTGTTGTGTGCCCCACAAACAACATCTCTGTGGTGACTAGTGTCACCTAAATTTCCTCTTTATATGAGATTATTACCCAAAGCATTCTCCACTTGGTATTATTTACAAATAACTTCCTCAATCTGAATGAGATAAAATGGAATTCAGTAATATTCAACAGCCATGTTAACACTCACCATTTCCAAATCTCCATCAGCAACTGCTCTCAGGAGTTTTTCCACCTATGTATGAAGAAAATAATTTATTTGCTTTGTTAGTATTGGTATTAAGCAGAACACAGAATATCCTGTGTCCTTTGCTAACCTCCTAAGCTCATGCAGTAGGATTACTGCTGGCCCATTTCATATTTATTGACAAAGTTTTAAAGGAAAAACCTTCCTCCTTTATGAAATAGAAAAGCTGTACAAGGCCTGTGGCCATTTGATGATCTCTGACTTGCTTGGTTAAACAGTACTTATCTAAATTGAGGATATGTGGCCCACCCACAAACAAAGCCATGTAAGCTGATATATATTATTATGCTGCTCCAGTAGCAGCTGCCCTGTGCATTTCTGTGTGAACCTAACATTAAAAATCCCTATTCGAGGCAAATTTCTACCCTAAAAAACACTAATACTGTTTGGACTCTTGCTGAGCTACTCTATGCTACCAGGAGCACAAAGGACAGCAGGTTTTATTGTGCTATATGAGACACAAGAGTTTAAGATGAAAAAGATGCTTTCCAATTGCTTCCTTTACATCTGCAGATTACTGGTTATTCCTATGCTAAACCCAAAACATTTACAAATCTAACTTGACTGTAAGTATGAAAATTTTTTTCTTACTGAAAATCTGAAAAGATATAAATATCAAGGGGTATGAATTAGGAAAAGCCCCAGCTTGAGCCCAGTTAAGTGTAAGGTCAAGCCAGGTAATGCCTGGGCTCCACTGCTGGGGGAAGGTGCTCTCCTGTTCACGAGCTTTGCAGGGGAAAAGAGACATGTGAGACAAGAAGAGGTGGAAGGTGCTCTGCAGAGCACTGGTGCCATTCCCCTGAGCCATCAGATTGCTTGTGAAAGCAGGAGGAGATTAACTTGTCTCCTCACTTCTCCTCTAATTCTCCACTCTCACATGAAGGAGTCGAGATCCAACCTGATAGGAACAGGAAAGGTGCCAGCAAAAGGGCAGGGAGAGCCCATCAGTCCTCTCACAATTCACTGGCCTCTGCAGAGTGCTGTGCTGAAGAATCAGTTAATAAGCTTTGTGAAAGTCTGTTTCAGCATTATAGCAAATTATTCCAGCACTGTGCTAGAATCACTGAAGAAGCTGCTGTGTAAACACATTTGTTTCAATAGTAAGGAACATCTTGCAAGCAGGAGATGTCTTGGAGTGACAGCTACAGTCACATTTCAATCTTTACCTAGAAATGACCACCTTGCTGAGTGTGACTGGTGTTCGGCAAGGCAAACCAGGAAGAATGAGACTGAAGTTTGTGTTTTATTGCTCTGATCTCATTCTTCATGGTTTCAGATGAAGAACAGGACACAAACATCTGAAAGATTAGAGGCTAGATTAAATATCTCTATTTTTATCTCCTCTTAGGAAAGCTGCTAAGTTTTGGTTTATTACTACCTTTCTAACACAGGATGAAGGTCCTTGAAGTCATGCACTGGTCACTCCAGGCAGAATCTAAGATTCTTTGATTTTTCTTTCCTAACTCTCAATGTCTAAAAGTCAACTGTCTAAATCCAAGCCAGGCATTTAAACTCCCTCTCTGGCAACTACAGGACAAAATGCAGTCAACAAATAACATCTGAGTGAAACTCAGGTTAAAGTAAGCATGTCTGACTTTAGCTCCTCTCTTGAGTTAATTTCCCTCCACTGACTAAGGAGGGGAAATAGATGTCAAAAGTGAAGACAACTGTCTTCCACAAGTTGGGTGAGCTGAATCCCAATCTCTCCACATATACAGCTAAAATGGACTATATACACCAGGAAGCTCTGTGCCTCCCCTAAATTTCCCCTAATCATACAGGATAATGTCACTGGAGAATGTAAATGACTTAATGATTTTTCTAACAGTAATAGCAGTGATAACAAGCTCTGATAATTTCCTTCCAAAAATAACAAGTTCCTTGCAGTACTAAAAACTGCCTCAGGCCCCAGCAATGGTACGACATCTGTTAGGCAGCTTATAGATAATTTATTAAGAGTACTTAGGGCAAAATGTCTGCTACATGCATTTCCCCATCTTTCCAGTTTGTTTTCTCGCCCTTCCATGGAACAGAACCTTCCCTTAAATGTAAAAAGAGAAGACACAAATCTACTACAATTAACCCACATGGCCAGTTTTTCAGCTGCTGAACAGAAATTTTGCAGGGAGATTTTAGTTCCAACAGAGCAAGTCCCAAATTTACAATCCTGGCTCTTTCAGTCTCTCCTTTCTAAGTCATAATAAACAAGCCAATGTGAGTGGCTCATTTAAGAGTTTAATTCAGTATTGATTAATAAAGGTCTGACTGGATGCTCTTAATCCAAGATGCAAACCTTGAAATCTGGAAAACTGACCGTATCAGTTTCCCGTTACTTCCAGTGGCATTTCCTTCATGGAGCTCTCTCAGGATCAGGCTCTTGCCTCTTTGAGCAGGGAGCCCAGGTGAAACTTGGCAAACAGAAATGAACTAAAGCTGGATTACAGGGAAGGTCATTAATCCCAAGGACCTAAAGTATAAGCAGTTCATAATCTTTTTCCCTGGTTTGAACTACAGTCTTAGCACTTGGTTGTGATAAATCTGTTCCTTCAAGGAAAAATAAATCCTAGGTCTACGAGGAGAACTTATTCAGAGTGCTTGACTCTGTACAAACAGGGAGGTACTGCCCTACTGAGCCTCTCATAGAGCACCTCAAGTGTGAACTCATATTGTTCAGTCAAAATTTACATCTTTGTGTTTCTTCAGTATTTTTAGGAAACTGAAACTTTTGGCAAGAGAAGAACCTTTTAATAGCAGGAAAAGAAAGAATTTAAATGTAGTGGTGATATTGAGAGAAACAAACATACTTAGAAGGTCAGTTTGGGAAAAAAAGAACAAGCAGACTAGGAAAAATAAAGAGAAGCATCAGAATGAGTGGTGATATGGCAGTCTTAGCAAGGGATAACAGAAAGTATGGATCTGAGGTCACACTTGAAAAAACTGAGAGGATGCCATCTGCTGTGGACAAAACAAAATCAGCAAACACATATGTGCAAGATATTTAATATATGCTCTGTACCTCTTCACTAGTTAAAAAATTGATTCCTGTGCCTATTTTGAAAGCTTGTCTTAGCATTCCAGTTTTGTTGTTTGCCAGCATGCCTGTACTAGTCTCTTTTTCCTGATAGATTTTGTAAGCTAACAATGGCATTTAATTCCTGGACCGGACAGCCAGGTCCCTGGGGCACTGACTGCCACTGTAATTTTGTAAACTTCAACAAATTCTCAAATTACATAGTTAACTTCAATAAATATGAACAACTACTTCAGAGATGCTGTCAATTTTTCCCCAGAAATTACCAACAGAGCAGTTGATACCATACAAAAATAAGTGCTCAGGTAGTGAGATGACAAGCTCCTGAGGATAGCAGCTATCATTTTCCAAACCAGACAGAAGGCTATTCCTGAAGAAGCAGTTTAAAACACTATGGCAAAATATCACTCTTCTAGCTTCCTTCACTTTGCTTACTGTCAAAACTTATACCTCAGTCTTACCTCTTTGTAACTGTTTTTTACTTCTTCCTGCCTTATATCAGTTGATGCTGATGAGAGGCTTGAGACAGATGATCCTCTGCTGAAAGTTTCTGTTGAGTGCTGAGGAGACCTAAGCGGTGACTTACAGTTGGAAAAAAACCATAAAAATCAATCAAATAAACAAAAAACCAGAAAAGGTTAAATATCACATTAAGGAGGTTAAGCATAGGCAAGAAACTCGCATGGGCTGTTACCTCAGAAGCACTCTGTCCTCTTTCAAACTTTACGTAGTTTAATTCCATCAACGACAAAATCTGCATAAAAATATTGAAGACAACCAATGTGACTCCACTTAAAGAGGAATCTACTGACTGAAGCACAAATTAGCTGACAACCTAATAATTAGTAAGAGATTATGACTGAGCAGATTAAAAGTACCTATTTACAAGTTCATGTTCTACCCCACAGAGTGTATTCCCACTGCTGGAGTTAAAATGGGACCCTTCTTCCTCAGAGTGAAACACACATTTTCTCTTTAGAAGTGAAACCCTATTAGCAGTGAACATGTACATCTCTGTGGTGTTGCATCAGAAAGAAATCAGGCTGGAAGATAAAGAGGAATACCTTGGAATTTAAGGCACACTGCAGGGAAGTCTCTTTCATCCGGTTTTGAATTTCCGGGTTTGCCCCATTTTGCAAGAGCACTTCAATGATCCCTTGATAGCCCCAACGAGCAGCAATGTGGAGAGGAGTGTCTCCTTTCTCATTGCCAATATCCAGTCTGCAGGAATGCACATCATAGTACACTAAAGCCTTGACACACTGGAAAGAAAAGGAAAGCTATCAATAAATTATAGTGTTGTGTCTCAGTTCAGACAACAGGCACAATCCTAAAAGGTTTGTTTTTATTGCTGCTCATGTAACCATTACCTAAAGAGCAAGCTTTAGTGGTTCAGTGTCATTAAATAAAGAGTTAAGTAACTACATTTGCACAGCATTGCTATCTTTAATGTGAACTCACATTAAAAATTGCTATAAACTACCAAATAAATTCCTAATTTAGAGCATTAAACAATTTAGCCTTGAAATATTTTTATTTACTTTTTAAAATATGTAAGTTTAGCGCAAATTTGCATCAGTTTAATTCCATTCCATTAGAATGCCCATTTTGTTTGTTACAAAACAATTACTTACATCCTCATGACCGTAAGTGCAGGCTAAATGAAGTGGAGTATTTCCATTATTGTCCTGAACATCAGTACTTGCCTTGTAGTGCAATAAGAGCAGCTTAAAAGAAAAACAAAAGTAGACATTTAAGGAACTAAAAAATTAATGTACGAGCAATTATTGCTCTGCAGATTCCTTTAGGTTTCTGGCATGATGAAGCACTTCATGAGACACTAGCTCTACCTCCTGTTTCAGAGACCACCCTCTTGGCACTGCAGCACTATTTATGCCCTACCCTGAGAACCAAAAAGTCTCTTCTTAAATATTCAGAATTTCAATTGAAACAAATGAATCCTCTACTGCAGCAAACACTGCAATATATTCACTACATCATCTGCCTTGCATTTCAAGAGCCTATGCAAGTGAAGACATGGCTTAATTTCAGCAGTGCTAATTGAAGAATATCACATCTATTAAATTCAAGTAGACAGTAATTACTGTAGTTACACAGTCTATCCTAAAGGCAGTGTGAAGCATTTAACTCAGTCCAATGGTGCAATGGTTGTTCTGTCTCAAGCGAGAGCAGAGATGCTCTCCATTTGTATTACGTATTGGACATTTGTGTCAATAAAGTGGATGAATTATCAGGCATGCATAGATGCCAGCTGGTTATCACCATTGGCTGAAAACCTTGCAGTATAAGAAAAAACAAAATGCCTTGCAAACTACAATGGCGAAAGATCTTCCATTCTGACAGCTTACACAGTTCTGGTAAAAGCTTCTCAGAAGATCTAAATGACAGTAACAGTAGAAGAGCTTAGTAAGAGTCATGTATTCATTATTTAGGTTAGGTGCTGTGCTTACTGTAACATTTTGGTATCCCTTCTGACAGGCGAGGTGAAGGGGAGTTGAACCGTGGTAATCTGTAGCATTGACAATGGCTCCTTTGGCTACGAGTAAATCCACTAATGAAGTCTGACCTTGGAAAACAAGCATTCAGAGAAAGGAGTAAACTTTGCACAAGAACGTTGCTGCTTTTCAAATTCAAACAGCGACTATAAACCAAGATAGCCTGCACCTCTGCATACTATGTTTCCATATACCACATATTCACTGCCTTGGTATTTGGGATTTTTGTTGCAGATTATTCGAGGTCAAAGCCCCATAAATGAACCTCCAGCTAAAAGCAAGCTATACTTGTATCCTATGAGTAACAAAAGAAAATAAGAAGATCAATTACTTTTCACTAAGAAAACAATACATCTTCTAATAAAAGGAAGATCAATTACATAATGAACATTACAATACAGATGTTACAAACACACAACGCATAGCCAGCTGCAGGAGAGTGAAAAGAGTCACTTCTCACTCTGCCAGTCCTTTAAAAGAAGACTGGTTTCTGATGACACATTTTTACTTTTTTCAGAGCTGAAGAAAGCACTACTGTGGTGGCCACTATGGCAAATCTAAACAGCCAGCAAACAAAGAATAACTCAGCCATAAGAAACTGAGCTTAAATGAATATACAACAACTTCAGTCTGTGCCCAGATAGAAACGGCAAAGTTTCAATAGCAAAGAAGCAAAAAAAAACCTTAAAGCAAAATTGCAACTTTAATACAAAAGTGGAAAACAGGCTGACATAAAGATATAAAAGCAAAAGGAGTAGGAAACACTAGTGAAGGAAGGCAAGCAAACTCACCACAAATAGCAGCTATATGAAGTGGAGTGTATCCCCGGTCATCTCGGGAAAAGGGGGTGATAATGGAAGGGTCATTCAGTTTCCTTTAAAACACAATGGGTTGAAAGCAGCTCAGTTACCCAGGTGGAGGTGGGAAGGAGAGAAAGGGAGAAGTTGCCAAGGATGACAAAAAACTGATATTGGAACTTTTTATCTCTTTTACATAGACAAATTATTCCATAGAGAACTTTACATTTTGTTAAGAGAAGTGGGTTTGTCCTAGATCTGTAAGTTTGATTCAAGAGAAGAAACACCACGGTTACCAAAGGACGCAGCCTCCATCACAGAACTGGTGGGTTCCAAGGGATTCTGTATTCCCCCAATATTTCTCCTGTTTTTTCAAACCAAGCACACATGTGCTCTCTACTACATCCTGAAGGGCTACCAAATTCCTCTATAACCAAAAGCAGCATACTTTCTGAAGCAAATCTTAGATAAAGGCTTTTACACAGCTTCCTGTGTAGTTGTGGGGATGAAGAGTGCTCACCCAGAAACCAGCTTCTCACATTTGTCACAGTAACAGAGTGGGTGACACATTTTCTGTACAGTGTCCTTATCACTGTCACCTTGACTTAGCAGCCGCTCCACTTGCTCCTGATCACCTGAAGCAATATGCTACAAAAAAACAAGAGAAGAGAGAATGAGGAACCAATATAAAAGGGCTCCTTTTAAGAAAAAAAACCCAAGAGTAATTTACTGAAGCACAAAATGAAAGGAACCGATTATGAAAGACGTATTCAAGCATTAGAAAGCAGAAATGAACAATGTCACAGCACAAAACCCCCTAATGGGCATTCAGTATTAAAAAGAAACTGTTCTTGGCTTACTTCACTTTCTATAAAAAAATCAAAACAATTCCTATTGTTCTCTTTAAGCTCAATCATGAAATTGAGCTCCCTCTGTGCAAAAACATGTCTATAAAATTACTAAGTCTCCAGCCATAAGCTGTGAACACATATAATTAGAAGCTCTGCTTTGTGTCCTTGTATAGGCAAAATTCTTTTAGAATGACAGTATGAGATTAACAGATAATATGAAGTAGCTGTCAGGTGACCACATTTAAATTATTTCAGAAAACTCTTTCAATTTCAAGCACTGAAAGCTGGGAGACACAACCAGATAGTAATATCACATCTGTGCATTAAATGGGCCACACAATACCAACAGCAGTAGCATTTCATCCTCCTTTGCTTCTATATTTCATATAACGTGCTGAAACCTGTAAGATTATATTATGTTAGTAAGGCTTTGGCACAGAAATGTACTCGATTCAAGACTTTTTAGCATCTACTAAAACACATTTCACAGTACTAATCTAATTCGCCCTTTACTGCATTCCAGAAAACTGCAGAAAATGAGGGATATAAATATGAAATATGCAAATACATACATATTCTGCCATAAAAGTTATTAACCTTAAACAAGCAGTCTATTGGTGCAGCAGACATCTGGGACAACAAGTTCATCCTTTGTCGTAAGAGCAGCTTGTCACACAGACTCTCAGATTCCTGAAAATAAAATAGATAGATTATCTAGACAGTCATTTACAGACAAAAGTGCAGTACCTTAACAGTGGAATTAACTTTTAAAAATATTAAATGTTGTATTTACCATACATGAATTATCAGATACATGTGAAAACTGAATCAGTTTCACATTTCAGATTCTGAGACATTAAAGACTGGGCACTCACAGAAATAATGAATAGATGTTCACCAGGATATGCCTTTACTGAAATTTGCTGTGATTTAAGTGAACAATAATGACATTATGGCTGTACCTACACAGCAAAACTAAAAAAATACATATCAAAGACAGCATGAAGTGTAAGAGGTACAATGCAGCTTTCTCAAGAGGAGAAATTATGACAAAATCACGTAAAACATGTCTACTGGTGGCTACTAAAAAAGATGACCCAGATACAACTCTGACTCAAAGAATGCTGAACTCTCTGCTGCTTGCTGAAAAATAAAAGACTGCACCAGGTAAAGCATTGCTGTGCAGCAGAACCATTTGTAGTGTAGTAGTTCCTACTTGGTTTGAGCTAAGCAGATGCTGTGCAACCCTTGCATCAGTATTTACTCTCTGAGACAGCTGAAGATACACTTCAGGATGCATGAAAGAATATAAATGCCTCCAAAACCAGGTGAAAATTAAGTGGAGTTAGATTTTGAAATGGCAGCATGACCCTCCCATGAAATAAAACAACAACCTAAGGACAGCATTTTCTAAGAATGCAGATGGAAACTTTTGCACATGGTTGGTTCTGATCAACAGCTGCTCATTGTTGGCAGGGATGCTGCTGCTGGATAATGGCTCTAGAAATGGAAAGACTTCAGCCCCTATAAAACAGAAAACCACTGCATTTAAGATACAATCCCATGGATCAGGCAAACTTTGATGGTTTAGGATCTGGGCTATGGCTTTTGCAATAAAGTCTGTCAAGGCCAGATGCAAATGAGTAAAACCAGTCTGACTCTACTCTTAATATTAGTAAGTTAGAATGAAGTTTAAGAGCCTCATGAACTGCAAATAAACAAGATCCGGTGAGTTCAGACTTTCTAGAAATTAGACTACTCATGTTTCAAAATCAACACAGATGCCTCTCATAAAGCTGTCTAAAAAAACCCTTAAGAGTATAGCAAATAATGTCATTAAAAACATTTGTAAGGAGATGAAAGTTTTTATCTGTACTTCACAGGAAGTTGCTTGTATTTAGATCCATGAAGGTGACATATTTACCAATCTTTTCAAATCTAAGTACTTTAGCTAAAGATACCCAAGCATGTCTTTTCAGAATTACAAGGCATATAACACTAGTGTCTTTGGATAGACTCTTCACTATGAACAGGAAAACTTCCCTAAGAAATATTCAATCAAAAACTTAACTTCTGGTACAAGTTTCTGATGTCTAATCAGAATTTCTGGTGTGCATGCTCACAGACAGCTTTATACTTTCACTGTGGAGAATCTAAGTAACCATGAGCAAGAACTACTGTAGTTTTACTACTGCTCTTCCACAGTGTGCATCTTCAGAAGTGTTCCCCAAGTAGAATCATTATTTTAAGAGAGTCACATGAGACAGCAACCCTAATGTAGCAGCATTATATATTATATAAATCAGAATATAAAGAGCCAAGGTGAAACCACATATCTTCAAAAATGAAATCTAGAACGACAAAAGAATCAGATATTGGCTGAAAGAATAAGCAAGTTTGGGCCTTCAAAGTCAAAACTCACTTGTACCAGCTTTACTTGCACTCCAGGAATTTATATTTCTTTTAAAAAGAGTTTGATTTGAGTGGCACTTTCAGGCATTTTAAGCATATGTTGTCTAGAAAATACACACCCAAACATTAATGACCTTTTATCTAATACTACTCTGTGTAGAAAAAGGAAGTATTTGTACCTATGAGAGTGTACCTGTGTAATGATCTATCCCAAGTCATTCTCACAGATTACAATTGATGACTTGGAGGAAATACAGGTGGCAGAAGCCAGGAGAGGAAGTCTTGAACACAAACTAAGGTTAATAAAGTGTTTGGTGGGGAGGGGGAGTAGGGATCATTTCCCCATCTCAAGCTCTTTCCACACACGGGACAAAATGCTGCCTATTACCTCGGCTGGCTCTGACTCCCTGTTGTTTTATGCCTCACTTGAACCCCCTAAGCTACACAGTCTTACTACACATTAGCTGTGCATAGGAATTAGCTAGCATCCAATACTTATTAACAGGAATTCTAATTAAATAATGTTGACAACTCCCAGAAAACAGAACTGACTCTCTGGTCCTTTACAGTCTCCTCTCCTCCCCACAACCAAAGTGTTTCACAAAGACTTGCATGACCTTGGTTGAACGGATTTGGCAAGAACATCCTAAGTGCAATTCACTTACTGACATAAGGGTGAGAACGTGCCCGTTATCCCACAGGGTACATTAGTCCCCTGCTGAGCTTTCTTTCTGGAGTTAGCTTCATTAGGGATTGGACAGCAGCATTACTCAGCTGCCAGAAGCTGCATCTGAAGCCAGCTATAAAATTAAGCATAACCACATAAGGGGCTGTAATGAAGCCCCAGGGCACAGCCATGCTCCTGCTCACTTCAATCCCACACCCCCTTCCAGCACAATCTGGAGAAGGAAATCACAGGGCAGCAAGATGACAGCTGCTGCTGCTTCAAAGTTCATCTCCTTTACCAGAGATTAAAGGAAATATCTCAGCTGCTAACTTTGTGAAGGGAGAGCAATGCTCCTCCACCTCTTCACTATTCTTTTTCCATTCCTGACTCAGTCTCCCTCTTCATTGTGTGCCACCTTCTCCTACACTGGAGAAAAGGGTTGTCTGGCTCTTTCCTTCTCAGCCGTGTTGAGGACAAGTTGTCACTCACTTCATCCTCAGAGTTCTGCTGCCTTCCAGCCAGGCTGACTCCAAGGAAAGGCCATGCAACAGGATTTTGTGTTGCACATTCACCCTGAAGTGAGAAAGTTCTCTAGGTCTGGAGATGATCCAGCTGAAGTATGGGCAGAAACATTTACGTCTTTCTCTTCTCATGGTGCAGACACCAAAGCCCTCATTTAGACTTCTCAAAGAAATAAATATAAGTACCTTAATGGCAGTGGCACTTAAGTTATGATCACTTGAATGCAATCCCAATATTAAAGCTGCTATCCTTAGCTTCAGAGGGAGGGATAGGATCAGGCATTTAATAGGAAACAGTCTTTATTCTAGAAATTTAAGAGCAGTACATTGTTTTTAACTTGCTGGTATTGTTGTGGAAGACAATTCTACTTTGGTTTCAGTTCTCCATTCAGAGCACCAGCTTTGCTCTTTGCATATTGATTGTGAATGACAGCCAAGTGACTGCAGAAAGCAAAATCATATAGCAGGTTGATTCTTTTAAACTAATACTTTTATTTTTCTTAACATAATTCAATATAGCATTACAGACAAGAAATACCACTCTTACACAACATGAAAGAGTGTTGGGTTGGTTGTTTTTTTTTGAGTGTACAAGACAAACCTGTACAACAGGTTCACGGAAAAATCCCAGAAAAGAACAAAACCAAAAATAGCAAGAGATCAAAATGTTAGTTTAAGTGCTTCTTCTTTAAGACTGTGCCCCAGGTTGTCCCATCCCAAGCCCTGCACACTGAGCCATTATTCTGGCCCCTGCAGTTAGATTCCAGTGCTTTGCAGTTGGGCAGACTGAGACACATTGAATTCACTCCGGTTCCAAGTTCACTCCTTTTGATTTCCACATCAGCTCAGGAATACCTAGTTTTACAACAGTAGAAAATTTTACAGGAGTGGTAAGACTGGATTCCTTGACTAAATAATTTACAAATTCCTAAAATCATAGAAGTTTCTAAAGTCACATCAGCATCACCTTTGACTGGCCTGTAGGGATGTGAACAGATTTACAGCAGGTCTAGTTGCGCAGTAGGAAATCTCTCATGCATCCACAAGTTCCCTGCCCCTGCCAGGTTAGAGAGCCCAAGAGACAAATTTGACCTTCAAACACCACCTTATCATAACCCTGCACTCCCCCCTAAGCCATCAACTCAGTGCAGCATTGTAACCTGCACTGCAAACACACAGAATTCTTCAAGTATGAAGATTTTCTGAATAATTCTAAATTACACTACTATCTCCATGCTGCTAGCACAGCTAAGCATTTTAAAATTACACAAAAATTTAAGCTATGCCTGCTCTCAAGTACTGCACTGCTTTCACAACCATGGTAGAGTACAAACAGGAGATACCAGACATACTAGAGACTCATCTGTAGAAAACAGTGCTGTCGTTTTTCCTCTAATCATATGAAGAGGCAGACTTGACGTTCAAGTACTTCCTCAAGAAGTATACAATGAACAAGTATTGGGACGTAGCTAGGACTTCATTATAATCATTTGGGTAAATTTAGCATTTGCTTCAGGTAGTCACCTCTACTCATTTTTTTTAAGTAAAAAAAGAGAATTCTTATGTTATTTATTTGTATCCTGTGGCTGGATTTACACCTACAATGGTACACAGAACTACAAGTTATCACACCAATATTTGACAGAGTTTAAGAGTAGCTTACTGTTGATCTGTCAGAGAGGTTGCCTTGTCGTATGTACTCTATTGCAGCCTCAATTGAGGTTAGGCAGTATCCCAACTCATCCTTCACTGAGCTGCAAAGCCTGAAGTTCTTTATGTAACTCAGGTTGGCCATCCTGAAAAAAAAAGAGAGTTAAAGCCATGAACTACTGAAAATAAGACACTAGCATGGCATATTGCAGCTCATCTTAGGCAATTCAGGCAGGCAATAGGTGTGAGTTGGGAAAAAGCTTCTAGAAAGCTTGTTAGGCCAGCAATATGGCTGTTCTGAGCTTGTAGATTAATCAGAACTCTACTCATCTCTTAAATATTCAGTGAAGAGTTATTAACTGGATAGAAGGACTATGAAGGATGAGATAAGGACAGTAGTGGGAGATTAACACCTTTGAAGAGAGTGAAGCAATGTTTCAAGCACCATAAGCACCACAGTGATAGCTACAAGCTAAAGCCCAAATGCTGATCTCAGAGATACAGGATATACCAACACTGAGAATCAGTTCAGGTACAGCTGGAAGGTTGAGATAGACTTTTACTGAAAACGAGGAGACAAAGGCATAGGCTAGCAGGAAGTAATTACACATTCACATCTAGTTTCTCTGTAAGAAATGCACCAAATCTTGAAATGCATAGAGGTTGCACAGCTCCCAGCACATGAGAGAGAACCACTCTACAAAGGCTTTGCAGATGTGGTAGAGAGATGGCCTCCACTACAACTTTTTCTAGGCTGGCAATCAAAAAGACACATTCCTGATAGGTCCTTAATTTAGTTACATGTTTAACACATCTTTGCTATTTGTCCTATAAAACATTTTCTGCATTACAACAGGACCTCTTGCAGTAAGTTATTACGGCATGTTCAGAAACATTTGTCCCTACAGCAGCACTACACAAGATGGTAAGAAGGAGTTCTATATAGCCAAAATAGTTACATACCAGTTTGGGATTTCTGTTTTTACAAGCAAATACAGTAAAACAGAGAGAAGATCATCTGCACACATGGTTTCCATGTTAACTAAAAAAAGAATTTACATTTGGTATTAGTCATGTCATGGTTCAAATCAAGAGCAATACCTCTAAAAGGAGTTCTGCCTCCTAAGACTAAGGGCCAGCTCCACTAGTAGAGGATGCATGGAGAGCCCAGGGCAGGCCTCCACACGTTCTCAATCTCTCACTGAAACAGGCTGTCAGGAGCCAACAGATGCAGTTTGTGCAGTCCAGCCTGCAATATCTGACTAGCATCCCTCCTTTCCCACAGCAAGAGCCAGAGCACTAGCTCAAGATTTCTGAAATTCTTGAGGGCAAAAGACTATGCTCAAAAGCTGATACATTTTTCCATAACCCAGCAGTCTTCCCAGAGAAAGGAAGAGATGAAGTAGGAAAAGCGTAAGTTCACTGCGCTACTCTATTTGCTTTGTAGAAGTATCTTCTCTTTTCAAGCTAGATAAAGTCAAAGGCCAGGTTAAGAGGATTGTGCTTTTGTATCACAGAATCATTGCTGTAATCCACAGCAGCACATTTGTTTGGCCCCACCCAACACTGCACTTAGCAAAAGATGCATCTCAAGAGTATCAGTTTCAAGATGTCAAGGAGGCATGGACAAATACACAAGAATGATCTAGCACCACTCTTCAGTGTTTAAAATGGATCACCATCAGTGTCCTGGCAGATGTGAGCTTCCCACATGTCCAAGCTAAAACCTACACAAGCTAACCCAGTACCCCACCCCACCCCACAAGAGCCAGTGCTGACACATCTGCCTCGCTGCCCTTTTGCTCTCTTTAGAGACCTTAGAGACTCCAGCTTAATTGTGTTTGATCCCCAAGTGCTATCCAAACACTTGTTTATATACTGAAGTGCTTTGTGTGTGCTAGTTAAGTTTAAAATTATTAATTCATTAATTACTGACCTCTTTGGCTTGGAGACTGCATAATAATTTGAACAACCTTACGCAGACAAAGTAGCTTCTGTTGAGGGGAAGTACATTTGTTCAACTGACCCAGTTCTCGCTTTGCACGTGGTATATTAAAACTACAAAATAATTAGAAACAAATGATTAGCATACAGAGTTCCTCTGCAAGTTATCCAAAGCCCAAGTTTTAACTTATGCAGAACTGAATTGAAGAATGGTTCCAAAATATTACCACTTCTACTCCAAGTGAACCTGCATTTCTGTATCCTAAAGATGGAAAGGGAAGCTTAAAAACATAAAAGTAAAGGAGACAACCATCAATGCAAAGACTGTCCTCATATGACACTTGCCATGCTTTAATGTTCCATCTCAAATGAAGTATAAAAAAAAAAATCTTGCTTGTATCTGAAGGAAGACACTTTTTGGCTGGCATGATCCTGTTTAAGACAGGATCTCAGTGACTCTTCAAAGAATCCACAGTCACGTCTCTCACCTGAACTCAGGCTTCACTCCAATGTCTTTTTGCTGCAGGTCTTGAAGGCTCCTCGTGATTTTATTAAAATCAGCATCCTAATCAATAGAAAGGCAACAGGTTTTTTAAATGTTTTAAATGAACATAACTAGTATGTAGCAATTAAAGAAACTTACCTCACTTGCCTCAATTGTCCCCACGTATTTGAAGACTAGATCATAAATAGCATGGTGGATATACATCTGTAGAAAAAAACCCAGTATTTTAGGCATGAAAGGGAGAGTTAAAACAGCTTGCTAATCATTTTCCTCCATTTCAGATGCTTACTTCAACTGCTTGTTTGATCAGATTCATCTGCTCTTCTTGCTTTGCAAGCATCTTCTAGAAAAGCAAAGCCATAAACAGCAAGAGAAAGTCAGATAATTTATTGCTTAAGTAACACTGTACTATGTATTTAGGGGAGTAAATCTTTACCAGGTGCGAATCTCTCAAAAGATGCTGCAGACATTTGGTATAAAGTGCATTGACAGAATCCTAGGAGAGAGAAAAGATAAAAGCCATCAGATTCAGGTTAATGGGACTTGGAGGAACAAAGCCTAAATAAGTAAAGAAAGTCTTCCCTGTCTCAAAAGTGTAGAGTACGGTAAGAGTTTCAGCAATAATTATTGCATTTACTAAACAGTTCAGATAGTGGAATTCTTAAATGCGAATTACCACTTCGCCCTCCTCCCCTTTCACAACTCTAGGCTACTCTGACACGGAAAAGCTCAATAAGACAAAGGTAACAGCAGCAGTGAATTATATTTAGCAAATTAGACATCAGGAAGGAAGATACTGACTATGTAGTGGCGGAGGCTTTTCCTTTCATGTTCTTTAAATGTTCTATAGAAAGATCCTATGTATTTATCAAATCTCTCACAGTGCCTTCCCAAGAACTCTCTAACATCTTCAATGTTTTTAAGCGAATAGGAGTTCGATGAAGCTGCAGATTCACCTAAAATAAAAAAGTCAAGAATTAACACATAGGCTTAATATATATGCACGGTAAAATACATTCTGTCCCTGCATATACAGCCATCTGTGTGCACTGAAACGTTAATTCAGCTTACTGCACCTTTAACTAGAGTATTACCTTTAATTGAAAGAATTTAATGCATCACATTAGAGCAGGCTCCCCTGCTTTTTAAGTCAAGTATTTATTTGGAATAGCTAAAACAGATTTCACATGTTTTTTTACACTGGGGTAATTTACTACCACATGCACTCAGCTTATGAGTTGTGTAAGTCAAGCTGGAAAGTAGAAGAAAAGCACATTACAGTGTTGACTGAGTGCCCATGCAGGAAGTCAGGGTGCTTTAAGTGAGCTGCAAAAATCCCATCTTGGATTTTTACATAACCTATTCTTTATTTAGACATGCTTTCTCTGAACAAGAGAGCAAAGTTGCTTCATGTAACATTAAACCAAATCCACTTTTCTTCTGAATAAGACAACTGAATCCCTCACTTAGAATTCATGTTGCTTTTCCAAAATTTTTTTCTGGGCAAATCTTTCATTTGCAGTCAAAAGGCAGCCAACTAATAAGAGGCTTAAATCATTCTTTTCAAATTACTTTTGAAATTAGAAACTCCTTCACTTCTGAAAGACTGCGATACAACTGTATTAAGCAATGGCCATAAAGAATACCACAAGAATAATTTTTGAGATTATAGATTAATACTTAGAAAATTTAAGGCTATATGAATGGCAGATAGGTTGGGTTTTTTTCCCAGAAAAACTTCCATACTTCCCTCACAGTACTACTTTCACACTACCCTAGTACTCCTTCTCTTTGCATTCACTTGTTTCAAATATTCTTATTTATTTAGGAAGACTAATGTTTTTATTTCAGAAAAAGCTGAAGCTTCTAAGCTTCCTAAGGAGCTTCTGTTCTTCTTAATTAGTAAACACAGATTGTTATACAAGTTCACAAGGACGTGCTGTTAACATTCACAGTATTGACAGTAGTCTTGAAAATAGTGTTACAGCCTTAAGAAGCACTTTCAGTACAGCACAAAAATTAAGACATTCAACTTAGTAAGTTGGGCCACCACCAGGAGTTTGCTACCTAATTCTGCCATACAACTTCTATCCCCTGACAGTGAGGATGAAAGAATTTACCTCTCCAGTTGTTTGTGCTTCCGCCCTGCATCTCAAGACACACATGGTCACATTTAAGATTAAATCCCTTTTTTAAGCAGTTAGCACTAAATTGAGCACTGCTAAGAAAAATCATGCTGGATTAAGTATTCCACAGATGATTCTTAATTCTGCAAGATTTACGCCCCAGTCTCAGCACTAGTTTTGCCTGGCAGCAACTTGGTATTTCTCTGCAGCAGCACACCAACATCTGGCCCAGCAAGCTGATAAATGTCAGGGGCTTTTAACTAAGCCAACACTTCCCAGAATGAACACATTCATTAAGCACATCAAACACTAATTTGCTCACTGTGCAAAGGCAGCCACCAAACTGGCACCAATACATACTTGAGCTTTCTGTTTTTTCCAACGGATGAGCTATACACAATATACTAAAGCTTTCTTCTTTTTCATTGTAAAAGGTTTCCTCAAAGAGAACAGGCACTGAGAGATGATCATTAAAACCAGCTCCTAAAATGATGAGATTTCCTTGTATGAAGATCTCCTGAAACAAAACAAAGAGCAGATCAAGTGTGAAACTCTGCTTGAAAAAAGTTACTCTTTGGCTTCTGCGTTCTGTAGTTACATTTCCAAGGGGGGGAAGAGAAACTTGCAAGGCAAAAAAGCCCCAGACTCTAAAATCTCTCCATTCTCATGCTGTGGACACACTGAAACAGGCTTCTTCAGTGGCTGGCTGAACCTTGCTTACAGTCTCTTCCTTTACAAGTCTACTACTAAAAGAGGTTTCAGAAAATCACCAAGCCTGTTTGCAGATTTCAGAGCACTTTTAGTAGAAAGAAAATTTTAAAAACCCAACAACTTCAGATCAGGACTTAACCCAGCTTCAGAAAAACACCCCACACCTTGTCTGTATTTCTCACACTTGGCTTTATTTTCCAGCAACTCTAGTGAGGACATCTGGAATAGGAAGATCTAGATGGCAGCCTCCAAACTATCTATAGCGCAAGCTGTATGTCCAAGTGCTCAGCTGTACTGCAGAATTACAAATGAAAACACTGGAACCCTACGCAGTGTCAGCCCTGCTTGCCTCTTCTGTAACCATTAGTTCACACAATCAGTCTGCAGCAGTCAATCACTTACTGGAGTGTCCCCACGCTACATTCAGATATCAAGACAGAAATACCTTCCCATTTAAGGTTTGAAAATTTTCTTCAAGCGGCTTCAGAACATAAGATTCAAACTGGCAGGTAGAAAGACTGTTGCTTGAAAGGCTTCCTTTGCATGGAACTAGCACCTAAAAAAAGTTAAATCATGCTTTAGAGAGAAATGCCATGTATTGCCAGCTATGCAACAATAGCTTTTGTCCTTTAGAGGTAAGCAATTAAACCAGGCTTATAAATATTTACTAGTAAACATTTAGGAATTATAGGTGCTTTTATTTAAATAAAAAGGAAAGGCTATCACTAGACACACAATTCTATAATAACCTCAGAAATTTAATTTAGTAACTTATCTGAAAAAGGCTGACAGATGCTACTGAAGCAAACAATACTAAGGGAAGTAAATTAAATCTTTAGTTACTTAGCACCAGTCACACAAATGACTTAAAATTAAGCAGCTAATAAAAAAGCAAAGTATATTTTCAAACTAAAACGACAATCCACCAGAAAGAAAAAAAATCTAAGGTAAACATGTTGTGTTTACACCAACAAACTGGCAATTTGGGACAAATTCTTAATTAGAAAGAAACAAATTTTATCATCAGGTAACAATAACATCCATGTTTAATGGAGTCTCTACACACTTAATTGTGAATGAAGATTAATTGCAAAATACCCAGATAAGTAAATATTACGGAATGGAGTTTTTATTCCAGGTCAGTTTAATAGCTTTATTTTGCTACATAAAATGCTGTCAAATGAGTAACAGCTTGTCCACCAGGCATTTCAAAAGGTCAATCCCATTTAAGTTATAAACTTGTGAGAGAATACGTAACTTCAGTTCATAGAAAAGAAAATAAGTTTCCTGCAGAGTTTAGAAACAATACCAACCTTAGCTTTTTACTACCTTGCAATATATCAGGAGGTCCACATTAGTAAAAAATGTGCAACTTAAACTAAAAATTGTTCTGCTTAATTTCCAAGTTTTGTAGGCTTGAACTAATCTGTACATGTTTCCTTGTAGACATATGATTTAAATTCAAATAACTACTATTTACTAAGCAGCTTTTAAATATACTTTTTTATACTTACAATACCATGGAGTTCTGCAACTTTGCTGCATAGATCGGGACGTCGCTTCTGAATGGCCAAATAAAAGGGATTTTTCAAGATATCTTCATCATACATAGCCATATGGACTTCAGATATTCCAAGGAGATGTTCTGAAATACATATGGAGAATGGTTTAGCAGTGGTATCTGCTAAAACTTAATATTTGGGAATACCTAGGGGCAGTTTGATTCTCCTTGTCCACAAGAAAAAAACAGTTTCAGGTCTTGATGTAAGCAGCCAATGGCATTGCTTAACTATTAACTACAGTTACTTAGAAGTTATTCAGACAGAATATTTTTCATGATTATACATTTCCAATCACACAGTTATACCCAGTGTCTCCTTAGGCCTTCCGGGTGCTGGAGTCTAACTGTGAGTACTGGAGAGGAGAAGTTAAGATCAAAATTATTACCACATTGATATACAGACGAGCTTCTGTCGCTGAGATCTACAACAAGCCAAGAGACAAGAGCTTTTTTACACCAGATTCTACTGCTCCACGGGACATTGATGGTTTTGTGCTGTGCCCATGTAAGTCTTAAAACTCACCTGTATAAGGATTACTGACACACATCAATGAGACACCCAGACAGTGTAACAGAAGCCCTCGTGTAAGGCAATCCTCAACTTTCCAGGGAAAGTTAGAGGTACACTAAGGAGATATGAATATCCATGTCATAATTAAAAAGCCACCATGAAATTTATCATCATTCATGGTCATCTTTACTCCCATGAAAAGAGTCTCAGTGATTTGAGGTCAGGCTGGTAAGTAACATTTGGCTAACCAGAGAGCAAAAGAGAGACTGGAGAGTGAAAATCCAACCTGAAAACATTGGAAATGCTGTCACTAGGTGTCACAGTGCCCTGGAAGAGATGATCCCTAAGGTACCGGACCCTCAACTGCTTGCTTCCTCAATTTCAATTCTCTACGACACACCCTAGACACAAGGGCAGGAAAAACCCCACCAGGTCCCTCCTGGAATAACTTTAGAATTTCTTTTTTTTAACAAGAATTGAGATTAACAGGCATACAAGTGCTTAAATAACAAGCTTGCTGTATCTTTCCCCTCATGCAGCTTCCCTTAGTAATCAACAGAAGATGTACGATTTCCTTATGCAATTTCAGCTATATATACTAAGAAAGGGTGAGCACAGCTAGAGACTTTAATTCGAGCACACCACCTTTGTGCAATCAGTATCCCCGTTTCCTCCAATGCAGAATTATTCCTAGCACATTATTTGCTCACTGTGAGCTCACGGTATGGCAGTTCAAGGGAGGGGAAAAACATACTCCCAATTCCCATCAATTCCAGACAGTCTTTGAGTTTCAGCCATGCTGACAACTGATCTACAACCTGGTAACTGAGCTGGGCTCTGGTACCTCCTTCTAATCAGGCACAAGCAGAGTTCCCTTAGAGAGCTAAATACAAACATGAGCAGTTAAAGCTACAAGTCATTTCCACTGTAAGTTATCACCAGTTACTTACAGCTTGGACAACCCCAGCCTGAACCACTGAAGTCTGGCACTGGCAGGTAAGTGCATTGAGCAGTTTTCCTGCGTAGTTCCAGACAAAATGGTCCATACATTTTCAAAGCATACAATAAGACCATGAGCGTCTACAAAAGATTACTTAATCAGTGCTCCCATATCAGCACAGCAATGCAGTTTGCTAACACAATGGGGAAGAAAATGTTTGCTCATTGACACCCTCAGAAGACAAACCAAGTTGAGTAATTAAAGACTGCAAACCTAGAAAAAGTCCACCTTAATCGAAGCTCAACTCGAGCCAGCAACCTGCATCTGAAGCTTCGAAAGCCAGCCATGCCTTGCGCTCATCCCCCTTCACGGGCAGCAGGTCAAGGGAGGGGAATCTGTGCCTCTGCCCGGCTCAGGTGAGACCCCTCCTGCAGAGCTCCTTCCAGGCCTGGGGACCCAGCACAAGGACATGGAGCTGCTGCAGCAAGCCCAGAGGAGAAGGACAAAGGTGCTCCAAGGGCTGGAGCCCCTCTGCTCTGGAGACAGGCAGAGAGAGCTGAGGGGGAAGGGAAGGCTCCAGGGTGATCTTCTTGCACCTTCCACTACCTAAACAGGCTGGAGAGAGACTTTGGACAAGGGCCTGGAATGACAGGACAAGGGGAAATGGCTTCCCACTAGAAGAGGTTGGATTTGGATTAAACATAAGGAAGAAATTGTTCCCTGTGAGGGTGGGGAGGCCCTGGCACAGGTTGACCAGAGAAGCTGTGGCTGCCCCACCTCTGGAAGTGTTCCAGGCCAGGATGGACAGAGCCTGGAGCAACCTGGGAGAGTGGAAGGTGTCCCTGCCCATGGCAGGGGGGTGGAATGAGATGAGCTTTAAGGTCCCTTCCAACCCAGACCAACCAATATTATAACCCATGATCTGTCCTGCCACAGTGTCTGGGCAAACAGGATGATTACCAGTAATTCCACCACATGATTACTATATAGATTTCTTGGCAGGCAGCTGCAATCCAAGTTCAAGCTGTGGGCTTCTTCCTCAGCCAGTGCTGGGGGAAGGAGAAGAGGCAGAACAAGCCCTGTGGCAGGTCTGCTGCAGGAACACACATATCTCATTGCTGATCCACACAACAGCAGGGCTGAGGCACACCTTTATTAGCAGGAGTAGTTAGCTACAAAAAAATCTTGCCTGCTGAACATCTGGCTAGGCCACAATTCCAAGACTTAATGACTGCAGCTTACAGTCCAAAAATGACTCAGTGACAAATTAGTATATATAAACTAAATACAATTTAGTGTAAGTCAAGCACCATGCAGGGCTTTATGTACACACGTGCAACCTGCAAAATAGTTTGCCGTAGCAAGACTAGAGAGTCCCACATGCTATTTTTGGACAGTTTTGGATGCTCCTGTCCCCATCACAGGAGATGAACTGACCAGAGAAGAGCCTGAAGTAAGCAAGGCAAAGGAGCCCTGTAAGCAGAATCCAATCCATGGAAGACAGTGATGTTTATAATTAAGAAACTGCAAGAAGCAGGTAAGGATTTTTTTCCCATAGGTGGATCAAGCTTCCAGTGAAGGGCATTTTTCCCACATCTAAGTAGGCTTAACTGAAGAAAACAGGCTTAGGTTACAGATCAGGAATACCTTTCAAAAGGGAAGATAAACACATGGTTTAGATTGCTTGGCAAAGCTATCAGTTCTCTCGTGTTGTAAATCTCCAAGAAGGTATCAGACAAACATCTACTAGAGGTGATAGTGGACATAATGAAGCTGGGAGGGTGGATTACATGGTCTCTTGAGACACTTTCCAAATCAAGCTTTCATTAATGTAGTTGTGCCACTGAGACATCTTCATCTGCCTTTAGTTTGGTGAATTCATGTATCTGGCCAAGCAGCAGCAGATGAGACTGCTGTGATCCTCCCCAAGACAGTGATGGAGAAGCTGTTAGCACACCACATACTGTGTCAGGGAAAAAAGCACACTGACACAAGAAGGCAGCCAAGCGTGAGACTGCAGTGCTAAAGCTGCGGCGCACAAATGTCTGCAACAGCTTTATTGCCAGTCTTTCAGCCTAACAAATCTTCAAGTCCAAAGACTTCTTCCCGTAACAGGAGGGGAAGGGAACACATACCATAAATCCTCCTCATCAAAAAACCTGTACCTCACCATCAAAAAAAACCCCAATTGATAAGCTTTGTCCAGAAAGAAATTTAAAGTAACACTTCACTCCCTGGCAAAACAATTGGAAGAGATTTATGTGAGGAGGAGAAGTTCCCACAGAAAGCCTGACCACATGAAGCTTGCTGTCCGTCTGACTGACCTCTTAAATCACTGCCTGCACCTGAAAAAAAACCATGAACTGGAGTACTTTAAGAATCATTACTGATAGACCATTACAGGAAGATCTTGAATTACAATCTTCAGTTCCTAGTTCATGAGTTACACACCACAAATAACTATTTTTAAACACTTAGCTGCAGCCACATATTCTTTTACTACAGAACTACTGACAAGGGTGAATCACACTTGGAGCTCCAGCAAGGAGTGAAAAGAAACTGCATTTAAACATTGAATTCTGACATTTCAGTTACTGTAATGCACCTAGGGTGCCATGGACACGCTCCACCCCAAGAAGGAAGGTAAAACTTCTAGTTCACATGGGAATTTGTCACCCTCCTTGAGCAGAACAGATGGGGACTCTGAACTGCTCCCCGCATGCATGTTCCTACACAGCAGGAAACAACCCCCACTGGCCACATTAGTACTGTTTTGAGAATCACAACTCTCAGTTTCCTTCCCTTTTCTCTCTCTTACCCCTGCAGCTGTTCAGTGTCTCATTAGAGGATAGCTAGCATATCTGATTAAAATGTGGGTATGAAAAACAACAGGTGGAATACTTATTACCTAAGACAGTTTAGTTACTATAGTCACTTGGCCCTCCATCAACTTTCCACAGCATTCTCCAGCAAGACAGAAGTGTGGATGTAGAAACAATTTAAGTCATCCACAAAACCAAACCAACAAACAAACAACAAAAAAACACCAACCAAAAAAACACAAAACAAAACAAAAACAAACAAAAAAACCCAAACCAAACCAAGAAAACCAAACCAAAGGAATTTAGTCTACATATTCAAGAGAGTACCTTAAAGCTTCCCCAAAGCTCAGGCATTTCTGAGATTAAGTCAATTTCTTTCCATCCCAAAAGTTAAATGCATCTGAAAATAGTGGCTAATGCATTGCTGTAATTCTAGGAACACATTAGAATTCTCCATTAAGAGTTTGTTGGCAGAACACAACATCCAGCTTCAGCCTAATTTAACTTGGGGGTGACACAGACTTACTCTTCTAGTTGCACCTTGGACAGCTTTAGATTTACTGAGAAAACAGAAAATGCACAAAGCATTATATACATTACCAGACCTGATTAATGCTTAACAGAATGCTCATTAAAAACTATCGTAAGCTATATTCACCATGAAGTTTACTAAATTCTATCATGCAGAGCAGTAAAGCAATACTCAAGTACTAATGTTATGTAAAAGGTTTAAATTGAATCACTTCAGTGTACAGCTTCATGCCTGTAAACCCAGAAATAGCCTAAACTGCTGGAAGAACAGAAGCTAGCTGGATCAGACAATCTAATAAGCATTATGCTACAGTTTAAAAAAAAAACCATAATCATAATCTTACAACAGACAAATCCTTTCTAGATCAAAAGCAGACTGATAATTCTAATAATATAACTATGGTACAAAGGACAGCTCAAGTGAAAAACATGGAATCTGAGCATGCCACTCTTTTCTCTCAAACACTGGAAATGAAGCCTAATGACATTCGGTACTGAAAACAGTGAATAGGAATAAATTCTGACAGTTCATTTTGTCATTGATGGTGTTTTCCTTCAGAGATGAACAAGTGAGGGGCCTTTTCCAGAGCTTGCAGGTTTCAGTTCCTTTTAAGAAGTACTTTGAAATTCAGACAGTTATGAAAGCAGATGTCATTGTATTTGCATTGTTACTTGGCAGTTACCTCATGTCCACATTCAACTTGTACAACTATTTATTCAAACTTCAGGCACATCATCTTCTCAACATCCTGCTACATCCCTACTAAAGACTTAAGAAAACATACTGCAAAGAAAATGCCTTTCATAACAGAATGAGGGATTGTGTATACAAACACTACATAGTCAATGCTGAGCAGCATAATATTCTGTGTTTTCATTATGGCATTTTAAGGATAATTCAGCAGAACAAAGTAAAAACAGCTACCAAAGTTAATAAAAATTATTAGCTTAGTCCAGTAACCTGAAATGTCTCCAGGAGGGCAAGTTAGGATGTTACACTGGTATACTAACATCAAGTACCTCAGTGTCCTCTCCACACACGTTCAGCTTCAAGGAAGCAGAATGCCATGTTCTCCAAAACCTTCAACACCAGATCCATCAGCACGGCAAGAAGCATAAAATCACTCAGTTTTACTTTACCAAGACTGTCAAGTCTCACACGAGAACATCAGCTTAGCTCACAATATCTACAACAGGAAAAACTAAGGCTTAGTAAACCAGTAACTTGATATTTGCTGAAGTGCTCAAAATAATGAGTAAATGAGTAAACTCATTACTCAACTACAAGATCTTTATCTCGTAGCAGGAGAGAAATACACATACAAACTTTATCAGAAATGTATCATTCTAGCAAACTACACAGCTCCACAAAAAAAAAAAAAAAGTAAAAGGAAGCAATTGTTCCCAGTTCTAAATTAAGTCCTTTTTTTTAAACAGAAGTGCTTCCCTCACATACATTAATAGCACCACTTGTTAGAAGGAACAGCCAAAGGTAAGCATATGTTAGAGCACTTTACAAGCAAACAGGAATCTAACAGTGGAATTTAAATAGTCTCAGTCCAAAAACTCAAAGTTACCACTCCAGTCCCTGTTTTACCAGTGCTATTACTCCTCAGGTTACTCTGCTTCTGGGCAGAAGTTACAATATGAACTTGAGTTCTACATTAGCATTCACTTCAAAATAAAAACAGAAGATCACTTCCGTTACTGAGCATTTAAAAAACCTAAAGGATGAGTGTCGAGCATCCTATGAAAAACACCTGACATTCCAGTGCACCTTGCTCACCATGAGGGAGTAAATGAGTAAATCTATTCCTACCCCTTCCAGATTCAGGTTCAGCTTGTACTGATTTCTATGAAACTGAAGTATGCCAGAGTAGCACCTCTGAATTATCAGATTTCAGAGTGGTGAATTCACATCAGTCAGCTCAAGGTTTACTAGCAACCAGTGAAAAACTAAGTTTTATCATCCCAGAACATCAGTCTAGGAAGGAGGGGTCATGAGCACTCCAGGAAAATGCTAATTTCTCTCAGCATCTTCCTTCCAGGCACACATTTCTTCCACTGAAGAGTTCAGAGCTGGCACAGGATCTCACAGCTTGGGTCTTGCCTCTCCCCAACAGCCCCCAAGCCTTTTCTAAGCCTGGCAGCTCTGGCCCTGCTACCACCTCCCCCAGACCTGCAGCCCTGGGCAGTACCGAGCACATGGGGATGCACCAGATCCTTTTGGCAGCTTCTGATGAGCCCCACCTCAAACTGCAGAACTGAGCTCACTCGTGAGAAGTTGTAAGGAGGTTCACCCTTTATATTTTAACAGTGCATTTGCACCATCATTTGGTGTGGACACATTTTTACTTGTCCCAGATATGAGGGCTTGACTCTCCCCAGTCAGTTGTTCCTTTCCTCCAGAGGAAGCACATTTCAATATGTGTGGATCATCTTTCAACAGCCGGGCTTCCCACCTCTATCCAGTTATTCCCACATGTTCAAGATCACCTTGCTTGTCATTAGCCAAGTATCAGAAACAAGCTGCATTCTCTTTTCACAACAGGGTAGACACTAGATTCCCAATTCTCACAGGTTTAGAAATCCACCAGAGAGGCTGCAAAGAAGTTTCATTCTTTATCTTACCACTACTGAAGCTGCATTAGATTCTCTGATGCAGCCCTGAGCTACTCAAAGCAAGCGCTAGAACAAAGTGCAAGTGCTGTTCAGTGAACCACCAACAGTTACAAGGAACATTTAGAGGGAGAACATCAACAGCAAATACAAAGTTCCCAAAACAGTTTCTCAAACAAGGATGCTTCCTTCAAGTACTAGTGAGTGGTATTTAAGGCCACCTCCTCCTCAGGCTCTCAGAAATTTCAGCACTTGAGTACTTCACTCCCCTTCTCCGGAGGGGAGGGATAGATTCTTGTGGAGTTGAAATAGACAGAGGTTTACTGAAGCCAAATATTTTGATCCTTTTAGGCACTCGTGCAAGGGTAAGAAGGCTGGAAAACAATTCAGAAGGTAAGCTCTAACTAGCAAAAGTAATTATTTTAACCACCACTGGTGTATAAATGCTACACAATGCAACATGTAACAGACCAGCTAATTAAGAGCTGCCTGAAAGTAAACATCATGATACAGAAGTATCAGTCTAACACTCCCCTCCCCCACCCCCCCCCACCC
>VZRQ01001155.1:2549948-2562441 GCA_013397975.1 Machaerirhynchus nigripectus
ACCGCGCGGGCGGCCAGCTGGGGCGAGTTAAGTGGCGGCGGCAGGGACCGCCGGCTGCCCGGCTGCCGCTCCCCAGAGCTTTAGCCTTGGTTTTTTTAATTACGTATTTCTTTCTCCTCCATCTTCGGCGTTTGGTACTTTTCAAACAGCAGTGCCCCGCNAGGCGCCGGCGCCGCCTGACCAGCCGGGTAGGGGGGTGCTGGATGCCGGCGCGACCCGAAGGCAGCACTTGCCATGTGTGCTGGTAGCGCCCGGCTGTGGCAGCGCCCGGGGCCCGGCACCGGGTAAGTCGGGGCGGCACCGGGCAGGGCGGCACCGGGCACCGCCGCCGCCGCCGCCACCATGGTGAAGGAGGAGTGCAAGGCGCTGCTGGACGCGCTCAACAAGGTGACCGCCTGCTACCGGCACATGGTGCTGACCATCGGCGGCACCTCGGACTCCCAGAACCTGCGAGAGGAGCTCAAGAAAACCCGACAGAAAGCTCAGGAGCTGGCGGTGGCCAACAGGAACAAGCTCACCACGGTCCTGAAGGACAAAACCGTGAGTAAGGAAGATAAAGCCGAGTTCGAGAGGCTATGGGTGATTTTCTCCACGTGCCTAGAGATCCTGGAGATCGACATGAGGAGAGCCCTGGAGCTGGGCCACGAGTTCCCGCTGAACGTCCCCAAAAAACACCTGATCCAGACGGGCATGAGCGGGGGAACCTCCGGCGTGGCCGCCCGCGCCATGAGCGTCCAGAACATGAAATACGAGGCTGAGCACAACATAGACGTGGTGGATTTGAAAGACCTCGAGAACGAGATCAACCAGGTAGGAGAGATGATGTACGAGATGGAGATGAAGGTCAATGTCCCCCAGTGGACAGTAGAGGCTAAGCAAGACCCAGGGGCTGAACTGAAATCCACTATCAGCGTGGGCGCTTCTTCTATTGGCATGATCTCCGTGGAGGAAAATAAATCTTTCTGCGATATCAGCAAGGTTCTAGCTGGGATTATTTTCACTGCTGTGCTCATTATCGCCATTGTACTGGCAGTGTGTGTGGTAAAACTGTCTTAGGGTGGTGCAAGCTCTGACACGAGCGACCTCCAGCCTGTCTCTGGAGTGTTTCATGCCTCACCTTTACTTTCAAAATGTGTCACTTGGATGAGCTGAGAATTTAAAACCAGCCCTTGAAAGAACAAAGCAGAACTTCTGCCTCTCGATATCCTAAAATGCACTATTTGTTTCTTCATGCTTTTTGAAGAAAAGGGATGTAAATCAGCCTGCAGAATAGAATGTCTTCGTCTGCTGGACTTGACTTGTAACAGTTAAGCGAAGTATCAGGGTATTATCACTACTGGCTGTAACAGGGATTTGCCTGCTATTAATAGATCACTATTCTCAGAAGCCTGTGGTTTTTGTTCTTCACTAGGCTCTGGTGTTTGCTGCTGGTCACTGTTTACAGTATTGGAGAGTAACATATATATAAATTTGAAGCCTAACATGGGTGTTTTGTCTGACCAAGTAAAGAGAATACTTTTTTTTTAAATACAAAAAGTATTTATTGGGTGGAGGAATGGGGTAAGGATGAAAACCCCAATAAAAGAATGTAACCAACCTCTATTTTAGACAAGTTAATGGTTGGGGAGGGAGGAGAAAACAGAACGATGTTTGATACCAAGTACTGTTTGTTGATTTAGACTGGGTTGTACGGAACCCAGTTGCATGAATTGGCATAGCATATGTGAATGACTAATCGCTTTCCAAATCCAGATAGAAAAAAGGCAGAGTTGCATATTCAGAAAAATACTAGCAAGCCTCATGGTTTTCATTCACTTTTACCACGATTTTATCTTTTCCTGCAGAAAGGTTTTTGCTGATTCTTGCTACTGGTTCTAATTTTTCTTTCTCTAGCAGCAGTTTGCACTTCACGATTAATTATGAAAACAGAAGCAATGAATTTACCCACAGCAGATGCAGTAACATTGGGAAATAGATTTTAGCAAACAAAAATGATGTCAAGCTAAAGCAGACCTTCCCAATGGGATCCCCTCTCCCGCTGACAGGCAGGGACTGATGCTTGTATGTGTACAGTCACATTTCTGCAAGCTCCCAAATTGCAGAAATCCAGACAAAGCTAAAAATGTGTCTCAGTTTCATGTCTGATTACTCATCTGGGAAACAGGCAGCCTGTAGGATTGGTCCCATTTGATTAACACTACAATTCTGGGAGGGAAATGCAACAACGTAAAACTTTCCAGTGCTTCCCTGTGGAATTTACATTTAAATGTAAAACTGTGGGAACAGACACTTACTTAGCAGAAAAGCTTTACAATATTTTGTAAAAGGATTTATGTGTTATGGTATTATTTACTTCTGGAAATACCTTCTAGTGCTGTGAACACAGACTGTCCATTCAGGAATTCTTGGTACATGTGCTATGGTGCCATAGGTGTATGGGGCACTCCACAGCCAAATATAAACACCCCATAATACTGGGGTTTTAGGAAGTAATTTTTCTTCATTGATTATTATGGGCACATTATCAAAAAGTAATAATCAGACATGTTTTGTGAACAGTCTTTATGCTTGTTAAATAAAATTGACAACATGCATAAACTCCTAATATTTTTGAGTTAAGAACTAAACATACTTTGAAAAACCACAGCAAACAGTTTATTCTTTAAAACTTAAAAGAACT
Source organism: Machaerirhynchus nigripectus (assembly GCA_013397975.1). Classification (NCBI taxonomy): domain Eukaryota; kingdom Metazoa; phylum Chordata; class Aves; order Passeriformes; family Dicruridae; genus Machaerirhynchus; species Machaerirhynchus nigripectus. The sequence goes on from VZRQ01001155.1 coordinate 2,552,629, forward strand.
GGATTTATGGGGGGAAAAAAGTGTATTTGAATCTGGTCACTTGTAGGTGAGAAAAAAATAGTACACGGAGGCCTGCATTGAAAGCTATAGATTATCCTTATGTTGCAGGATAATGTGAGTTCTGCATATTGCTCCAGTCTTAATTCCATTCTCTTGGGAATTCAGAGTGTTACAAGACAACTCCACATTCCTTTCTGTTGTGTTTCACTCATTCCACACGGTATGTTCTATATGTAGTTAATCTACGTCCGTAGAGATCCCCAACAGCTTTATGACAAAGCCAGGTCTGTATTTATCAGTGCTACAGGTCCAGCCTGCCTAGACAAGGTGCAATTGCTGAGTGTTCATTTAAATTGGATCATCTCCTTCACAATCACAATGAGTAACCATATTTAAGGAAAATAAAGCAAAAGCTGCAGGAGAATGTACCTATTTGGATTGCCACCACTTGCCATTAAGGATCTGTGAATATTTCCACTCTCTGCACTCTCCTTTCACTTAGTTCACAGGAAGGTGGAGGGGCAGTTGGGCTCTATTCTTCCTGAATGAAGAGCTCTATTCTTCTCTATGTGCTTCCTGAAAACTCCACATACCTTGTGAAATCAGACCGTTTAACCACACGTTCTCAAACCCCAAGTAATGAATGCAAGTCTGTTTTCTGGTTGATAAGTAAATGATAACACTGACCGCATTCATTACCTTTATCTTGGTATCTTCCACACACCTAACCACAGATAAACAGTTTATCCATGCTTAATTGTGTAGAAGAATTTCTCAGAATAGGTCATCTTCAAAAGCAATCATCAGTGGGTGGGTAAACTGTAAGTTTTAACTCAATTGCTTTTTTTCTTTTAATTTGGATTTTTTGCTATAGGATTCAAAGAACTCGTATCAATAGTCTCTAAGTATCTAAGTCTTGCTTTATTATGAATATACACACAATTACTATTTAAAGGATTGGCCTTAGAAAAAGAATTTTCAAATTGTAAGACAAAGCCAGCTACAAACTATTTAATCACTAGTTTGTTCCTAAAAATCTGTATCGTCTTATATTTAGGCTATCAGAAATTAATAGACTAAGTAGAATTTTAATAGAGGATTGGCACTGTCTACATGGAAAAAGTGCCTGCCATTCATCTCCTACACGTGTTTATTCCATGTTACAGAGCTTGGCACGACACTGCACAAAACCAAAACAAAATGAAACCACCACTGCCCAAAAGTGCTGAGGCTTCCTTTAAATTAAGAAATAGAGATATAGATTTGCAGTTTTTATTTTTTCCCCTACTGAAATGCAACTGGAAGGAGACTGGAAATGCTATTTTTTAAGTGAAAGATGGGAATTTATATTTCAAAATACTCTATATTGAAACAGCACGATGAAAAAGCACATACTCTCATGCTGATTGGTGAGAATGTAATTGTAGTACAAAAGAAGACGGTCATTGCTTAATTAATATCAGTGTTGATCTACTTCAGTTCTTTTGTCTTTATACACAGAATACACACATTACATTTGCTGTATACTAAAATCTTACTCCTGACTTGAATTACACTGGTTTTGCCTGTGCATGGGTAGTATTTTCTACACTTTGAATAATGCAAACCTATTACTGTCACTATTTATTTAACTTATAATAAAGTACCTCCTTATAACTTACTGGTTTGCTTGCAGCAGTAATTCAAACCAAACAAAGCCTGTCGGAGCAAGTCTAGAGGAAGCCATAGAGTTGATGGGAGGGATAAAGCACCTCTGCTATGAGGAAAGGCTGGGAGAATTGGGATTGTTCAGCCTGGAGAGGACAAACTTTGGGGTGACCTCATTGTGGCCTTGCAGTGCCTGAAGGAAGCCTGCAAGAAAGATGGAGAGAGACCTATGCACAAGGGATGGAGTGACAAGGGGGAATGGCTTCACACTGACAGAGTTGGTTCAGATGAGATACTGCGAAGAAATTGTTCCGTGTGAGGGTGGGAGGCCCTGGCACAAGTTGCTCAGAGAAGCTGTGGCTGCCCCCTCCCTGGAAGTGTTCAAGACCAGGCTGGACAGGGCCTGGCACAACCTGGTCTGGTGGAAGGTGTCCCTGCCCATGGCAGGAGTTGAAACCACATGATATTTAAGGTCTCTTCCAACTCAAACAATTCTATGATTCTTTGAAAAGCTGGAACATTAATATAGCTTGTCTATAGTAAGCTCTTCTAAACTAAAGTTCCTGCTTCAACCATAGTAATTAAAAGTAACGTGCTAAACCCTCTCATTAGTTTTGTTAATATAAACACAGCCTTCTCAAGCTCCCAAAGTTGGATAGTGATGTAGCTTAACTTATACTGCCAGGGAATCAGCAGCCTGAAAAGTCAAGGAATCCCTGCCTTAGGAAACAGCTACGATGACATTTAGACTAACAGATGATGCTGCCTTCAGCATTGCTTGTCCAGTGTTCAGTACAGAGCCATTGGCTTGGACAATCTGAAAACCAGAGAACACACTAGACTGGACTAACAACTGGATTCTCCTTGAGTTAGGATCCAAACTCTGTCCCTTTCAGCCAGCAAAGCTGGCATTTACTTTAGCAAAAGATATACACAACCTAAGGAGTGTGAAACTCGGTCCTGTGCTTTTGGTGGCAACAATGATCAACACTTCTATCAAACCTTCAGAACTGAATCTGTTAAATGCAGCAATTTGTAATTTCATTCCAGGATTTCCAGTCTATCACCATAAAAACCCATTACATTGTTATCTAGTTCAGTAACAAGAGGAACACAGGATCACAAAGTGATTCTCCTTATCTTGCAAAAGAAGTAAAAATAAACTTCAGCATTATGCATATAAAATCAAATTATTTTCAAAATTCTTCATGTAAATACGAAAATATTTTGTACAGTAATGCAATTATTTAAAACTGGACTAAATAACTGATGTAATTAGCTTTCAGATTAAAAATTAAACATGTGCTCATTGTTTGTAGAGAGGATTTGTGACAGGCTTGCTTTTCCTTCTCTGGAAGGTTTGTGTTGTTTATGTACGCTTTCCAGAAATACCTTCTATTTAAGTGCTAATGGAACTCCTAGTCAACATATTTACCCTTCACAAATTTTCATTATGTAAAAAGTCATTCAGTAAGACCAATGGATTACAGATCTCTAAGTGCTTTCTCTCAATACGATTATATAAGTCTTTTAATGCAGGAAGAGATCTGGACAAAATAGTTCACACGTGAGCAGCATTTGCTACAGTAAGTGTACAATAAAAGTGGGATTAGAAAATAATGTCTTTCATGTAAAATTATCTACATGTGTTTAGAGAAGAACAAAAAAAGAAAGGAGATGGATGTACATAGTAAATAGCAAAGTTTACTTTTTGTTATATACAACAGCATCCTAATGTTAAGCTACAGCTTCTCTGTTAAAAAAAAAGAGAGTGTCTTATGCTCAGTGGGACAATGGATATAAAAGATCCCTGAGTGGAACTCTGATTAACTCCTACAGAGTAAGAGTAAAAATATTTTGATTTGCTACATGTTGTTATCCAGTTTACAAAAGACAATCCATTTCTCCCTCAGTTTCACACTACAAGGGACTTTCTTCTGGAAGAAGGCGGTCCCACATGGCTGGATTCCATCACCCATCCTTAACAGGTTGCTGCTGTGGTACTGGGTGCAGGTGGGATGCAGCTTCAGCAGCTGCCACTGCTGAACCTGTGGAAAGGTGGAAAGTCACATGGCATTTAACCAGCACCGGGGCTCTGGTGGATCCTCTCAGCCAGCCAAGCACGAGCGTTTCATGCTGGAAGCAATGTGACTGGAAGCCACATAGGCAAACACAAATCCAATCACTGCATCTCTGAAACTGTCACCCACTGACGGCACTTAGCAAATGCAATTATGTTTATTGCTCAGTTCCAGTCATTTGTCAGGATATCTACAGTGATTTACCAGAGTGACAGAAATTGACTTCTCAACCCTCCACATGGTCAAGTGGTTTTTTGTTTTGTTCTCTTTCACTGAATTGTATGTTTTCTTTTATTTACACTGCACTACATGACATTATTTATCATATACTTAGTAATAACATCTCCACCATATTAAACAAACTCACAAATCCTCTCAAAGCTAGTTATAATTCAGCTGCACATAAGTTGAAGTCACAGTTATGGTATAAATGTGGTCTGTTATTTTGATCATTTCCACTGTGCATGAAATTATCACTGCAGTCTCTGATCAGTCAAGTCTGTCTCTCGCACACAAATGTTCAAATAACACACACAGTTGAACTCACTGATGTGCCACAGCACTAAGAAATCAGACAGCCAAAAACTGACTTTAAAAATCATGGGGTTTTTGAAAGAATAGTAAACCTAATTTCTTACAGTCATCTATAATTATCTTGGGGAAAAAATTCAAATGCAATTCCTTTGTGTGATCCAGAAGAATCTATACATAATCTATACATAGATAGTATAAACCTTGGAGAAAAGAAGTAAGTAAGGGGGAAATTAAGAAAAGGGAAAGTAAGAAGAAAAAAGACAAAAGAAAATACTTAACTATTTATACCGTATAAAATGACTGAGGTCTACCAGAGACAGCAAACATGATACTCCCTTAGCAACTTAATCTAATATGCTAGTTGCAGGTGTAACTTAAGCTATACACATTTGGATTCTGGGTCCTGAAGGGAGTGCTCCAAATGATTCCTCAAACAAGCCATCAGTGCTCAGTCTGGTGAGAAATTACATGTGTGAAAACTATTCGTGTAATTAAAAGCTGCAGAATTAAAACCATCATTTCTATTTCCATAAGACGTGTAATCCTTTATGCATCTGTTGGAAGGAGAACAGTTCCAGTTGTTAATACCATCTGCAACCTAGTTTTCTTTAAGTTGTTGAAATATCATTTTTTATGAAGTTAGCTGGTTTTTAAATTTTTCTTTTTAGTTAAATCTATATAATGGTGTTATAATCATAAACCTGCATTTCCTAGGTTTGAAATTTATTCACAATTTGGAAATAATACTTGAAAACCTATACAGTGAATAATCTATTTACGTTTTTATATTCATTATTAAGTCTGCCTATTTGTTGACATTATATGAGCGAAACAATCTAAAAGCTTTAGCCTGTCATCTTGAAATGACCTGCTGTAGCGATAAGGAGCGACGAAGGGTCCTCAAGCAGGTGCAAAGGAGGGATCTTTATTGCAAAAACCCGGCCTTTTTAGGCCGTTAGCCAGTTATCAGTTTCCATAGTTTTAAGGCACAACTAATCAATTTTAACCAACCACCATACACCACGGTGCGGGCACGAGGCATTCACGCAGCCTGCCTCACTTCCCCTATTCCAGCTGAGTCACTCTCCCACAGTCCCCTTCTACTTAGCCTAAGTGACAGCCAGAGCCAGGATTTTACCAGGCCTTCCCTTTACAAAGCTTTACTTATGGTAACCACCTGGAGGTATTTGAAACACCATTTGATATAGCTGGAGGCAATTAAAAGATGTGATGTGGCACTTGAGGCATGGTTTAGTGGTGGACTTTGCAGTGCTGGGTTTGAGGTTGGACTCAATGATCTTGGGGTTTTTTCCCAACCTAAATGATTCTGTGATTCTACAACACTGTAAAATAAGCCAGTTTAGGAAGCAGTAGACAAGCCTAGTGAAATCTCTGCATTTTTTGATACTCAAAATTGTCACAATTCAATATTGTAGATATTAGGTCTGCATAGGGACAAAGATGCATCTAAATTAAACCAAGAACTGACTTAGTATAATCATTTCCAACTCACAGGATTGCACATAAACTAAATTAAATGATGAAATATTGGGGGACCTTGTTTTTAATCTGCAATTAATTATTACAGTGGTGAGATCTGCACTGACCTGTCTGGGCAAAATAATTTATGCAGTGATGTAACAGAAGGAATGAAGTCGTTTTATTGCTAAGTATTCTAACCACATACAAAAAATCCCCAGAAAGTTAATTTGACAATCACTTCTATATATGTAGTGACCTGAACCTTTTTTTTTTAAAAACAAACTTATGCTTTCTTTTTCTTGTAAGCAGTAACTGAATTGTAGACAAAAATGTTGAAGTAACCTCTGCATTGCTGAAATATGATGCCACAAAGAATTATTACAGTGCAATAATCTTATGGTATTTCATTTGATGCAACTTTTGCATCACTCAGAAGGGTGTTTTTTTTTTCAATACAACACAATCTGGTTTTGAAAACAACCTGAAATACGGAAGTATTTGGGGTCCATTAGGCAAACACTTGTATCTTCTGGCATACAAGAAGAATGAAAGACAGCTGAATTCTTAACTTCTTAGCAAAAATACCTTTTTTCTTTTTTTAATCATTTAATTTGGAGGGGACCTCTGATTCTTCAGCCTTCTGTTACATTTGACTGAGTGTCACACATGTATCTAGCTAATTCCTGCTATGGGGAGACTTCTCGCCACACTGTGCCCTGTATTCCCAGCCTACAACTGGCCCTTGAAGCATTAATGTCCTTGTGCTGGAATCCTTCCACACAGTAATGCAATAAACTGGTATGCTTGGTTTAGCATTAGTAATAGATTTTCTCCAATTTTCTTCTTTTTTCTGAAATCACTCTTAAGGCTATAGAAATTTAAAGTACAAGTGAGACAAGCTCTGCATTCTAGCAGCATATATTGAAGAAAAAATCATCTAAGTTGCAGATGAAGAAACATGCTCTATAGATAACCTTACATCTAATTTGCCTTTAAGACTTGTTTTCTATTCATGTGAGCTACCTCCAGCAGGTCAGCTGTAGCTTTGAGGGGGCAGATAGATGCTCAAAGAGCTTATCTTTTGCCTTTCTTAGCAGGAAACTGGAAGGGGGCAAACCATCCCTTTGCATCCTTTATCTTTGCTCACAGAGTTTCTGAGCGCTCATCCTCAGAACCTCCTGCCACATCCGGTCCTGATAACTGGGTCAGTTAAAGACTCACACGCTCCTGGAATTTCACATGAGGTGACTTCAGCTTTGCAGTGAATGGATATTGAACTACTCTTCCTAAGACAATACTGAAAGGAAGTAAAAAAAATTGCCAGCAATAGGGTGAATCTGCTGACCCTCAGGTAAGAAATAGCACCTTCTTAAGCAGAACAGGTGCCTTATATACCCCAGAACTGTGTGGAAAAATGCAGCAACTGGAGCAGGGAAGAAAGTTTACCTTCGCTTGCACTTGGCTGTCTCTGGCCCCAAAGGACTGCTCTGGATGCTGAGCTGTAGTCCTGAACAGAGCTGTAACTCCAGCACTGCAGCTCTAGGCCAGCCCTGGCATTCTCTGTGTGTCTGAGGCTGCAGACAGCAGCGCTGTGCCAGCCACACGTCCCATTTGCACTCCTCTGCAAGAATGCCTACAGAACCAGACCCACGAGGTTTAACACCAGTGGATGTCAATGAAACCAGAGGCCACCAAGTTGATCAGAGGGATAAAGCACCTCTGCTATGAGGAAAGGCTGAGAGAATTGGGATTGTTCAGCCTGGAGAGAAGCTTCAGTGTGACCTAACTGTGGCCTTCCAGTGCCTGAAGGGAGCCTGCAAGAAAGATGTAGAGAGACTATTTACAAGGGCCTGAAGTGACAAGGGGGAATGACATCAAACTAGAGAGAGCAGGTTTAGATGGGATATTATAAAGAAATTGTTTCCTTTGAGGTGGTGAAGCCCTGGCACAGGTTGCCCAGAGAAGCTGCCCCTGGATCCCTGAAAGTGTCCAAGGCCAGGCTGGATGGGGCTTGGAGCAGCCTGGGATAGTGGAAGGTGTCCGTGCCCATGACAGAGGGGGGAACCAGGTGATCTTTAAAGTCCCTTCCAACCCAGACCAATCCATGATCCTATGCCTTGTTTGCCAGGGTATCCCTGCTTTACATACTAGCACTTGTCAGACTTTAGACTGTCCTAGATTAAAAAAACCCAAACATTCCATTTAGAACCTTAAGATAACACTATAATCATAGCTATTCTCTAGTATCACATTTTCCTAGATATGTTCTGAAACAATGTTCCAGGGCTATCAGACATCGCAATTTTTGCCACAGTAAGACAGTTTTGTATATGTCCTGGTATTATATTTGATGTGAAAGTGACACCCTTCATTACTGGTACATGAGTACCTTCTACTTAAAATGCCTTTATGCTAAAATGATCTGTCATAATGGACCCTAAATCTTTTTGATCAGCCATCAAGCTCACTGGATGTTAAATCTTGAAAAACCTCAGTAGTTTATTAATATTTCACCAGTAAAGCAGCTTTTAAGCGAAGCACATTCCTAACAAGACATATACTTAACACAGTAAAATAGTTAACGACACAAAGAGTGCAAAAGTGGAACAAATACCAAGGTGAATGTCACGATTTTAGGTTCAAAGTGCCTTCTAGTAGAAAACAGGCACATTAACGGGCCTTGTGCTTCCACTGCCTAAGGTGGTAATTACTGATGAGCAAAAAGGATTAAATTAGGGAGAAAAAGGGTGGCTCAAGTTACAAGATGTCGTTGGTTTTGCTTGTCTATTCGGTGATAAGCAAGGGAAGGAGAGGGAGGCACGCTTGTCTGTTTTCTGGCCATTCATTTTAGCAGCATCAGCTGGCTTGGCTGACCTGCTCTTCCCACTGCAGCCTGGCACCAGGGTGAGCTTATGGCCCAGCTGTGTCTGCGCACACCTCAAGGTCAGTTTTGGTTTGTCAATTGATGTGATCCAGCATTCCACTGGTTCAGTTGCTTCTAAACTTCATTTTAGCTCCCGTGACGCACATCTCACAGGCATCAAGTACAAGCTCAAATATAAAATCAAATTGAGAGGTTGTCAGAAGCACATACAGGTACATGGGTATTTGCTAAATGCAATCTGGCAAGAGAAGGATTATGGATAGGAGGAGGATTTTCCATGTTACATGCAAACACCAAACATACAAAACTTCTCAACCTGTGTCATCAGCTTTTTTCTGCTAAATTTCTTACAAATTAAAGAAAATTGAAGAATCAAGTAACAAAATAAAATGTTTCCTGAAGATTCAAAAACGCTTTCAAGGTCTTGCTACCTCGCTGAGTATTTTTTTTTCAGGTAACAAGGTACTTTAAAACCTCAAAACATAAGAGCTCTGTAATAATTAACTAAAACTCTTCCTACTTTCCCCCTTTGAAGTGTACTAGAACAAATTCAAACAACTTGTCAAATGTCACGTTTAACTACAGACCTAAAATGACTTTTGCTGTCAGCATGGCTCGCTATGGAATTGAGATAAGCAGATTTCTGTGAGGCCAGCTGGCGGGTCAGCAGCAGTATTACGATCACAAATCCGAGTTCTTGGCTCCTGACCCCGTGCTGACTCCCAGGAATGTAGCCACAGACCCTTCACCTGTGCTCCAGAAGATTCTGGACTCCGAGGAAGCTCCGACATTTACACCTTGTGGCGCTGTAAATACACTCCGAGCTGTGAACCCCCAGGAAGCCCGAGCTACCCCAGGCCACAGCTTCCCAAGCCACTTAAAGCCATCGCCTCGTTTCTCCCGGCCACCGCTATCTTAAACCCTCTGTATTTCCTTAAGCTTTCGCCCTCTGAGGACACCCGCTACTTACCGGCTTAGGGCTGAGGGGGGCTGAGGCATCACGGCTCCCGACCCGCCTCCTGCGGCCCTCCCCCGNCGCCGCGCTCCCCGCTCGGACCCTTCGACTATGAGCTGCTGCTGCTGCGCCGGAGCTCACGCAGCGGCTTCATGCCCGGCGCCCACGTGTTCCCGGGCGGGCTGGCGGAGCCGGCGGATTTCTCCGCCGAGTGGCTGGGGGCGCCGCCC